>WOXC01012469.1:11739-515738 GCA_011680675.1 Gymnobelideus leadbeateri
AGTGCTGGCAGGGGGAAGGGGCAGAGTTAATGCTTTGAGACTGGGGCGGGGGAAAGTGTGATTTTACAGACATAGATCCCAAAGCACCCCATTTACAAACTGATGTTACAAATGGATATTACAAACCGATGTTACAAACATATGCATCCCAAGGACCCCATCACCCCCTTCAGTTAAACTCATTGGTCCCCTCTAGACAGGTCTTCCCCTTTCTCTGGGGATTCATCTCCTAAATGGTTCTTCTCTTCTGGACCAGCCTGGTCTAGTCTCCCTCCCCCCTTTGTAGATTTCTTTATATGATTGAATAGTATGTTCTGCCCTTTACCCTCAGCACTGAGGCTCTTCCATACATCCTGTGCAGGATCATTTTCAAAACATTTATAGTTTCTATAGAATTTGTGGAAACCAAACTATCAGTAGTTCTCACAATTATTATTATTGATTTTAAAGCAAAATATGCCGAAATAAATATAGAACAGTTTGGAAACATTGTAACCACAGTGTTGCAAATTAATTCATCATTTCACAGCATTCAGATCAAAAGAGAAGTTCCTTTTGTGAGGGTACAATTGCACATCCCTCTAAAATCTTTTTTCTTCAAATTAAGGGCCTGTATATATAATGGTTACCCCAAATCTCCAATCAGGAAACATTTGGCATATAATCACAACATCAACAATGTTACAGTGTTAATACCTTAAACAAAATTGCCAAAGAACATCAATCCAGTTGATTATCTTAGAATTATCTTAGATATAAAAACCTCTTTGTCCGTTTCTGTAATCAACACTACAGGCTGGTTGCTTTCAGAGAGGAGCAAAGAGTAATTCTGATCCAGTTGTATTCAATAATTATTCTTTCAGCTCCTAAACACAAGCCCTTAAATACCAGTTTTTAAGGGTATTTGACATTAAGGGTAGAGCTGCCCTCAGCTGACCCAACACCCTAGATATCCTGCTGGGAGCAGACTTTAAATGAGCCCACATTTTGAATTCAACTAGGAGAAATGTGCTAATCAGACTGCATTTTATGAACAACCTCCATTCTCAAACTGAGCTCAGCTTGGCTGTGAATCCCTCTCGAACCAGGAAGGCTCCAGGTTGCTTCTTCCTTGCTCTCCCCTCCCAACTCCTAAAGTCCTGAATCTTTCCTCCAATAAGAAATCAGGTGGTAGAGAGATGGGGGAGGAGGAGCCCTCAGAGATGACCAGCCTGGTGGGTGTTGGCCCAGGTGGAATATGAGCTCTGGGGTGGAGTTAGGAGGCCTGGGAGGAGTGTAGGGCAGAAGAGGGGTCATCCCAGTGGCGGAAGCATTCTGGGTGATAGGGGGCAGGACTTGGGGAGGAAAGGCAGAAAGGATCCCGAGTACCTGGCCCTGGGTGTGATTGGAGGAAACAACCCTTCCTGGGGGCCTCTGAGAGAGGGAGGACCCTCCCAGAGTGGGCTGGCTGAAAAGTGGAATTTGTGCTGTGATTGCTCTGCCCTTTCCCCTTGCAGCTGAGCTCGTTCTTCCTTTTTCCCTCAGAGCTGAGGTCACACTGCTTTCTCTTGGACCTGAGATCTCTGCCTTGTGGATGCCAGCTCTGTGGGTGCAGGTCCCAGGTAGGTCTGAGCCAGGCTCTTACAGCCCTGCTGGCTTCTGCTGGCTGGCCATACCATTGGGTCTCCTCCTCCTCCTCTCACCACGTGGTGACTCCACCTCTAGGTGAACCTGGAGCAGTCCTCCCTCCCTAGCCTGGCTACTGGACAAGCTTCCTGCTGCAAACCCTTTTCCCGGATCCCAATCTCTTCTGGAAAATCCATGGTCACTCTCCCCACATTTAAGACAGGGTCCCCTTTTCACAAACTTCAAACCTTACTCATTGTGACTTAGGAGTCCCATCTTGATTGAAAGCTAAGGGAGAGACTTGAGTGAACCTTGAAATGCAAGAGTAAAGGGACTGGGTCTGCCTCAGAAGAATTTGGTCACTCAAGCTTTCTTTTAGTCAGAGACAAGGTTTCTTGTGTTGCCAATAAAAGCAATATTTAAAGAGTCTGTGCATTTGGAAGGGATAACGAAGTTTTTTCTTTTTTTTTCCTTTTTGGATGTAATTGGGTTTAATTGACTTTCCCAAGGGGAAGTGGCTAATTTTTTTTGTGTTAAGTGTCTGAGGCAGGATCTGAACCTCCTGACTCCAGGGCCATTGCTCTATTCACTGCACCACCTAGCCACCCTCAATAACTAAATTTTTATATATAAAGGGGCAAATATTGTGGGAAGATTTGTGTTGGTATTGCCTGGCCCAAATAGCCTGAGGTGTTCTGGAGGTAACCTAGAAGGTGTGTAAATGGGATTAAGGGGTTGGAAGTAGCCTGGAGTGGTCCAGAGGTAATTGACCTTGAAGGGCTGGGCTGGGGACACAATGCCTGGAGAATTGGAAGGATTTTTGAGTAGGTGGGGATGTGTGGGAAAGTTGTTGTGAAGCTGGGTTGATCTTTTGGGGTCCAGGTCCCTTACCCTGTCAGGGGGAGATCTCAGATTCAGGAGCCATTGAGGGTAGGACTGGTATCATCCCATCTGGGATCCCAGACCTTTTCTGACTCTTGGATCTCTGAAGGAAAATAGGGGAAGGGAAAGGGTGGGACCATCATCTTTTCCCAGCTGGACCCTACCTTTAGGTTTCATTCTCTTTCCTCAGTGCAGCACCTCACGCCCTGTAAATCCCTGTTGGCCTGCCTCCTGCCTTGGGTTCTTCCTCCCTCCCTTGCTCAGTCTACTGGAAGACCAAGCTGGTAACCTGGAGGCAGAGGGAATGGCCCCTGGGAGCTGCAGACCCCCATCCCAGGTAAGTGCACTCTGTCCACAGACTTGACCAACACAAACTGAAGAGACATTTCCGTAGATAAGAGGATTGTGTCTAAGGATCCCCTATCTACTTGACTGTTTGTTTGCAAAAATAGGCAGGAAATTGCAAACAGGCACCACCCTGTTCTCTGTACTTTGAATTAATTCATGGCACTTTGGCATTACTATCTTTAACTTCCTCCCCCCAATTGTTCCCCTCCCCTGTGCATTTTCTCAGTTTTCCCTCATGAACACTGAAACCCTAGGAATCCCACTTCACTCTTTTCTCTCTGCTCTGTAGAGCCCCTTTGTGTTTGCTCCTTTATCTATGCCTAGAACCCTTCCTCCCATATCCATAGAATTGCTCCTCTCCCTTTTGCCTCTTTGACTAAGCTTGCCTTGCCAGTCCTGCAAGACAGGATGTTCTTCTTGTCTTCCAGTGTCTGAGCTGCACAAACAGCTCTGTCTGGTGCACACTGACTGGCCGTTGTCTTCTAGCTGGGGACACTAAGGGGCCAGTGAGGGGTGAAAGGAGCAAATTCTGCTAGCAAGGGTTCAGGGTGTTCCTGGCCTCCTACATATTGTGGTCCAGTGTGTCTGGAAAATATGGCCACTCAAGAAAAGAGACTAACTTGATTTCTGGGTCGCATTCACATGTTCAACGGCCCTTACCAGAGCTATCTGGACCAGGCCAAAGAAAAGAGTACCTTCTTTAGCTGTTTGTTAATTAGCCTTTTTTAAGGACCTAGTACTTCCCTGGTTAGAGAAGATGTAGGGAAAGGGCCGAGTTTGAGGGAAGTAGTCAAAGTTCTGCGAGTTTTCTTTTCAAATTTGTGAAAGAGGGGGACTGAAGGAGACACTGAGTTCTTGTGAAAGAGGCCTCAGGGCTTTTCTGGAAAGATGCAGTGGAGTGATGTACTTTTTCCCTAAATCCACTTTTGACCATCTTCACTACAACCCTATTGAGTAGGTGTTTTTATTATATTCACAGTTCAGGAAACTGAAGCAAACAGGTTGGGTGATTTACCAAGGAGGGTTTCATAGTCAGTGTCTGAGGCTGGATTTGAACTCAGAGCTTACACTATTTCATAGCTCCATCAGCCTTGTATTATTGTGCCCACTTTCCCACAACTCCTCACTCCTTGATAAGAGTAAGATTTAAGCCCTCCGTTCTTGCCTCCCCCATCTTTCCTTTCACTGTAATACCTCTTCTTTGCCTCTTTTACATGTGAAAATTCACCTTCTACCCTTCCCTTTCTTCTTCTAGGGCTATAATTCTCTTTCTCACTCCTTAATGTTTTTTTAATATCATCTCATCATAGTCAATGTATACTTTCAGTGTATACTCTTTCTAATTACCCTAGTAGTGGTAAAGGTCTTAAGAGTTACATATCCAGTCTGTTTTCTTGGGTAATTTCATTGCCAAGAAAATACCAAATGGGGTCATAGAGTGTCAGACGTCATTGAAGTAACTGAACAACAATAGCATCCATATAGTATGTATTGTAGAGGATTGTGTAAAATGTTGATCCAATCCCAGTTTCCTTCCTCATTGCTTTCCAGTGTTCTCAGCAGTATTTTTTTTTTTTTAGTCAAGTAAGGAGGTTTACCCTTAGTAGTCTTTTGTCCACTTTATCAAATATGGAATGACTGAGTTCTAATGATTCTGAATCTCCTTCCTTTAATCTGTTCCAGCCATTTATCTCTCTTTTCTTTTACCAGTACCACATAGTTTTGATGACCACAGCTGTATGCTGTAGTTTCACATCTGGAAGTGCTCTTCTTCCTATATCCTTACTTCTTTTGATTATTCTCCTTGATATTATTGTTGATCTTTTTATTTTTCCAAATGACTTTTGCTCCTGTCTTCAGCCCTGTAAAGTATCTCCTTCATAATTTTGTTATCATTATTGATGTTGTTCAATCATGTCCAACTCTGACCCCATTTGGGGTTTTCAAAGATATTGGGGGAGCTTTTTCTTTCTCCAGCTCAATTTTTCAGATTAGGAAACTGAAGCAAACAGTTAAATGACTTACCCAGGATTACACTGCTAGTAAGAATCTGAGGCTGGGGACAGCGAGGTGGCCCAGTGCCATGGGCTGCTCAGCGTCCAGAACTTAGCATTATCTAGAGACGTGAATAAGAAATGACCAGGCCAGGTGGGTAGTTCAAGGAAGAGGAGGAACTCCATCTATTGATTCTTAGGACAAGGTTTTTATAGAGCCAGGAGACAAAGGAAGGGATTTCTAGGATTCTTATCATTAGCTTAGTCTGTCATATCCTGGGAAGTAGCAGAGCAGTAAGGCCTTTTGTTCTCTGGGTGCCAGAAAATCTTAGGAAAAGTGAATTACCTCCTTTCATATGCAGTCACATCACAAAGGATGCTCTTGAGAGCTGGCTTCAAGGCCTGAAGCCAAAGCCCATCAAGCACATCTGCATAGGAACTGACCACCTAAGAATTCAAATATTTAGGTTTTAAACAACTAAAGTTTGGGGGTAGAGCCTTAGATCTAGGCCTCGGGTATCTCTTAATGTAGCCAAAATCATAAACGATACAGTTGAGAGCAGACTTAAAAGCTGAAGCTCAATCCTCAAAAGACTGCACATTTAGAGCTGGCCACCCAAAGATAACTAGTGCTGAATCAGATAGAAGTCCTGGCTCAGGCCTCTGGCTCCCAGCAGCCCAGTGTATAGAGCCAGCTGCCCTGGAGTCAGGAGGACCTGAGTTCCAATCTAGATTCAGAGACTTAACACTCAACTAGCCTTGTGACCTTGGGCAAGTCCATTAATCTCAATTTCCCTGTCTCCCTACCCTCCAGAAAAAAGAAGTATCTGACATTGAATTTGAACTCAGATTTTTCTGACTCCAGGCTTAACCTTCTATCCAGTCTGCCCCCTCTTTGCCCCTAAAATTTCAGTAGGATAGTCATTTTTTTTATGGAGGGCAATTGGGGTTAAGTAACTTACCCAAGGTCACACGGCTAGGTTTTTTGTTTGTGTGTGTTGTGTCTGAGGTCAGATCAGAACTCGGGTCCTTCTGACTCCAGGGCCAACTCTCTACTCACTGTGCCACCTAGCCGCCCCATAAATGTATAAATATTGCTGTTAAGGTTTCACTTGTTTGACTCTTTTGTTGGCCCTGAACCAATTTATGTTCTTATTTTATTTTGCAACTAAAGGATATATTGATAATTTCTGCCTTTTTATTTGTATCTTTCTGTCTTAGTCCATGGCTAATTTTCATAAAAATTTCATGGTGTCCAAAGACATAAATAATGTCTTCAGTTCTGATTTTCTTTTTAAGGATATTTGTCTCTTTTTATCACTGAACCACTGACATTTTGTCACACATTGGTAAACTCCTATTTGCAGGAGAAATCTCCCTGGGCTGTATAATGAGCTTCACTGCTTTCTGGAACACATTCTTCCATTCCCTCTTCATTTCTAGCGGGTTTGGAATAGCATTGCATATTTCATTGTCCTTGTGTTGTGTTTGAAAATCTTTGTCCTGATGGCTTTTAGAACTGTCTCAGCCTCAAGGATCTGACAGTCTAACAGAGGAACACAACACACCAAAAATGATGAACATGGGTTGGAGTAAGGAGAAGTCTCCCTAGTTTTGACTCTCATTCCATAATTTTCTTGCATTGTTCTCATTTCTCTTCCTAATTTTTCCTCTACGTCTCCTACTTGCTTCTTAAGTTTCTCTGTGGCCTGTAACCAGCTCATATTTTCCTTGGAAGCTTTAGAGCAGGAGTTTTGACTTCACTGTCTTCCTCCTGTTCCATGCTTTGATCCCTTTTGTCACAAAAATCGGATTGTAAAATCTATGTGTTGATAATTTTGGTAACCAGCACAAGTGCTGGCAATCTGAAGGCCCTCCTGCCTGTGGTTAATCAGACCCACCCTGGGGTTAAAATTTACTCATGCTCTTGCAGGGCTGGGCTCAGCCTCCAGAGCACTGAGCTGGCCACTTGCTGCTGTCCTCAGAGGGAGGTTAGCTTCTCTGTCATTTTGTGGGTTCAACACCTCCAAATTTGTTCTGAGTCCCCTTTTCCATGAATTGGGGAGGTGGAAACCCGAGCCCTGGGAAGTCCTGTTTCTACTCTGCCATCTTGGCTTCATTTCTTCAATATATAGAGAAGTCACTCTAATTTATAAAAATACAAGTCATTCCCCAAATGATAAATGGTCAAATTATATAAATAGTCAGTTATTAGTATAAGATATCATTACTATGTATAATACCAAAAAATGTTCTAAATCACCATTGGCTAGAGAAATGAAAATGAGGCTTCAACTCATACCTATCAAATTGTCTAATATGAATTTGGAGTGAATGTTGAAAAACTGGGATACTAATACACTGCTGGTGGAGTTATGAACTGATCTAATCATTCTGGAGAGCAATTTGGAACTATCCAGAAAGGGCTATAAAAGTGTGCATACCCTTTGATCCAGTAATACCACTACTAGGCTTACTGCCTAAAGACTTCAAAATAGACAGGAAAGGAAGCATTTGCACAAAAATAGTTAGAGCAGCTCTTTTTGTGGTGGCTAAGAATGGAAACTGATGAGATAGCCATCACTTGGAGAATGGCTAAACAGTCTGTGGTGATTTACTGAAATAGAATAATAATGTCCTGTAAGAAACAAGTAGGATGATTTCAGGAAAACCTGGAAAGACTTACTTGAGCTAATGCAAAATGAAGTGAGGAGAGCCAGGAGAACATTATATACAGCAATAGCAATATTGTTCTATGAAGAACTGTGAATGACTAAGCTGATCTCAGCAGTGCAATGCTCCAAGGAAATCCCAAAGCACCAGTGAGGAAACCTGCTATCTGCCTCCAGAGAAAGAATGTTTGCATGCAGACTGGAGAATGCTTTGTCATCACCACCTTTGTTAGATTTTTTTTCAAGTCTTTCTGGAAAAAATAACTACCAGAAATATTTTACATGATTTAGCATGTAGAACCTCTATCCTATTGCTTACTGTCCAAATTAGTGGGGAGGGAATAGAGAGAAGGAGGGATGGAATTTGCAACTCAAAACTTTAAAAAACCACAAATATTAAAAACAAGTATCATGTAATTGGGTAGTAAATATATCTTCAAAAAATGTAAAAAAAACAAAAATAGAGGTTCTGTACCATTCTGCATAGCACCATCTCCTGGTGATGGCAAATGGAGAAATTTTGAATCCTCTGAATTAGTTCCACTTACTTGGGCAGCACAAGGACATTCCCAAGGTCTCTGGGGAATTTTGTAGTCAATTGTGAGATGTAGGCCAAGAACCACCAAGCATAGCTCACCCTCATTAAAGAACATGTTGTGCTAGCAATACAGAAGTGTAGGAGATCAAAAGAATGAGGAGATGTGCAAATTCAGAGCCATCTCCACCCCTAATATTCACCTGGATTATTTGTAACCAACCTTTGGTAGAGCCTTCTGATCATCCAGGGTCAGACACATTAACCCTGACATAGTGATGTCATTTTGGTCTTCTTTGAGCACAAAGAACAACAGAAATGACCTATTATGTAAGTAAATATTGTACTAAGGACATATATGTTCCGGCCAAATGCAGGCAGTCATAAAGTGGAGGCATAAAATGTTTTGACCATGACCATCATATCCCAGGTAGACTCAGTCCCTCAGTGTAACCACAGATAACTCCTTCATTTGGCCAGAACATGTCATATCCCTCAGTTCAGTGCAGATTGTTATTAATGTGTCTCATGAATCACTTTCATGCTTTGTCTAGATAAGACTTTGTTTCAGACTCTCAAGAAATTAACTGGATCATTTCTGTTTCTTGTTTCTATAATCAAACATTCCACCCCTCCTGCTCCCCCCATAATTTGTACCTGCTGGTTTCTCACAGAATTCACAGAATTTTATTTATCCCATATTGCTTTTATCAGTTCTCATAAGAAGAAATATCACATCATCTTCTTTCTGCTTCAGAGATCCTTCTGTCCCACTGATAAAACATGCTTTATTCCAGAGAGAAACACATTCTATAATAAGTCATTCCTCAACTTTCTTGCAACTGATCATCGCAAACCTTTTCTCAATATTTCATCAAGCTCTTAATGAGTATGGTTTTAAGTGTTGACTCTGATACTTAACAAGGATATTTCTGTTGAGTAAATCCTCTTTCTGTGCTTTAGTTTCCTCTTCTCACTTGATGAGCTTTGCACTGCATGGAATATGGAGTCCTTTTCCAAGTCTAAATCTTGTGACTTTTGATGGTTTAGGAGTTGGTGACATTCCAGGATGTATGTGTTGACTTTACCCCAGAGGAGTGGAGCCTCTTAGACCATCATCAGAAGAAGTTGTACAAGGAGGTCATGCTGGAGAATGCCTGGAACCTGCTTTCCTTGGGTAAGGACGTTTCCTCTATCCACTCTGAGTCTGCTATCAAAAGGAATGTCTTCTTGCCCCAGTCTGCTGGCTTTGGAGTATTTGTCAGTTAATAGAAACGGAAAAGTGCTGGTCTCCTGTTTCTAAGAGACAGGTTCCCTCCTACTACCTGGTTTTCATATAAAAGGTCAGTACATTATGTAAAGATAATATGAAGGTTTCCTTCTTGCCCCTGAAGCTGTCTCTTGCCAATTCTAGGTAGCTTGAGGTCAAAGATGAGATCAGTGTTGAAACATCTCAGATATAGAACAAATCCCATGGATTATTTAGTTCAACCTCTCCCCGGACATGAATTATTTCTGCCAAATCTCTGAAAACTGCCAGGCTGCCTAAGGTTTAAGTAACTTTCCCAGGTTGACATAGTGTCTTAGGCTGGGGTTGATCCTGAGTCTTCCTAACCAGTACTCTTATCCATTGTATCAACTAGCTATCCCAATGGAGTCAGGGAGATGTCAAAGCATAGCCGTGCCACAGTGGGGTCAACACTGAAATTATATACTCTCAATTTGTAGTGGACTCAGGCAGCCTGCTATTATGACTTCCTTTCCCTGTCTATTCAGCAGTATCTAAGTATGAGCAAAGGGAAAGCAGAGTGTTTAATCTAGTTCAGTGGCATATAAGGGATACAAGGAGTGAGGCTTGTAACAATTTAAGAAGGAGAGTAGAATTAGGGAGGACAGAGTCAAAATCAAAACAAGAATGAGAACTCCAGGTCCCCATCACCCCCCAAGACACTGCAGGTTCAGTTCCAGAGCTCTGTAATGTCATGAATATCAAGGAACTCCCTGGAATTTTTGGTATCTCTGGGAATATAAAAGTTATTTTTCTAATATTCTGTTGTCTGTTACATGTAGAACACTATTATTTCTTAAAAATGTACACACTTCAATTTAAAAAATTGTTTTATTGCTAATAAAAGCAAAGCATCATCTTGGCCTCTGGTGGGTCTTCATCTTCTAGCTAGTAGAGGCTCTGCCCCAATGGTGATGGCTACTGACTGATCATATTGGTGGTTGCTGTGTCAATTTCTTAAAATAAGGCAGCAGTGAAGTTTTCCACATTGATTGGCTCTTCTTTTCCCTGGAACTTACAGCCCTATTGTAGGGTTATTCATTGGCCTAATTGTTTCTCACAGAATAGGAAGACCCAGAGAGAGAGAGAGAGAGAGAGAGAGAGAGAGAGAGAGAGAGAGAGAGAGAGAAAGAAACACGTCAACATCTAATAATAAAATATTTTTTTCTAAAATACAAAGGCAAATACAATAGAGAAAGGCCATCTAGTTCCATGGACAGAATATGTCCATTTGCAGGGTTGTAGTTCTAGTCTTAGCTGCTGCGATTCAGCTCACTCAGCCATTCTGAGGTCATGGCCTGTGTTTAGAATGTTGGGTCTGTCAGTGTCACAGGTGTTTGTGAAAATCTGATTTAATTGTCTGTGAAGCTCTTTGTTAGCCTAGCTGTCCTGAAGTGGGCTAATGGCATTTTCAAATGACTGATTCTGTCCCTTTAACTTCAGAGACTTTTCTCTTATCCTGGGGAAGTAGGATATGCATCAGTTAGTTTCCTTTCTCACAGTGGAGGGAAAGGATGATAATTCTGTCTGTGTCTACATCTGTCTATGTATGTTTTATGGTCTTTTTCTTGCAGAAGGAGAGATTAGACCTGAAAGGAAAGAGACTCCTGAAAAGCTAAGCATTTCTGAGAAAGAAACTTACCAGGAAAGCTTCCTGAGGGTTACTCCTTGTGATTTCACTGAGCAAGCAATCTGTGCTGTATTTCACAGAAGGCACACAGGACAGAAACTTTATGCTTGTCACCATTTTGGGAAAGACTTGAGTCAACAGTTATCCCTGAATTCCCATAAGAAAATTCATTCTGGGGAGAAACTACATGAGCATCATGAATGTCGTGAAGACTCATCCTTCATTATTCATCACAATATTCACAGTGACAAGAAAACTTATGCATGTCATCAGTGTGGGATGACTTGGACTTGCAGCTGCAGTCTTGCTGTACATCAGAGCATCCCCAGTGGAGAGAAATCTTATGAAAGTGATAAATGCAGAAAGACTTCCACAGAAAGCTCCAGCCTTACTCAGCATGAAAGCATCCCCTCTGTCAAGAAACTTTATGAATGTAATCAATGTGGAAAGGCTTTTAGAATGAAGTCTGGTCTTGCTATCCATCAGAGAATCCACACTGGAGAGAAACCTTATGAATGCCATCAATGTGGAAAGGCTTTTAGAATGAAGTCTGGTCTTGCTGCCCATCAGAGAATCCACACTGGAGAGAAACCTTATGAATGCCATCAATGTGGAAAGGCTTTTAGAGTGCAGTCTGGTCTTGCTATGCATCAGAGAATCCACACTGGAGAGAAACCTTTTGAATGTTATCAATGTGGAAAGGCTTTTGTAAAGAACTGTAATCTTGCTATCCATCAGAGAATCCACACTGGAGAGAAACCTTATGAATGCCATCAATGTGGAAAGGCTTTTAGAGTGAAGTATGATCTTGCTGCCCATCAGAGAATCCACACTGGAGAGAAACCTTATGAATGCCATCAATGTGGAAAGGCTTTTAGAGTGAAGTATGATCTTGCTGGCCATCAGAGAATCCACACTGGAGAGAAACCTTATGAATGCCATCAATGTGGAAAGGCTTTTAGAGTGCAGTCTGGTCTTGCTATCCATCAGAGAATCCACACTGGAGAGAAACCTTTTGAATGTCATGATTGTGGAAAGGCTTTTAGAAAGACCTCTGATCTTGTTACGCATCAGAGAATCCACACTGGAGAGAAACCTTATGAATGTCATGATTGTGGAAAGGCTTTTAGACAGAACTCTGATTTTGTTACGCATCAGAGAATCCACACTGGAGAGAAACCTTATGAATGTCATCAGTGTGGAAAGGCTTTTAGAAGGAACTCTGATCTTGCTATGCATCAGAGAATCCACACTGGAGAGAAACGTTATGAATGTCATCAATGTGGAAAGGCTTTTAGAAGGCACTCTTATCTTGCTGTCCATCAGAGAGTCCACACTGGAGAGAAACCTTATGAATGTCATCAATGTGGAAAGGCCTTTAGTACTCACTCTTATCTCAATGTACATCAGAAATTCCACACTGGAGAGAAACCCTATAAATGTCATCAATGTGCAAAGGCTTTTTTCAGTAACTCTCATCTCATTCAACATGAGAATATCCACACTAGAAAGAAATGTTATGAATGTCATCAGTGTGGAAAGGCTTTTAGAAAGAAATCTCATCTTGCTGCCCATCAGAGAATACACCCTGGAGAGAAACCTTATAAATGTCATCAATGTGGAAAGGCTTTCACACTAAACTCCCAACTTAATGTCCATCAGACAGTCCACAGTGATTAGAAACCTGTTGAATGTAATCATCATGGAAAGACTTTTAAAAGGAATTCTCATCTTGTTCATGAGAGAATCCACACTGGAGAGAAACATAAATGTATGCAATGTGAAAAGACTTTTAGAAGGAACTCTCAACTTGCTGTACTTCAGAGAATCCACATCTTATGAATGTGATACATGTGGAAAAGGCTTCTATACAAAGCTCCAGTCTTGCTGCACATGAGAGAATCCACATTGGACAGAAACCTAATGTTTTTTTAATTTAAACAAATGCTTTATTAACTTCTGTTTTAAATCATTCATTTCTGCCAGATTTTGAGTTACAATCATTCCCCCCTGCTGTTTTTCCCCTACTCACCCTCTCAGAGCAGCAGTCCAGCAAGATATCCCTTCCTCCAATCTGCTCTCTCCCATACCTCCTCCCATACCCCCTTCGACTTTTCCATTAGAGGAAGGTGAATCTTTGTGTCCCAATGCCTGCACATCTTATCTCCCAATTACGAGGAAAAGAGTATTAATGATAGTATTTATATATATTTGAAACATTTAATCTTAAGACCTTGAATTTCAGATCCATTCCCTTCCTCCCTTGTCACCTATTCCCTCTGGGAAAATAAGTAATTCAGTATATGTTGTACATGTCTAGCTATGCACAACATTATCATAGTAGATATATTGTACAGGGCTGCTTATAATTCCCTCCCCCTCATCCCACCCCCCACCTGGTCCATTCCCCACTTCATCTGGGCCCTCTTCCATAGTGGGTACCTCCAACCTCCCCTCCCCCCAAGGATGCCCTCCCATCCATCATCCTTCCTCCCTTCCCCTTTTCCCCCATTCTGCTGTAGGTTGAGATGTCCCACCAATATGTATGTCATTCTCTTCCTGAACCAAATTCAATGAGAATGTGGTTTCGCCTTTTTGCCTTCCTATTTTTCCCCTCCCCTGTAACCACTTCCCCCTGCTTCCTCTACATGAGATAGTTTACCCCACCCTATCTCTCCCCATCTCCTCCTGCCACTTTCCTCTCTCACCTCACAACTTCACCCCTTGATTATCCTCCCTTCCCAACAAATTCAACCTATGCCCTCTATCCATATATAACTGTAACCATATACACATACATACACATATGCACATGACCATACACCCTTCCATTATTTTCATAGTGAGAAAGATTTCCTCAGTCAGTTATTGTTTTTCCATCTAGGAATGTAAATAGTTCAACTTTGATAAGTTCCTTTTGATTTCTTTTCCCTGATTACCTTCTCAGGCATCTCCTACTTCTTGCCTCTGGATGTCAAATTTTCTATTCAATTCTGGTTTTTTCCTCAAGAGTGCTTGAAAGTCCTCTATTCCACTGAATGACCATATTTTCCCCTGAAACAAAATACTCAGTTTTGCTGGGTAGGTGACCCTTGGGTTCATTCCCAGCTCTTTTGCCCTCTGGAATATCATATTCCATGCCCTTCAATCCCTCAGTGTAGAAGCTGCCAGGTCCTGTGCTATTCTGATTGTGTTTCCACAATATTGAAATTGTTTCTTCCTGGCTGCTTGTAGTATTTTCTCCCTGATCTGGGTGTTCTGGAACCTGGCTATAATATTCCTGGGAGTTTTCTTTTTGGGATCTTTTTCAGGAGGTGAAAGGTGGATTCTTTCAACCTCTATTTCCCCCTCTGGGTCTAAAACATCAGGGCAATTTTCCTTGAGAATTTCTTGAAGGGTGATTTTTAGGTTCTTTCTTTGATCATGGCTTTCAGGTAGTCCAATAATTTTTAAATTGTCTCTCCTCGATCTATTTTCCAGGTCAGTGGTTTTTCCCATGAGATATTTCACATTGCCTTCTACTCTTTCATTTGTTTGGATCTGCTTAACAGCATCTTGATTTCTCATAAAGTCATTAGCTTCCATTTGCTCCAGTCTAACTCTGAAGGAATGAATCTCCTCAGTGAACTTTTGAGATTCTTTTTCCATCTGGCAAATTCGACTTTTTAAGGCATTCTTCTCCTCATTGCCCTTTTGGGTCTCCTTTGCCATTTGAGCTAGTCTATTTTTTAAGGTGTTGTTTTCCTCAGTCAGGCTGTTGACCCTCATTTCATACTTTTCCTGCATCCTTCTCATTTCTCTTTCCAATTTTTCCTCCACTTCTCTTATTTGGTTTTTAAAGTCCTTCTTAAGGTCCTCTATGGCCTGCAACCCGCTCATGTTTTCCCCTGGGGCTTTTGGAGCAGGACTTCTGACCTCACAGTCCTTTTCCCGCTCTATGCCCCCAAAATAGGAGTCTAGGGTTGCATTTTTCTGTTTCCTTTGCCTTGGCATGTTGCCACTTAATTACTTGACTTTTGGGCTTGTTGCCACACTATGGCTTTAAGGCCAGATAGAGGAATTTTCGTCCTGAACGTGTAGGGGGCAACTTCCGTTTCTGGCAAGCTGTAAACCCACCCAGGACTTCCACCCTAGATCACAATCCAGATCCAGGGAGGTTAAAGCAAGAGCGATTACCCCCCAAGACTGATCTCTGGATCTCCCTACAGTTCGCAGGCCAGGAGCTGGAGCTGCCTCTGAAAACTACAAAATGGCCTGTCTCCTCAGCAGCTTCTAGCCCCCAGGGGAGGGAGCCAACACATTCCCAAATACTGGTCCCAAAGTCCATAGGACACCACAGCTGCTGGTGTTCTGGTGTTCCTCTAGGTGGCTGCTGGCCCTGCCGCCAACGGGGACCTGGGCTCAGCTCGGCTCCGCTCCCCGAGCGCTGCCGGCTCCCAGAGCACTGTGCTGGTCCTTCCTGCAGGGCTGCTGGGCTGTCCTCAGCGTGAGGTTAGCTTCTCTGTGTCGTTCTGTGGGTGCTGGGGCTCCAGAAGTTGTTCAGAGTCCCCTTTTACATAGTTTGGGGAGAATGTGGGGGCAGAGTGGCTTGGATGAGCTGTTTCTACTCTGCCATCTTGGCTCCGCCCCCCTGGGGCTTCTCTTAAGTTAGGCCCAGGACAGAGGAGTCCCAGTTTCTGTAACTTATGAAGGCTGCTGGGGAAGAAATGATTTCTTTTTAATAATAATTTTCCATTTACAGAAAGTAAAAAAAGGATCCTGTAAGTCCTCTTTATCTGGAATCTTCTTTGAGTACTCAGAAGACAGGTACCTTGGGACATTCTTTTGGGCAAGGTCATAAAATCTTATCATCCTTGGAAAGAAGTTACCTAACAAAAGTAAAGAGGTGGTTTGGAATACTTATGAAATTCCACCTGTGACATCACATATTGCAGTTACATGATTGAGCCCCTCAGTCTTAGGAGATCCCAGCCTTGATTCAAATTGTGACCTCTTTTTTGAATATAATTGATACTGTCATCTGATGAGGTCAGGGAAACCTAAAATGGCGGGGTCAGGATTAGGGGTGAGCGTGACCCCACAATACCAACAGCCTGAGTCCTGCCCAATGAATTCGACTTAAGTCTTCTCTCAGCCAAAGAAAAGCAAAGCTTATTAAAGATTTGGCATACTGGGTAGACTTTTTTTTACTTTTTGGAGGGCAATTGGGATTAAGTAACTTGCCCTAGGTCACACAGCTAGGTTTTTGTTTGAGTGTGCATTAAGTGTCTGAGGTTGGATCCGAACTCAGGTTCTTCTGACTTCAGGGCCAATGCTCTACTCACTGTGCAACCCAGCCACCCCCCTGGGTAGACTCTTAAGGAGCCTCAGTATCTGAAGCTTGCCCTAACCCTAACCTTATTTGTCCAAAACATGCCAGAATAATCTGACACAGTCTGAGTCTGCACTAGGTCATACTCCAGGTTAGTCATGGAGGCAAGATGGATCTTATATACAGAAAGGTTCTGAAAAGGGAAGGGTGATAAGGAGGGGGGGAGGGTAAGTGGTTCTGCCCCACCCTGCCATCCAGTCTGGAAGGAATTCACCAGGCTCAAGCAAACTTTGAAGCTGAGTTTGTAAAGTTTATTGTTACGCCGCACAAGGACAGCTGGCTAGATTCTTATGGAACCCCCAAACTTCCTGGGGTCACAGGCATAGTTTTATGGAGTCAAGACAGTAAATCAGGTGCCAATTATGCTAACTAGGTGAGTAAGGGTGGGATCAGGGAGGAGTTAAGGAGTGGTCAGTGCTTAAAGGACCATGCACTGTTAATATCAACTGTGCAGGTGTACTGCCCATGATTCACTGGGAAATAGCCCAAGGGGGGCCACCTGGAGGTGTGGTTTTAGGCCTGACACGTCACTAAAGCCTATCCTAGGTCAGGGCCACTAAGGAGTGCCCAGTCTGCCACCCCCAATGTCAGGCTTGACAAGATAGATGTTGGGAACCAAGGCCATCAGAGACACAGTGTGGGTATAATTGGCTAAGGAGTTACCCTATAGATAGGGTACTGAAGAATTCATGGTGCAGCTGGCCACTCCAACTAAGCGAGATAACATTTGCCTAAACTAAAAATGTTTATAGATAGTTTTGTGAAGGATTAATAAGTAGCTTATTGTTTCAGGCAGAGATAAACAGTTCGTGAGTTGTTGCTGGGCAGAGTGCTGGCAGGGGGAAGGGGCAGAGTTAATGCTTCCATACTTGGGGCGGGGTGGGGGGGGAATCGTGACTTTACAGACTGCTTTTACAAATTGATTTTACAGACATAGATCCCAATGCACCCCATTTACAAACTGATGTTACAAACATATAAATACCAAGGACCCCATCAGTTCTAGGAGGATTTAGGGGTGGTGTAGAGAAGTTTGGGGAGGGTCTTCAGGGGGAGTCAGATGAAGTCAGACTCCAGTAAGGAGACATTAAGGGTGGGAAATAGCAAGAGGTGACCAGAGAGGAGAAACAATTTGGACCCAACTATTGTGCAAGGCTGATGGCCTCAGGGAAATGCCTTGGGTGGGTAGATTCAAGGAGTGACATTCATGTCTGAAAATGAAGAAAAGAAGGAAATGCATCCAATACCAGAGATCTTGGGGCTCACTCTGGGTAATTCGACAACCAGTGATTATTTGGCAGAGATTGTGCTTAGGGCTGGAGGTACAAAGTGGGGTGAAACAGCCCCTGCCATCAAAGAGCTCAATTTCTAAACTGAACCCATTGGTTTAGTCTAGGTAACAGGTCAAGGAGCTTTATTAAGAATCTGGTATGAACCAAGCAATTTATAGGCTCTTGAAATGCCAAGAATGTATAAGGTATGATTGAATTTTGTTTACAGAGAAATGATATGAAACCTGGCTTGAAGTCATATTAATCACTAATGTCAGAGAAAAAACCGCTTGTAAGGAGCAGTGGGCAATGTTGGTGCCTGAAAAATCCACATAGCTACTTATTTTCTGAGAAAGCCTTTTTGGGTTTAAAAAGAGGCCTGCTAGGCCAGATCTCATTCTGAAAGAATGAGGATTTGATCCATTATGATGGCACCTTCATTGTTGATAACCAGGTTGGAATCTTCCAGTTTAGACTTTTATTCATTCTCGAAGTCTTTGAGGAAAATCCTTTCTCATGCCAACGAGGTGAGTCTAGGGGGGATTAGGGATTGGGTAAGGAGTGAAACATCTGTAAATCTAAAGGTCAGGATTTGACCTTTAGAAATACCAGGCTGCCCCCATCAATGTTGCCCCCAACTTTGTAAGTAGATAAAAATAAGGGAGTATACATTATGTCTGAGTCTAGGATACATATGATAGTTCAGTGAGTGGTAAATATCTTTATGACCCAGTATGCAGCCAATTCAGCCAGTACACATCAGTACAAAGTATAAAGAATGCCATCAGGGGTGGCTAGGTGGCGCAGTGAGTGAGAGCACTGGCCTCGGAGTTGGGATGACCCGAGATCAGATCCTGCCTCAGAAAATGAGCACCCACGCATAAATAATGACTAGCCCTGTAACCTTGAGCAAGTTACTTAACCCCAATTGCTTTAAAAAAAAAAAGAAATGATGAGCAGGCAGCTCTCAGAAAAACCTGGTAAGCTTGCATCAGCTGATCCAAAGTGAAATGTACTGTGTACAAACTAACAGCCATATTGTAAGATGATCAGTCATGAATGACTTAGTTCTTCTCAGCAATGCAATGATCCAAGGTACTTCTGAAGGGCTTATGAGGAAACATGTTATAAATCCCCTGAGAAAGAGCAGATGGTGCCTGAATACAGATCGAAACATACTTTTTTACTTTATTTTTCTTGAGCTTTTTTCTTGTCTGAATTTTTAATAGTCACAACCTGACTCTTATGATTATATTTCCCATAACTACACATGTATAATGTATATGGAAGTGGTCACCTTCTCAATGAGGAGGGTGGGGTAGGAGGGCAGAAAGAGAGAGAATTTGAAACTCAAATGAATGAATGTTAAAAAATTGTTTTTAGGGGCAGCTAGGTGGTGCAGTGAGTAGAGCGCTGGCCCTGGAGTCAGAAGGACCTGAGTTCAGATCCCGCCTCAGACACTTAACATACACAAACAAAAACCTAGCCCTGTGACCTTGGGCAAGTTACTTAACCCCAGTTGCCCTCCAAAAAAAAAAAAACAAACAACATTTGTTTTTACATATAAGAGGCAAAAAGTAAAATAATTACTAAAAGCTTATGAAAAAAAGCAATTTATATTCCTTTGGGTGTAGTACCCATATGGAAATACATGATTCCCCATGGGGAGGAAAGGAGGAAGGGAGGGAGGAAGGAAGGTACAGCACTGAACAACTGGAACTGGCACTGCCCTGTTGGGTCTGCTATTGGGCAGCTACTCCCAACAGCAAATTAGTTGTCGTCCTTCTCAAAGAGGACCAGTGACATCAGGAAGGTGGTGTCTTGACTTGCAAGTGAATTGGATTTAAGTGAGGCAGGGCTGTTTAAATCACCAGCCTCACTCTCTCCTCCGTCCAGTGGCAAGACACAGGTCAGGAAGACTCAAGATGAACCCAGACACAGTGGGAGACCTTGACCTCTTTAAGCTACAGTGTTTCCCATGTCTCAGTTTGAGGCATCATTCCATCCGTGATTAAGTGCTGCATGACATAAGTGTGAATCCTATTAACAAAATCACCACGGACAGTTCACAAGCTTTAGTTGCAGTCAAGTTTTGGTGGACTCAGCAATACTTGGAATAAGAATGGCAATGGATGAAAGTTAGACATTGTTTTGTTTGGTGAGGATATCTGTGATAAAAGAGATGATTGCAGCAAGATTCCAACCAGTTCAATTCAGTTTAAAAACATTCATTGAGCAACTGCTATGTAGTTGGCACTATGTTAGATGTCCGGAGATTCCATTTTATCAAATCAATCAAACTGGCATGAACTGGTGGAATTCCATCATTGACTGGTAATGGCTTGGGCAGATTCTGGGAGATCCTGTACCCTGGCCTGACCAGCCTGGGCCCTGAAAGTGTCTCCAAAGTTTTACAACCACTGATGGGCAGAGATCCTTGATAGGGGGACCTCAGTGATCCTTCCAAATTTATTGCTGGTCATGGACCCCCAATTTCCTGATTTCTACCTGTAGCTGCATGGAAAGAATCCTCCTAAAGCTAACTTCAGTTAAAGTTGTACCTCAAAGATCTGGAAGGAAGGGAAATATAGCTTGAGAATCTAGGGACAAAACATTTATTCCAAGAATCCAGCCAAAGTGAAGGAGGATAGAATCAGCTTCAGAGAAGGCAGATTAAAAAGAAACCAACAAATATCCTGGCCCAGAATGCAGCTTCCTGGATCTGATAGCCACACACTGTCCTCTGGCAATGGATGACCTGGAAGTTTGTATCTGGTCCCATGGTATTGCCCAAGCTCCTTGAACCCTGGGCTTTCCTGGATCACAATCCATCTAACTCTCAGGCAGAACTGTTTCCCCTAACCCACCAGCTCTTATCTCATGACCCAGGCCTCTAGGACTCTGGTTCCTAAAGGCACAGTCTCCATGCCATCAGCAAGTCTAGTCATAAGTTACCAAACATATCAAATTTTAAAAAATACATTTTAATCTCTCTTTTGTGCAAAAACCTGTGGATTCACTGCCATAGCCAAACAATTCTGGCTCTTTTATAATTTAATATTCATTTGGGAAGAAAGTAAGTGGTATCTACAGAGTAATTTCAAGAGGAAAAGTAGACACATATGGGAGGAGTAGCAGAGGCCTCCCTAATGGGATGAAACCTGAACTGGGCTCCAGAGCTAGCTGGAGCTTCTACCTGGTAGAGGTGGGGAGGGTCTGGATGATCCTCAGGGGGAGTCAACTGTGTAGAGGCCTGGGTATGAGTGATGGAAGGCTTGTGTGCAGAAAGAGTCAGCATACTGGCTTTACGAGAAAATAGATAACAAAAAGCTGGACATGGAGGGAATGGAGGAGGGAGCCATATTGTGGAGAATGTTAAATGCTAGGGTGAGGATTTTGTGTTTTATCTTAGAGTTCACTGGAAGAGAGGTTTTCATGATCTGATCAAAGTCTCAAGGCTAAGTAGCTAGTAGGACAGATGCTAAGCCAGGCCAAACACTGAGGCTGAGATTCTTACCCCAAATATCCTTGGCAGGCTCAGGCCAATCTTTCCTAAAATAGGCCAGGGCGTGCTTAATCCTCCCTCTTCTCACTCTGTCCTCCTTTCCAGTCCCAGCTTAGGTAGATGAATGTATGGATGATATAACTGACCTACAGATAATAGAGATGATAGAGCTATAATTGTCAGTGACCTGAATATTAGGTAATTTACATGATGAAACATGAGGTAATGGACACAAAAGTGCTTGATTTTGTAGATTTTTTATATGCAGTCTCTCCCCATTCCATCCTGAGTCATCTCCAGTCAGCCTGATGAATATCCAGTCACTGGTTCCAGATGACTCTGGAGGACAAAGTGAAGTTGGTGACCTTGCACAACCCTCTCTCACTCAAATAAGTCAACTGCAAGTCATGTCATCATTTCCCTGATGCCATGGTGCCCTTCAAAAATGAAGGACAAACACAGCCTGTGAGTAGACCAAGCTGCCTGAATGGTGACCCAGCTAGTTAGGTAGCTCAGCTCTTCTTCTTCCTCTCCCTCTCCCTATCTCTCTCACTCTCACTCTCAATCTTGCTCTTCCTCTTTTCCTTCTTCTCTCCAAAAAAAAGGTGAATTTTGTTGGACAGAAGTTACCCACTTAAATTGGGCAGCAGCAACCTACTAGCTAGATTTCTTCTTTTTTCTTTTTTTCCTTCTTTCTCCCTTTCTTCCTTCTGTCCTTCCTTCATTCCTTCCTCCCTCCCTCCCTTCCTTCTTTCCTTCCTTCCTTCCTTCCTTCCTTTTGCTTTCACAAAACCTTAAACCCAGTTCACTCTGAAGCTCTTAGATTGAACCACAATAGGTCCCTTCCCAAGCTCCACTTGGTCCTTCCTGGCTTAGAGTGAATGTCAGTGGAAACTTTCTCTTTGGAATAGCAACTCTAAGGGTCTCCCGCCCCCCCCTTTTGTTTTTTGGTTTTTGGAGGGCAATCGGGGTTGAGTAACTTGCCCATGGTCACACGGCTAGGTTTTTTATTTGTGTGTGCGTTAAGTGTCTGAGGCTGGATCCGAACTCAAGTCCTTCTGACTCTAGGGCCGACACTCTACTCACTGTGCCACCTAGCCTCCCCCCCCCTTTTTTTTTAAAGCAATTGAGGTTATTTGCTCAAGATTACACAGCCAGTCATTATTTATGTGTGGGTGGTCATTTTCTGAGGCTGGAACTGATCCCGGGTCCTCTGATTCTGGGGCCATCACTCTTACTTTGCCACCTAACCACTCCTTTTTTTTTTTTTTCTAGTTAAAGGGGCCATCCCTGGACTTTCTTCTTAAAGAGGCCAATTCACTGAATGAGGGCTACCTTAATCTGAGTACCTGAAAAGGCCTTAGGCTGAAAGAACCAGGGTCTCCCGATGTATCCTAAGTAATCTCTAGTCTATCTGATGAATATCTGGCCACTGGACCCAGATGGCTGTGGAGGAGAAAGTGAGGCTGATGAATTGCACAGCCTACCCTCCCTCAAATGAAAGTCAACTGCAAATCATGTCATCATCTCCCTCATGCCATGGTCCTCTTCAAAAATGAAGAACAAATACAACAAGAAGGTCCTTGAAGGCAGGGACTGTATTTTGCATATTTTCCTATCTTTAGTACTTAGCAGAGTGCATAGCACATAGTAGACCCTTAAACAATGTTTACTGATGAATTGATTGACATAGTAGTCAAGAAACCCAGTATAGAGTCCTATTTTTGATTCATGCCAGCCATGTAATACTGAATAAAGTGCTTAACCTCTCAAGGATGGAGGCACCTCCATATAAGAACACCTTGTAGAGAAGGTGCCAAGATTTCTGGGACAATGTTTTGATTGGGAGCTTCTCCCACCCAACTAAGTCTGCATAAAATAGAGAAATAGGGAGCTAGACTGATAGAGAGAGAGATGGATGGATGGACAAATACACAGTTAGAACTCTGTTTTTGTCTATAGACCCCTGAGAGCTCAAGAGTGTAGGAGATAGAGATCTCTGCAGGGAGCCATGAAGTTCTGAGTTCAGATCCTGCCTCATTTGTTAACTAGCTTTGCTATTATGAATATCTTATTTAACTTTGAAATGTCTCAGTCTCCTCATCTAAGAAATAGGACTAGTACCTCACATTGTCCTATTAGCTCATAAAATGTACCTCCTGGTATTTTTCCTTATGGTGATTTCACCTAGGGACTGACTGGATCCCTTCATGCATGTATTTTTTCAGGCACCCTGGCTAAAGTACTGTCCAACCTTGGCTAGACCCTCCTCATTGCCTTGACCTCATACCTTCTGGGGAGGGTGGAGAGTAGTAAGGCAGGTGCACTAGTAGAGTCAGGTGAGAGCCCCTGAGCTCCTTCCATCATTGCTAATTCCCCAAGGCTTGTAGCTCTCCTACTTACAGGGAATCTGTATCCACAATCAGCTGCAACCATTTCTGTATCAGATACTAAGCAGGAACTTCTCTATGATCTTGAGTTCCCAGATTTGGGGACAAAAAAGAGAAAGCCACGTCCCCCAGGACCAGCTCTCAGGTGGAGTGACCTAGTCTGGCTGACAGGGCCCTGAGATCAGGCTCATTCCAGACCTGGGGCTCCTTTGCATATGGAGACCCAAGGGAGCTCTCACAGGCTCTGCTCAGCATATAAAGCCCCCTCTTCCTGCCTGTCTCAGGGCTCCAGGTGCTCTGTCTACACATCTCCAAGGGCCAGGGTGATTTCTGCCTGTCAGCTCCTCTGGATTTTGGTGCTCTGGGCTCAGGATAAGACACAGTGGATCAGAGAATGAGCCTCAAGTGTAAGGGTCCCTCGGGGAAAAAACCTTAAGATTCCCTTGATCCAGTGGGTGAAGAAGCTTAAGCACAGCAAGGGCAGATGGGCTGACAGGCATGACCAGGCCATCTGATAAAAAGTAAAAAAATATATATATATATATAGCTGTGAGGTCTGTGGGAAAACATGGTTCCTTTCAAACCTTAATCACAAATACAATTGATTGTCACAGAACTGGGAATTCAGTGTTCTCCACAAAATTGTCCTGTTCTTGCCTTTTTTTTTTTTTAAAGCAATTGGGGTTAAGTAACTTGCTCAAGGTTACATGGCTAGTCATTATTTATGTGTGGGTGCTCATTTTCTGAGGCCGGATTCGATCTCGGTCATCCCAACTCCGAGGCCGGCACTCTTACTCACTGCGCCACCTAGCCGCCCCTTTTAGGGCAATTGGGGTTAAGTAACTTGCCCAAGGTCACACGGCTAGGTTTTTGTTTGTGTGGGTTAAGTGTCTGAGGCCAGATCCGAACTCAGGTCCTTCTGACTCCAGGGCCGGCGCTCTACTCACTGCGCCACCTAGCCGCCCCTGTTCTTGCCTTTTTACATGGTTGTTTCCTCATTTCTGTCTCAATTTCATTCTTATTTCTCCCTGGATTCCAGTGAGGCCATTGTGCTGACTCAGTCATCAGGCTCCTTGTCCAGATCTCCAGGAGAAGGAGTCATCATCAGCTGCAAATCCAGGGAGAGCCTCTCCCAAAAGATTTTGGGTATATCACATGACCTCTTAAACTGTTATCAGCAGAAACCTAGCCAAGCCCCCAGGCTCCTCATCTCCCGGGCTACCAGCCTGGGAGATGGGGTGCCTGCCCGGTTCAGTGGCAGTGGGTCTGGGACAGATTTCACTCTCATCAGCAGCATCCTGGAGCCTGAGGATGCTGGAGATTATTCCTGTCAGCAGTCTAAGAGCTCACCATTCCCATAGTGCTTCAGCCCTGAACAAAAACCTGCCCAGCCTGTTCAAGGCATTCAGCTCAGAGAAGCAGTTGCTTCCTTGGGGCTCCCCAGGGCAGAGCAGCCCCTGCTGTCTGAGCAGCCTCACATCTCCTGGGGCTTCCCCTTAGCCTGCCCCCAGTTCCTCATTCTTCTACCAGAAGCATCACAGTTACAAACCAGATTCCTTCAGCCAAAGTAAGCCAGAGATAGCACAGCCCTCTGGGAAATACCATGGCAGGGAGTTTCTGACAGATCAAGTTCATTTGAACCTTTTCTGTCACTTCAGGAGACTTTCTCTTATTTCCAGCTCAAGCTCCTGCTGGGGAGCCCTACTGGGCTTCTGTGTGACCCTGGACATGTCCTCATGCTCCTTTTGCTTCTGTTTCCTCAGCTGTAAAACGGGCACAACAGCAGCACCTTGCTCTCAGGGCTGTTGGGAAGGTTTTCTAAGGTAATATTGGCAAAGCACCTAGCACTTGGCCTGGCACATAGCAAGTGACATGTAAATGCATATTCCCTTTGCTTTCCTTTTCATTCAGTCCTGGCCCAGCCTACAAGCCTCTCCTCCCCTAGAGCTGGTTTCCCTATTACCTGAGTGAGAATTAAAGGCTTAAGGTCAATCAGACCCTTCCTCCATGACTTGCCATCCCTTGGTTCTTCCCCAGAGCTTGCAGATGTCAGGGCACTGACCCTTCTAACCCAGTCACATCAATGTCATTGTCTGGTCACTCCCTGTCTCATTCACTCATTCATTCATTCTTTCATTCACTCATTCATGAAATCTTGATTAATTCATTGCACAGATACTGGAGAGAGTGAGAACAAACATGGGCCCATGGGCTCCTACTACCTGGTTTTCATATTAAAGGTTATTACATCATGTAAAGATAATATGACGGTTTCCTTCTTGCCCCTGAAGCTGTCTCTTGCCAATTCTAGGTAGCTTGAGGTCAGTGATGAGAGCACTGTTGAAATGTCTCAGATGCAGAACTAATCCCATGGATTATTTAGTTCAGCCTCTCCCTCAACATGAATTATTTCTGCCAAATCTCTGAAAACTTCTCAGGTAGCCTTTCCCTGTATACCCTTCCTCTTTGGGAAGGGCCATGTATTTAGAATATTCATCATTTTTCCTTAATCTCTCTTTACCTCCACATTCCATCACAGATGGTGGGAAAGAAAGGGTGGGGGAAAAATGCCTTTCTATTCACTGCTGTTCACCAGCTAAGTGCTTTCTTACAGTATTATGTTTTTAGGTCATATTATTATCCCCATTTGACACTTGAGAAAACTGCACAAAACAGGTTAAGTGACTTTTCCAGAGGCACACATCTAGTAAATTGTCTGAGGCTAGATCTGAGCTTGGTATTCCTGACTGTAGGCTCAGGTCTCTGCTGCCCTACCAGCTGCCTCTAATTTCTAGATACTGGAAACTGCAATGACTCCAACTTCCTTTGAAGAAGATGCACCAAGATCAAGATTTCTGATTCCAAAGTGGCTCCAGGATCTTCTCCCCCACCTCTCCCCAAAGTTCCCCAAAAGAAATGTTCTGGTAACCATGATTAAGGATTCTGGGAACCAACCTGTGTTCCTTGCTTGCATGCCCCTATCAATGGCAGGAATAACAGACTGACCAAGAACCAGAATTTGACTCACTCAGGTTCATTGAGCAGGACAGTCTCACCTGAAGATACAGTGACTCCCTAAAGGAACAGTAAGAAGGTTTTTATAGGTTTCAGGGAGTGAGGGGTCAGGTGGGAGCCAAGAGCCAAAGCTGCTTTGTCACAGTCTAATTTTTTGGAGCTCAGGGCTGATCTGGCACATCCCAATTTGGTTACTTGCATTACAACCATTAATGGCATCATAAGTCAGCTATGTGTGAACATCATGGAGTGATTCTCAAAACAGAGTAGTTTTATATTTATACTGTTTTCCCTAAAGTGAACTAAATTCCTTGTTTTTTTCATGTTCTCCCCTGGTTCCCCAAGCTCAGAGCTTCCAGTTCCAAGAGAATATTTGATTTCTTATTTTGAGGAAAGGGAAGCCCCATGGATGCTGGAACAAGAAGACCTGAGGAGCTGCTGTCCAGGTGAGTGAGGTGAAAGCAGGTATATGAGAGCAGTGATTCTTGGCCTTGTGGCAAAGCAAGTGCTAGATTTAGGGTCAGGATCCCCTGACTTGATTTCCTTTTCAGACACTTTTAGCAGTGGGTCCGTGGACAAATTTGAAAACTGCACTGAGTCTCAGTTGCCCTTTATGTAACAAGAGGAAGTTGGATGCAATGGCAATTAAGGTTCCCAGTGATTAATCTGTGATCCAAAATAAAGTCATTATTTGGAATTTGAGGGCATAGAAAGTGCAAAAGGCAATTAGGCTTTCCAATATGGACTCTTTCTTAGACTCTTTTGAAGTCAGTGAACATTTTTTAAGTTCCTTCTAGGTCCTCTGCTAACCACCAGGGACATAAAGAGATACAAGGATCATCCCCTGCTGTCCTGGAGTTGACAGACTGGTGGGGCAGATGACATGCCAACAACAATGTAGAAACCTGTGATGGACAAGACAGATGGGAGCTCACTGAGAGAGTGAAGGCACTAAAGTCAAGCAGGACTGGAAAGGTTTATTGAGGAAGGTGTGTTGTAGCTGTGGCTTCAGGGAAGCCAGGGTGAGCATGGTAGGCAGGGAGATGGCATAGAGAGCCCAGAGAGTCAGGAGTTGGAGTGCCTAGTTCACAGAACAGAAGAGAAGCCCATGTCACTGGGTTATAGGATGTTTGGTGGGGATATGATGAAAGGCAATTAGAAGAGTAGGGGAAGGGTAGGTAAAGAAAGAGTAGGTGCTTATTAGCCCCAGAGAGGATTTTCTATTTGATCCTTTTCCTAGGGATCTTCAGGACGTTGTTGAGGCTGTGGTGCCATGGTCAGTCAAGAACTTTAGGGAGATGGGCCTTGATAAGTGGGTGGAGGAATGACTGTTAGCAGATGGGGCCTTGAGGTAAATGGAGCCAGTGGCAGATTCTAGCAGTACCTCAGGTGTGAGGTATTTGGGGCCTCCATCAAGGCAGTGGCAGTGTTGGGGGAGAAAGAGGTGTATGGGAGAGATGTTGCCTAGCTGGTATCACAGGACTTTGTAGCAGATTGAATGTGCAAGTCAGGACTGTGAAAGTCAGTGAGGAATGCATGACATCTTATTTTGAGTCTGTACTATTGGGAGGGTGCCTTGGAAAACATTAGGAAAGTAGGAATGTGGGTGGGTTGGGGAATAAGCAATGATTTTGCTTTGGGGAACAATGAGAGGCCTGTCAGTAAAACAGAGGAAGAGAGGGGAGGGGGGAGACAGGTGACTGACTCTCTAGGGATGCAGAGAAGATAAGAAGGATGAGGAAGAAGAAATGACCAGTGGATTTGGCAACTCTGAGGTTTTGGGTAATGTTGGAGAGAGGAATTTCAGTGGAACAATGAAATCAGGAGACTGGACTGCAGAGAATTTCAGAGAAAGGAGTGGATCAGTATTGGAGACACCAGTTGTAAATGGGCTTTTCCAGCCATGAAATGGAAGAATGATAATGGAAAATGTCTCCAATGGAATTAATCAAGTGACTGTTTTGAGGACTAGAGAGAAATGGCTTATATTTGTGGCAGTAGGAAAGGAGCATCAGTGTGGGAAAGACTAGAAAATAATGACAAAGGGGATGTTGGAGAGGCAGCGTACTGAGGAAGATGCTGTCCTGGAGTGGGATGACTTACACATGGAAAGCAGTTGGCATTGTCCAGGAGGAGGACCGTTTCATCTGGTGGTGGATGAAAAAGGAGCAAAAGACACTTAATGTATGGGAGATGAGGAGATAATTTTTTCAGTGAAAAATAGAAGTCACATTTATGTGGTGAGAAGGTGTGTGGGGCTGGACTATGGGATCAAGCAATAAGGGACAGTTGGGAACGAATAAAAAGAATTGGAAAAACTCCTGTGGTGAATGAGAAAGGGAGTCAGTTATGTGGTTTTCAGTCATTTCTGAATCTTCAAGATCCCATAAGAGGTTTTCTTGGCAAAGATCCTGGAGTGATTTGCCATTTCCTTTTCAGGCTCATTTCACAGATGAGGAAACCAAGAGCAGGAGGTCTAAGTGACTTGCCCAGGGTGACACAGTAAGTATCTTAGGCTGGGGTTGATCCTGAGTCTTCCTAACCAGTACTCTTATCCATTGCATCACCTAGCTACCCCAGTGGATTCAGGGAGAGGTCAAAGGATAGACTTGCCACAGTGGGTTCCACACTGAAATTGTGTATCCTCCATTTGTAGTGGACCCAAGCAGCCTACTTTTATGATTTCCTTTCCCTGTCCATTCAGCATTATCTAAGTAGGAGCAAAGGGAAAGCAGAGGGTTTAACCTAGTTCAGTGGGATATAAGGGAACTCAAGTAGTGAGGCTGGTAACAGTTTCAGGAGAGTAGAGTTAGGGAGGAGAGTCAAAATCATAACAAGAATGAGAAATTCAGCCCCTCACCTCCCTCCCCCTCCCCCTTGGACACTGCAGGTTCAGTTCCAGTGCTCTGTAGTGGCATGAATATCAAGGGACTCCTCTGAGATTTTGGTATCTCATTGAATATAAATGTTATTTTCATGATATACTGTTGTCTATTACGTGTAGAACACTATTATGAATTCAAAATGTACATACTTTAATTTAAAATAGTGTTATTGCTAATAAAAGCAAACTCTCTTCTTGGCCTTTAGTGGGTCTTCATCTTCTAGCTGATGGGGGCTTTGTCCCAATGGTGATGGCTACTGACTGAACATGGTGGTGATTGTTCAAGGTTGGTGGTTAGTCTGGCAATTTCTTAAAATAAGGCAACAGGGAAGTTCTCCATATTGATTGTGGATTCTTTTCCCTGGAACTTAAAGCCCCATTGTAGGGTTATTGACTGGCCTAACTTCAGATTGTGTCTCAGAGAGTAGGAAGACCCAAAGAGAGAGAGAACACGTCAACATCCAATAATAAAATATTTTTTCTTAAAAAACCAAAGAAGACAAAGATAAATATAATCTATAAAGGCTATCTAGTTCTATGGGCAGAATATATCTACGTGCAGAGTTGGCGTTCTAGTCTCAGCTGCTGGCACTCACCTCACTCAGCCATTCTGAGGTCATGGACTTTCTAGAGAATGCTGGGTGTTCTAGTGTCCCAGGTGTTTGTGAAGACTCTGATTTGATTGTCTGTTAAGCTCTTTGTAAGCCAAGCTGCCTTACAGAAGTGGACTAATGGCGTTTTCAAATGTTTGATGCTGTCCATTTAACTTCAAATACTTTTCTCTTAGCCTGGGGAAGTAGGACATGCATCAGTGAGTTTAGTTTTTCATAATGGAGGGAAGGTATGATAATTCTATCTGTGAATAATCTGTTTCTGTATATTTTTTATAATTTGTTTCTTGTAGAAGGAGAGATTAAAACTCAAAGGAAAGAGACTACTGGAAAGTTAAGCATTTCTGTGAAAGAAACCAGGAAAGCTTCCTGAGTCATGGTCCTTGTGACTTCACTGGACAACCAATCTGCACTGTATTTCACAGAGTACACACAGAACAGAAACTTTATGCTTGTCATTATTTTGGGAAAGACTTGAGTCAACAGTCATCTCTGATTTCCCATCAAAAAATTCATACTGGAGAGAAACCACATGAGTGTCAGGAATGTGGTAAAGACTTATCCTTCATTATTCATCACAGTATTCACAGTGACAAGAAACCTTATGCATGTCATCAGTGTGGGAAGGCTTTCACACTAACCTCCCAACTTAATGTCCTTCAGAGAATCCACACTGGAGAGAAACTTTATGAATGTCATCAATGTGGAGAGGCCTTTAGTAGTAACTCTTATCTCACTGTACATCAGAGATTCCACACTGGAGAGAAACCTTATAAATGTCATCAATGTGGAAAGCTTTTACAAAGAACTCTTATCTCACTGAACATCAGAGAATCCATACTGGAGAGAAACCATATCCATATCAATGTGGAAAGGCTTTCAGACCAACTTCCCAACTTAATGTCCATCAGAGAGTCCACACTGGAGAGAAAACTTATGAAAGTCATCAATGTGGAAAGGCTTTTAGAATGAACTCTGATCTTGCTACCCATCAGAAAATTCACACTGGAGAGAAATCATAAGAATGGAATCAATGTGGAAAGACTTTTAGTGAGAACTCCAAACTTCCTGTACATCAGAGAATTCATATTGAGTGAAAGCTTATAAATGTAATCATTGTGGAAAGGCTTTTTTAAGGACATTTCATCTTGAACTGCAAACTTGCTTCGCATCAGAGAATCCAACGTGATAATAAACCTGATGAATGTAATCAATGTGGAAAGGCTTTTAGAAGGAACTCTCAACTTGCTGTACTTCAGAGAATACACATTATGAATGTAATACATGTGGAAAAGGCTTTTACACAAAGCTCCAGTCTTCCTGCATATGAGTGAATCCACACTGGAGAAACCTAATGTGATAAAAACCCTCCCCCAAGATGGATAGCAACTGATATGGCCTCTGCACATATGCACATACATTTTTTGGGGGGGTGACAATGGAGTAAGCAAATGCATCTGAAATTCAAAGTTTTAAAATTAAATGTTTCAAATATACATAAATACTATTGTTAATACTATTTTGCATGTAATTGGGAGATAAGATATACAGTCATTGGAGCACAGAGATTCTCCTTGCCCTAATGGTAAAGTCTAAGGGGCTATGGGAGAAGATATGGGAGAGAGCAGATTGGATGAGGGGATATCTTGTGGGACTGCTATTGTGGGGTGGCAGGTAGGGGAAAAATGGGGAAAAAATTGTAACTCAAAGTCTGGCACAAATGAATCACATACATTTTTATTATACACAAATTCTAATGAGTCATGTTGTATGGAAAAATTGTAAGAAGTGGGAAAAAACATGAAAAGGAAAAAAAATAACAAAATAAAACAAAAAAGGAAATAATCTGCTTTGCTCTTCATTCTGACTTCCTGGTTCCTTCTCTGCATGTGAACGAATTTTCCATGATGTGTCCTTTGGAATTGTTTTAGGTCTTTGCTTTGATGAGAAGGGCTAAGTCTAGCAAAATCAGACTTCATACACTGTATATTAGTGTGTACAATGGTCTCCTGGTTCTGCTCCCCTCAGCATTAGTTCATTGAAATCTTTCTAGTTTTCTCTGAAGTCTACCTATTCATCATTTCTTATATCACAATAGTATTCTATTATATTCATAAAATATAGCTTCATTAGCCATTCCTCAGTTGATAGGCATCCCCTCTATTTCCAGTTCTTGGCCCTGAGTAAAACCTGCTATAAATATTTTTGTGTATGGGTCCCTTTCCCCCTTTTATGATCGCTTTGGGATATAGGTCTAGAAGTGGTAAATTGCTGGTTCCAAGGGTATGCACCCTTCTGTAGCCTTTTTGGCAGAGTTCCACATTATTCTTCAGAATGGTTGGATCAGCTCAGAACTCCACCCACATTGAATTAGTGTTTCAACTTTCCCATATCCTCTCCAAGACATTTAACATTTACTCTTTTGTTAGCCAATCTGATAGGTGTGATAGAAGGGTAATAATAAGTTGGGTAACCTCAGGAAGTGTCTGACAGGACTCATTGGTCCATATGTGAGGCTACTGGGTCTTTTTTGGGGTCCTTGACTAAGACTTGTCCAGAGTCACCTTCCTTGAATCCAAACCTTAGTAATGTGATTAAATCCCAAGGCTAATTCAGTAGTAGAATGGAAGTGTAGCCAGCCAAACTCCAGTACTGAGAGCCTTTCCCCAAATATCCCTGGTGGGTTCAGGTTGTTCTTTCCCAAACAGAGTAAGTGATCCACAGCCCTCCCTCTTCTCACTCAGTACTCATTTCCTGTCCCAATATAGGCAGAGACACATGATAAACATGCTGTTGACATCAGTGACTTAAATGTGTGTGTGAAAGACAAGACAACAGGGAAGCATGGGCAGAGAGCTGAGCTGAGAATCAGGAAACCCAGAATCAGGGCTGTTGCTGACCCTGCTGGCTCCGGGATCTCCACAGAGCACTTACCTGTTCAGTGACTCAGTGACATAGGCAAGAGCCAGAGACCCTGAGTCCTACAGAAGATGCATGTTCATACTGTTTGGGATGAAAAACCCCATCTAAAATTAATCAAGAATATGGAGATATCTCAGGAGAAGAACAGGAATTTTATCTTTACCCTGCAGAAAAGGGCAGTCTTCCCCATGTCTGGTCATTAGCAAGGATGCAGGTAATGTGGGGTGAACAGACTTGAATCCCTAAACAGTCAAGCCCCCTTCACTGAACTATCCTTTCTCCCATTGGCTGAGAGGCAGACTCAAGTCTCAGCAAGAAAATCTTTCCCAATGGCAAATAAGAGGGAAACCTGCCACGATCCCTCAGTGCCTGGGAAATAGTTTACAAATAACAAGGATGCTGATTGACAGCAATGGAAAGGGGGAAGGGGGAAGAATATGGTATAAACCAAGCAATTTATAGGCTTTTGGGATGCCAAGAACATATAAGGTATGATTGAATTTTGTTTCCACAGAAATTCTATCAAAACAAATTCTATGAATCCTGAGTAGAAGTCATACTGATAAAGTCAGAGATAAAACTGCTTGTAAGGGGCAGTGTGGGGTGCTGGTGCCTGAAAAATCAGCATAGCTACTACTTTGCTTCATTCTGAGAAGGCCTTTCTGGGTTTAAGAAGAGGCCTGCTAGGCCAGATCTCATCCATAAAGAGTGAGGATTAGATCCATTATAGGGTCTTTCATTGTTGATATCCAGGGTTGGAATCTTCAAACTCAGGCTTTTATTAATTCTCCAAGTCAATGAGGAAAATTCTTTCTCATACTAACTACATGAGTCAGGGCAGACTTAGGCACTGGGTAAAGAGTGAAATATCAGTAAGTCAACTAAGGGTCAGGATTGAAAGAGAAATACCCAGGCTGCCCCCATCAATGTCTTGGTACATAGATCAAAGTAAGGGAGTATACATTATGAGATGAAACTTCAGTGTTGTTTTGCTTTGTTGTTCTCTTATTAATGGTTTGGAACATCCTTGCATATTTTTGGGGATACTTGGCTGTTCTTTCAGAGAATTTTTTGTTCATATCCTTTGAACTTTATCTCTTGGGGAATGGCCCTTTGTTGTTTTTCAGTTGTTTCAGTCATGTCTGAATCTCTGTCATACAATGGGGTTTCCTTGGCAGAGATACTGGAGTTACTTGTCATTTCTTTGTCTAGCACATTTTACATAGGAGGAACTGAGGCAAACATAGGAGGAACTGAGGCTAAATTTGAACTCAGATCCTCCTGACTACAGGCCTGGCGCTCTTATCTATCTACTGTGCCACCTAGCCACCATTGGCCATTAGACTTTTTAAAGATAATTTCAGTTTTCCCCAGTTACATATAAAACTTTTTTTTTATTTCTGAATTTTTAGGTCACAATTCTCCACCTACCCCTATCCCCTTAGCCGTCCTTCATATAGTAAGCAATCAGAAACAGGTTATACATATGCAATCATGTAAAGCATTTCCATATTAGTCATTTTGTGAAAGAAAACTTGACCCACAAAGAAAGAAAGTGAAAAATATAATGTTTTAGGTCTATCTTCTGACTCAGTTCTTTCTATCGAGGGTGATAGCATTTCTCATCATAATTCCTTTGGGATTATCTTAGATCATGGCATTCTGAGAAGAGCTACGTTATTCACTGTTCTTCATCATACAATATTATTGTTACTTTGTGTAATGTTCTGGTTCTGCTCAGGTGAATCTGCATCAGTTCAAGTAAGTCATTCTAGGTTTTTCTGAAATCATCCAGCTTTTCATTTCCTATAACACAATAGTTTTCCTTTGGAATGATATACTAAAACTTGTGAAGGTATTCCCTTGGTTTTTTTTTTTCTTTTTGGAGGGGGGACGACAGGGCAATTGGGGTTAAGTTACTTGCCTAAGGTCACAGGGCTAGTAAACGTTAACTGTCTGAGGCTGGATTTGAACTCAGATTCTCCTGACTCCAGAGCTTGTGCTCTATTTACTGTGACACATAGCTGCTTCTAAAGCATTCCCCTATTAATTGGCATCTCCTCAATTTCCAATTCTTTGCCACCACAAAAAGCTATTATAAATACCCTTATATAAATAGCACCTTTACTCTGTTTAAAAAAAAAATTGTGGATATTGGCTTAATAGTGTTATTGCTGGGTTAAAGCACAGGCAATATTTTAATATTTTTAAATATAGTTCCAAATTGCTTTTCATTATACTGGATGGGGTGCCTCACCATGCAGGAGAGTTGGGGGGAGGGGGATGCCAAGAATGATGGAGGGGAGGGAAGGTGGAAGCACCCACTTTTGAAGAGGTACAGGATCAAAGTAGCGAATAGATCAAGTGGGAGGTGGGATAAGAGGGAAGGAAATATAGTCTTTTACAATATATCTACTATGGTAATGTTTTGCATAGCTACACATGTATATCATATATTAAATTGCTTATCTTCCCAGTAAGAGTGGGTGACAAGGGAGGAAGGAAATGAATCTGGAATTAAAAGTTTTAAATTCAGGGACGGCTAGGTAGCACAGTGAGTAGAGCGTTGGTCCTGGAGTCAGAAGGACCTGAGTTCAGATCTGGCCTCAGACACTTAATGCACCCACAAACAAAAACCTAGCTGTGTGACCCTGGGCAAGGTACTTAACCCTAATTGCCCTACAAAAAGCAAAAAAAAAAAAAAGCTTTAAATTCAAATGTTTAAAAATATATAAATACTGTCTTTAGTAATATTTTACATGTAATTGGAAAATAAAATATACATGCATTGGGGCACAGAGATTCAACTTGCCCTACTGGAAAAGTCAAAGGGGGCATGGGAGAATATATGGGAGAGAGCTGATTGGATGAGGGGATATCATGTGGAACTGCTGTCCTGGGGTGGTCGGTAGGGGAAACATGGGGAAGAAATTGTAACTCAAATTGTGGCAGAAATGAATGATGTAAACCAGAAGTTAATAAAGCATATGGAAAAAAAATAAAAAGAATGAATTCTGCATGAAGTTACCTAAATTCAATCCAGTGAATTCTCATATCAGTCATGTACTAGCTCTGTAATCTTGGGAAGCCACTTAGTAAGCTCCTTGATTTTCAGTTGACTCATGTGTAAAAATGAGATGAAGAGATATTGTAATGTGTAAGTGAAAATGCTTTTGATGCTCACTTTCTGCCTGCCACCTGCCCAGTAAGTTCCTATTGGAGCCCTCCCTGTAGGGGTGGGGGAAAAGTTGAGACCTTTTTCCCTCCCAGGCAGCATGTGAAACACACAACTTGCCTATGTGGGTTTAAGTATGGATTTTTTCTTTTATGAATATAGAAAATTAAAGTGCTATCTTGCAATAGATTTCTCAACCTTTGAGGTAGATTTGGGATTTGAGAAATCCAGAGATACTGGTTTCTTCACAAAGTGCTGACTGATAGCAGGAGAGTTTTGTAACTCCTACATTTGGAGAAGATAACTACCCAGTGGGAAGGCCAGCCCAACTAGCTGTCAGGCTTGCCCAAAACTATAGACCTCAGAGGCATTGTTTGCAGTGTGTAAAGCTGGGATGTAATGCTCAACTGCTTTTCCTAGGAATTGTTTTTTCCAAATTTCTGGGGTTTTCGCAGCTGCTGGAGCTATTAGTTGGGTGCCCTCTCTGAAGCTTCCACAGGCTCTGGCACTTGGTCACAAACCCCAGGACCTCCACCCTAGACAGCAATCCAGATCCAAGCAAGTTAAAGCAAGAGCGATTACCCCTCAGAATGGTCACTTGGTCTCCTATAATCTGCAGCCCAGGACCTCTGAAGCAGCCACATGGCAGAGACAACCACATCTTAGCCACTTCTCCCTCTGGGGGCAGAGGCCAGACCACACTACTGGACCTCCTGTTCCCCAAATCTACACTGACCTCTTACTTTGTCTTTGGCATTTATGGGTTGATAATTCTGGAAAATGCCACAGCTACTGGTGATCTCCTCTCCCTCCCTTTTTGCCTCTACCATAATAAGTTTTATGTCTTTTCTCATTAGATTTCTATTGCTATGAGTATTTTATTCCCTCCTTGAACCAAAAGCAATGTGAGTAATGCTCTTACAATGTTCATCTCCATCCCATCTTTCCCTCTACTATAATGTTTTGATGCCTCTTTATGCGGCATAATTTATCCTTTTATGCCTCTTCTTTTTTCTCCCATTATATTCCCTTTGCACCCCTTTATCATCATGTTAGTTAATTTATACCCAAATCTTCTATCTATTCTGTCTCTCTATCTATCTCTCTATCTATCTGTCTATTCATCTAAATCCCTTTCAAATGTTATGGTAATTGTACCATTATATTCCCTTTGCACTCCTTTATCATCATGTTAGTCCATTTATAGCCACATCCTCTATCTATCTATATATCTATCCATCTAAATCCCTTTAAATGTTATGGTAATTGTACCATTCTCAATATTGACAGATATTGTTTTTCTGATACAGGGATGTGAACAGTTTGCTCTTATTGAAAAACAGGTTGTGTATATGTGTGTGCTTTCCCTGTTTACCTTTTTATGTCCCTTTTGAGTCATATATTTGGGGATCAAATTTTCCATTACTCTCTGACCTTCTCATAAGAATGTTGTGGAAGTTCCTTATTTCATTGAATGAATGGCATCTCCTTGCCTGAAAGTTTATGTTCAATCTGGTTGGCTAGTTGATCCTTGGTTGCAGTCCCATATTCCAATCTCTCTGATTTTTTTTTTTTGGTGGTTATGGATTGTACATTTTAATTATAATTTTATTTTATTTTCAAACATTCTTTTGCATTTATTAATTGGTTTGTTTACTTTTAGTTTACAAGATTCAGTTCCACAATCCCTTGAGTTTTGAATTTTCTCCCCCTCCTTCTCCTCCCCTCCCCTCCCCTCCCCTCCCATGGCAGCATGCAATCAGGTATAGGATCTGCAAAAACCTTCACATTAGACATTAGTCAGGTTTGAAAGAAGGATTGTAGCAGATGGAATGAACAATGGGAAAGAGGAAACAAAAGCAAACAAGAAAAAGAAAGAGAGCAGGTAGTTTGCTTCAATCTGCATTCAAACCCTGTCCATTCTAGTTCCTTCTCTGAATGTAGACATCTCTCTCCATCATGAGTCTTTTGGAGTTGTCTTATAACCCTGCATTGCTGAGAAGAGTCCAGTCTATCAAAGCTGGTCATCACACATATGTTGTGTCTGTAATTGTATTCAGATTTTTCCTGATTCTGCTCTTCTCACTCAGCATCAGTTCATATAATGCTCTCCAGGTAAATATGAAGTCTGTCTGCCCCTCATTTCTTATAGCACAATAGTATTCCATTACATTCATATACCACAACTTATTTAGCCATTCCCAATTGATGGGCATTTCCTTGATTTCCAATTCTTTGCCACCACAAAAACTGAAATAAAAATTTTTGTACATATGAGTCCTCCTCCCATTTCTATGATCTCTTTGGGATATAGTCCCAGAAGTGGTATTGCTGGGTCAAAGCGTATTTATAGCACTTTGATCATAGTTTCAGATTGCTCTCCAAAATGCTTTAATCAGTTCACAACTCCACCAACAACGCCTTAGTATTCCAATTTGTCCACATCCTCTTCAGCATTTGTCATTTTCCTTTTTTGTCATCTTAGCCAATCTGACCAGTGAGATGTGGTACCTCAGAGTTGTTCTGATTTGCATTTCTCTAATCAATAGTAATTTGGAGCATTTTTTCATATGCTTATACATATCTTTAATTTCTTCCTCTGAAAACTGCATTGTTCATATCCTTTGACCATTTATCCATTGGGGGAATGACTTGTATTCTTCTAGATTTGATTCAATTCTCTGTATATTTTAGAAATTAGGCCTTCATTAGAGACACTGTAAAATTTCTTTTCCAATTTTCTTTATTAGAGACACTGTAAAAATTCTTTTCCAATTTTCTACTTCCCTCTTAATCTTGGTTACATTGCCTTTGTTTGTACAGAAACTTTTTAATTTAATGTATTCAAAATTATCCATTTTGCATTTCTTATAATGCTAACACTTGTTTGGTTATAAATTCTTCCCTTCTCCATAAATCTGACAGATAAACCATTCCTTGCTTTCTCAGATTACTTACAATATCAGCTTTTATACCTAGATCATGAATCCATTTAGACTTGATTTTGGTATATGGTATTAGATAATGGTCTATGCCCAGTTTTTGCCATATTATGTTCCAGTTTTCCCAGCAGTTTTTGTCAAATAGTGAGTTCTTATTCCCAAAACTGGGATCTTTGGGTTTTTTTTTTTTTTTAAGCAATTGGGGTTAAGTAACTTGCTCAAGGTTACATGGCTAGTCATTATTTATGTGTGGGTGTTCATTTTATGAGGCCGGATTTGATCTCGGGTCATCCCAACTCCAAGGCTGGCGCTCTTACTCACTGCGCCACCTAGCCACCCCTAATCTTTGGGTTTTTTAAACAGTAGATTACTATAATCATTGACTTCTGAGTCTCATGTATCCAGACTATTCCTTTGGTCCACTATGCTATTCCACAGCTAGTACCTAGTAGTTTTGATGACTGCTGCTTTATAATACATATTAAAATCTGGTATGGCTAGGCCACCTTCCCTAGCATTTCTTTTCATTAATTCCCTTTATATTCTGGACATTTTGTATTTCCAAATGAATTTTGTTACTATTTTTTTTTCTAGCTCTATAAAGTAATTTTTTAGTAGATTGGTATGGCATTAAATATGTAATTTAATTTAGGGAAAATTGTCATTTTTATGATATTAGCTCAATCTAGCCAAGAGCAATTGAAGTTTTTCCAATTAGTTAGATCTGACTGTATTTGTTTGAAGGGTGTTTTGTAGTTGTGTTCATATAGGTCCTGGGTTTGTTTTGGCAGGTAGATTCCTAAATATTTTATAATGTCTACAGTGATTTTAGATGGGATTTCTCTTTCTATCTCTTGCTGCTGGATTTTGTTAGAAATATATAGGAATGCTGAGGATTTATGTGGGTTTATTTTATATACTACAACTTTGCCAAATTTATTTATCATCTCAAGAAGTGTTTTATTGTTTCTCTAGGACTCTCTATGTATATTGTCCCTCTGCTCTTTTAATGTAGAAACAGCTAAGCCTTCTGTGATCCTGACTGTAGTTCTGCAATATTTGAATTTTTTCTTTCTGGATATTTGCAGTATTTTCTCCTTGATCTGAAAATTGTGGAATTGGGTGGCAATATTCTTGGAGTTTTCAATTGGGCGTCTCTCTGAGAAGGTTTTGGTGGATTCTTTTCATAAGTAGTTTACCCTCTTGTTCTAGAACCTTGGGGCAATTTTCCTTAACGATTTCTTGGAAGATGTTGCCCAGGATCTTTTTTTCATCATGGCTTTCTGGGTAACCCATAATTCTTAGATTATCTCTTTTGGATTTATTTTCTAGGTAAGTTGTTTTTCCAGTGAGACACCTTGCATTTTCTTCTATTCTTTCATTCTTTAGATTTTGTTTGACTGATTCCTGATGCCTCATAGAGTCATTACCTTCAATTTGTCTAATACTAATTTTTAGCAAATTGTTTCCCCCAGTTATTTTTTGAAACTCCTTTTCAATTTGTTCAGTTTTACTTTTAAAAAGTTATTTTTCCAGTTAGGTTTTGAACTTCATTTCCCATTTGACTAATTTTACCTTTTAAGGAGTTGTTTTCTTCTGACAATTTTTTTCCATTGTGTCTATGATGCTTTGCTTTTAAAATAGTTGGTCATTTCATCTTCCATTTCTCTAATTTGGCTTTTTTTTTCAGGTTTTAAAATTTTTGTTTGCATATATAAAAATTGTGCATTCCAATAATTAAAATCATTTGAACAAAAAAAAAATGGCACTCTGATTAACTGCATTTAACAGCTTGCCAGGACCTTGGTACAGCTCAGCATTTTACTGTTAACTAGATTTACTGTAGTCCCACCTGGGTTCTTCTTTTCACCAACATGCAAACTCTTTTTTTTTTTTTTTTAATATTTGAAACATTTAATGTTAAGACCTCGAATTTCAGATCCATTTCCTTCCTCCCTTGTCACCCATTCTCTCTGGGGAAATAAGTAATTCAGTATATGTTGTACATGTCTAGCTATGCAAAACATTATCATAGTAGATATATTGTACAAGGCTGCTTATAATTCCCTCCCACTCATCCCACCCCCTACCTGGTCCATTCCCTACATGATCCTGTCCCTCTTCTATAGTGGGTACTTCCAACCTCCCCTCCCCCCAAGGATGCCCTCCCATCCATCATCCCTCCTCTCATCCCCCTTCCCCCTATTCTGCTGCAGGTTGAGATATCCCATTTAGTATGTATGTCATTCTCTTCCTGAACCAAATTCAATGAGAATGTGGTTTTGCCTTTTTTGCCTTCCTATTCTCCCCCTCCCTTGCAACCACTTCCCCTTGCTTCTTCTACATGAGATAGTTTACCCTACCCTGTCTCTCCCCATCTCCTCTTGCCACTTTCCTCTCTCACCTCATAATTTCATCCCTTGAGTATTCTCCCTTCCCAACAAATTCAACCTATGCCCTCTATCCATATATAACTGTAACCATATACACACACATTCACATATGTATTCATATGACCACACACCCTTCTTCCATTGTTTTCATAGTGAGAAAGATATCATCAGTCACAGTTATTGCTTTTCCATATAGGAATATAAATAGTTCAACTTTGATAAGTTCCTTTTGATTTCTTTTCCCTGTTTACCTTCTCAGGCATCTCTTCCTTCTTGTGTCTGGATGTCAAATTTTCTATTCAATTCTGGTTTTTTCCTCAAGAATGCTTGAAAGTCCTCTATTCCACTGAGTGTACATATTTTCCCCTGAAACAAAATACTCAGTTTTGCTGGGTAAGTGACCCTTGGGTTCATTCCCAGTTCTTTTGCCCTCTGGAATATCATATTCCATGCTCTTCGATCCCTCAGTGTAGAAGCTGCCAGGTCCTGGGCTATTCTGATTGTGTTTCCACAATATTGAAATTGTTTCTTCCTGGCTGCTTATAGTATTTTCTCCTTGATCTGGGGATTCTGGAACCTGGCTATAATATTCCTGGGAGTTTTCTTTTGGGGATCTTTTTCAGGAGGTGATCTTTTTCAGGAGGGAGCTCTGCCGGCTCCCAGAGCGCTGCGCTGGTCCTTCCTGCAGGGCTACTGGGCTGTCCTCAGCGGGAGGTTAGCTTCTCTGTGTTGTTCTGTGGGTGCTGGGGCTCCAGAAGTTGTTCAGAGTTCCCTTTTACATAGTTTGGGGGGAATCTGGGGGCAGAGTGGCTTGGATGAGCTGTTTCTACTCCGCCATCTTGGCTCTGCCATGCAAACTCTTTTTAAAAAATAATTTCTTTTAATGCCACTAGGACCCAAACTTGCCAGGAAAGGCAGATGGAAAGAGGCAGCCAGCTAGGCCTTCATTCAATTCAATGTCAGTAGTTCTTTATTCTTTTGATCTTGAAAGGGGCAGCACAGTCATTTAAACTTTATCTAACCTCTTTGCATCTTACAAAGTTAAACAACTAAAAGAAATAAAAGTAAGAAGGCAATGCTTGTGGAATGTACAGTGCATATTGGCAGGGCAGATTTCATTACAATTCACCCACTTGCTTTTCCTGTTCAGTTGTTTCTTTTGAAGACAGTGGGTTTTTCTCTTGTGTTTCTGTCTTCTTCACTTTAGACTTATCGAATTTCTAAATCTCAGCCATATCTGGTTTGTCAGACATTTTTGCAGATCAAGCAGAGTTGGGCAGGGGGCACCAGTAAGTCAGATCTCTGTAATGGAAATGCAGATTTAAAGATCTTCCCTGCCCCTAGGCCCTTTGATTGGCTTAAGAGACTTTGATTGGCTTTAAGAGACTCTGAAAACCTTCCTTGATTTGAAAATATGCTCTGCCTCCTAATAGGCTGAATGTGGTCACATGGAGCCTGTGGTGGGAGGCTTCGTTTTCAGGAATGACCACACCTTAATGCTGTGTGATTGGGCAGTGGATCAAAAGGGTGGTTACATTCTCTGAGCCAGGAGAAGACTATATAAACCCTGAGGAGAGGCTTTGCTTTGGGGCTTACTTTGAGAAGTGTTGTGTGATTTGACTAGATGAGACTCTGGGAAGCCGTTGTTGAGAGCCCCCCGGCTTTGAAAACCCAGATGTTGATGCTTCCCTCTCTGGTAACTGTGATTTGGTATTGATGTATGTAATGTTGGGACAGTTTGGAAGCCTGTCTGTAACTCTGAAGTTCTGTAACTCTGAAGTTTGGGGTGCTGACCTTTTTCCCCTGAACTAGGTAATGTGTGTTTGTTTGATTAAAGTAAGCTTGTTAACCCATTTTGAGTTGCTTTCCTTTACAAAAGCAGATCTAAGAACCTGTGTTGGCAGCTACCCTGGGGATATTGGGGTGCTTGCCGCTACAATCTCCTAGGTAGCAGCTCTGAACTGTCTCTAATTTGGCTGTTAAAAGCCTTTTTGAGCTCTTCCAAGAATACTTTTTGGGTTTGAGTTCAGTAAATATTCCCTTTTGGGGTTTTAGATGTGGGTATAGGGTCAATGTTGTCATCTTGTGAATTTGGTTCTTCTCACTCACCATAATAGGATTCTACAGTCTTTATTTTCCCAATTTTCTTTTGCTCATTGTGATTGCCTATTCCCTGATTTTAAATCTGATCTCTCCTTGGAGATAATGTGGAGAAAACGAGACTTTAATTCACTGTTGACAAAGTTGTGAATTGATTCAGGCATTCTGTAGAGTAACTTAGATCTATATTCAAAGTGTTATAAAATCATTAACTTTGCATTACCACCACTAGGCCTCTGTCCCAAAAGAGATAAAAAGGCAAAGTACCTACATGTACAAAAATATTTATATCAGCACTTTTTTGGGGGTAAAGAATTAGAAATTGAAAGGATGCCCATAAGTTGAGGAATGTCTGAACAAGTTCATGGTATGTGGTTATGATGGAACAACATTGTACTATAAGAAATGATGAGCAGGCAGCTCTCAGAAAAACCTGGTAAGCTTTGCATCAGCTGATCCAAAGTGAAATGTACTGTGTACAAAGTAACAGCCATATTGTAAGATGATTAGCCATGAATGAGTTAGCTCTTCTCAGCAATACAATGATCCAAGGTACTTCTGAAGGGCTTATGAGGAAAAATGCTATAAATCCCCTGAGAAAGAGAAGATGGTGCCTGAATACACATTGAAACATACTTTTTTACTTTATTTTCCTTGAGCTTTTTTCTTGTCTAAATTTTTCACAACCTGACTATTATGATTATATTTCCCATAACTACACATGTATAATGTATATGGAAGTGCTTACCTTATGGGGTAGGAGGGGAGAAAGGGAGAGAATTTGAAACTCAAATGAATGAATGTTAAAAAATTGTTTTTACATATAAGAGGCAAAAAGTAAAATACTAACTAAAAGCTAATGAAAAAAAGCAATTTAAATTCCTTTGGGCATAGTATCTGCATGGAAGTACATGATTCCCCATGGGGAGGCAAAGAGGAATGGAGGAAGGAAGGAACAACACTGAACAACTGGAACTGGAAGATTAAAAAGAAACCAACAAATATCCTCATTCAGAATGCAGCTTCCTGAATCTGATAGCCACACACTGTCCTCTGCCAATGGATTACCTGGAAGTTGGTATATGGTCGCATGGAATTACCTAAGCTCCTTGAACCCTGGGCTTTCCTGGATCACAATCCACCTAACCCTCCTCAGGGAGAACTGTTTTCCCTAACCCACCAGCGCTTATCTCATGACCCAGGCCTCTAGTACTCTGGTTCCTAGTTTATCACTCACCAAAAGGCACAGTCTCCATGCCATCAGCAAGTCTAGTCATAAATTAGCAAACATATTAAATGAAAAAAACCAACATTTTAATCTCTATTTTGTGCAAAATCCTGTGGATTCACTGCCATAGCCAAATAATTCTGGCCCTTGTATAATGTAATATTCATTTGGGGAGAAGGCAAGTGGTGTCTACAGAGTAATTTCAAGAGGAAAAGTAGACACATATGGGAGGAGTAGCAGATGCCTCCCTAATGGAATGGAATCTGAACTTGGCTGCATAGATCTTTGGAGATTCTGCCTGGTGGAGGTGGGGAGGGTCTGGATGATCCTCAGGAGGAGTGACCTGTGTAGAGGCCTGGGAATGAGTGATAGAAGGCTTGTGTGCAGAAAGAGTTGGCATACTGGCTTTACTAGAAAAGAGATAACACAAAGCTGGACATGGAGGGAATGGAGGAGGGAGCCACATTGTGGAGAATGTTCAATGCTAGGGTGAGGGTTTTATGTTTTATCTTAGAGTTCACTGGAAGAGAGGTTTTCATGATCTGATCAAAGTCTCAAGGCTAAGTAGCTAGTAGGACAGAGGCTAAGCCAGGCCAAACACTGAGGCTGAGATTCTTACCCCAAATATCCTTGGCAGGCTGAGGCCAATCTTTCCTAAAATAGGCCAGGGGGTGCTTATTCCTTTGTCTTCTCACTCTGTCCCCATTTACAGTCCAAACTTAGGTAGATGAATGTATGGATGATATAACTGACCTACAGATAATAGAGATGATAGAGTTATAATTGTCAGTGACCTGAATATAGGTAATTTACATGATGAAATATGAGGTAATGGACACAAAAGTGCTTGATTTTGTAGATTTTTTTATATGCAGTCTCTCTCTTCCATCCTGAGTCATCTCCAGTCATCCTGATGAATATCCAGTCACTGGTTCCAGATGACTCTGGAGGACAAAGTGAAGTTGGTGACCTTGCACAACCCTCTCTCACTCAAATAAGTCAACTGCAAGTCATGTCATCATTTCCCTGATGCCATGGTGCCCTTCAAAAATGAAGGACAAACACAGCCTGTGAGTAGACCAAGCTGCCTGAATGGTGACCCAGCTAGTTAGGTAGCTCAGCTTTTCCTCTTCCTCTACCTATCCCTATCTCTCTCACTCACCCTCTTGCTCTTGCTCTTCCTCTACTTCTCCTTCTTTTCTCCAAAAGAAGGCGAATTTTGTTGGACAGAAGCTGCCTACTTAAATTGGGGTGGGGGGGAGCAATCTACTATTAGATTTCTTCTTTCTTTCTTTCTTTCCTTCTTTCTTTCTTCCTTCTTTCCTTCCTTTCTTCCTCCCTTCCTTCCTTCCCTTATTCCTTCCTTCTTTCCTTCCTTTCTTTTGTCCTTCCTTTCTTTTTTCTTTCTTTCTTCTCTTCCTTTCCTTCCTCCCCCCTTTCCTACCTTCCTTCCTCCCTCCCTTCTTCCTGGCTCCCCTATCCATGTATGGAGACAAGCTGGGCCTTCTTCAGGAGTAATGGGCCTTGAAAAGTTCTCAGGATCTGCCTGTCCCACACACCATCACAGAACCAGTCCTTAGGGTGGGAACACTTTAATACCACAAAATGGCCTCAGAATAGAAGTCTTTGGAAAAGATACAGAGGGTTATTTCTACAAGGGATGGGGCTGAGCAGATAGAAAAGCATTAGCAGCTGGGAGAATCAGGAATCAGGAAAGGGGAAGGGAAGAAGTAATCATTCAGGCCTTAATCTCTGCCAGCCACTGGGCTCTGCTTCATCCCTAGATGCTGAGAGGGAGGGGCTATTGCCATTCCCCTTTTATTGAGATGTTTTTTTCAACCCAGATTTGGACCCCGTTCTTCCTCAAGCTAGGAAGATTTTTCTGTCTTAAGGAAAGTCTCAAGTAGGACACAGTGTTTGACCTCAACATTAAAGAAACCCAGGAACCATCAGAACTGGGTAGAGAATATGTTCTATGGAAGCAGCCAAGCCACTTTCTTGTTGGTGGAGACAAGCAGGAATTTTAAATCTGTTGGCCTGGAGGGAGCATGAAAAAGAGGGCTGTGTAATCATCCCTGCAGGCCTATGGCTCCTCACCTTTCATGCTTTTCTGGGATGAGACAGTAGAGAACAAGGAAGACAATCTCTTCCTCCTCCATGCTCAGGACAACTAGAGTAACATCAGCTAGTGACTGACAGAACTCATTGGCCCATTTGTGAGGCTACTGGGCTTTTCTCAGGGTCCTTGGCTAAGACTTGTCCAGGATCACTTAGACCCTACTTGAACCCAAACCTTAATAATCTGATTAAAGTCCCAAGGCTAATTTAATTAGTAGAATGAATATGTAGCCAGGCCAAACTCCAAGACTGAGAGCCTTTCCCCAAATTTTCCTGGTGGCCTCAGGCCCTTCTTTCCCAAAATAGGGTAAGTGATCCACAGCCCTCCCTCTTCTCACTCAGTATTCATTTCCAGCCCAAGTTAGGCAAAGAGAGAGACACAGATGATAAACATGCTATAGACCTCAATGACATAAATGTGTGTGATAAAGACAATAGGGAAGGATGGACAGAGAGCTGAGCTGAGAATCAGGAAACCCAGAATCAGGGCTGTTTCTGGCCTTGCTGGCTCTGGGATCTCCACAGAGCACTTACCTGCTCAGTGACATGGGCAAGAGCCAAAGACCCTGAGTCCTGGAGAAGATGCCAAGTTACACAGGGAGACTTTTGTTTCATTGGGAGCTTAACACAGGAAATCACATCTGGATAAATGGATTTCTGTGTTTATACCTATATCGATACATTCCCAGGTGCTGCTGTGGATAGAGGCCTTGAGTGGGACTGAGGAAGACTTTATTTCAAATCCTGTCCCAGACCTTTACTAGCTGTGAAACCTGACCAGGCCACTTCACCTCTGATTGACTCCATTTCCTCATCTGTGAAGTGGGTATAGTACCCCCTCTCAGTACTATTATGTAATAGCACCTACTTCCTAGATGAATTGTAATCATGAAATAGTATAACATTTGAATGTATTTGCAAAAGTGAAGTCACTCAAAGAAATAAGGCTGTGTCATCATCCCCATCATTTTAATTATTCAATTACAATCTCTATTAGAATAAGAGCCTCTACCCAGCCTGGACTGTTTGTGTATTTTCAATCCCATCCCCAGGACTTAACCCACCTTAACAAGCATTTCTGCACATATTCCTTCACTTTTGACTGATTGGAGAAAGAACAGACTGCAGGCAAGTGGGCCAAATGTGGCCCCAGCAGTCCTGCAGGACAGAAGGGATCAGCCAGAAGGGAATCAATGTCTCAGTCTCCTTGTCCCTTAGCCGGCCATCCTTACTTCTGTAGTCTTGCAGTTGGCACACACATTTACCCAGATTCACATTTCTAGAAGCAGTCACAGACAGGGCATAGGATGGACCATAGTGGGGTCCTCACTGTTATGGGAAAACAGAGGCAAGGGCAGATAGAACCTTCTCCTCTATGATGCTCAGAACAACTACAGTGATGTCATCTAGTGACTTACAAAGCCCTTTCACATAGGAATGAGGCTCTACAAGGCTTTTCCCAGGGGCCCAGGCTGGAATCTGTCCATGAGCCAGACCTTCCTTGCTGCCTCCTTCAATTCTCACCTTCTCCAGCAGAGGGAGGCAGTGAGGCAGGTCCACGAGAAGAGTCAGGTGAGGGTTCCTAGCAGCTGAGAGCTCTTGCCTTCTGTGCCAGCTCCCCAGGGCTTGGAGCTCTCTCCTGGTTATGGGGAATCTTGTCCTGGGACACAGAGAGAAGCCTCCCTCCATTCACCCACCACCAGCTGCAGCCATTCCTACATCAGTCACTAACCATGATCTTGATTGTAGTTTCACTTGACTTGTGCTGGCAAATTCAAATGTGCACTGATCAGTCACTGTAGTTTCAGCTTACATCACTGTAATTTCAGCTTACTTAACCTGGCTATGGAACCTTTATAAAACCAGCACAATGTCTGTTGCAAAGCGCTGTGGGTGACCATGCACCCCGACAGTCCTATAGTGATTTAATGGCGTACAACATTAGTATGCATGCAGGGACTTCATAGGACAATATGTGGCAGGGCAGAGACACTCACTGGTCATCTCTGCTAGGTATCTCTGCCTCTATTATCTGTTGTCACAATCTTTATTTCACCCTCCTGCACCTAATCCCAGGACAAGGCTTGCATGAAGCATAAACAGTTGCTATGTTGAATTTCTTTACATGAATTTTCTTGCATTTAGGATTTTTCTTAGGTGAAATGAGGGTCCTAGAGTAGCCATAGTAAAGTCCATCCAAAGGGCATTTCATTTAATATTCCAAGTAAGACATGGACTGCCAGGGAAATCCTATTTCCTCTGAGAAGTGATGCTTGAACTCTGCTCTGAAGAATGCTGGGGATTCTCAGAATCAGTCATGTGTAGGGAGACTTTCAAGAATGGGGCACAGTCTGGGCAAAGGCCTGGAAACAGGATATGAAATATCATGTGATCAAGTGCAAGACAACTCTTTAGTTTGGGGTATAGAAGAAACAAAGGATTGTATTGTGTGATCTATCTGGAAAGGGATGCTGAGCTAGAAGGTTAATAGCTTTAAATGACAAAGCAGTTTGCATTTTATCCTAAAGAGGAAAAGAAAGTATTCAAGTGTGTTCAGTCTGTCACCCTTTCCTTTCCCCTGATTGATCTGTGGGTGGGAGTTTCACCCTAGGGTTTCCTGCTTGGGGAAAATTCAAATGTACACTGACCAAACACTAATTGTAGTTTCACTTGACTCTTACTGGGAAATTCAAATGTACACTGAGCAATCACTTTAGTTTCAGCTTATATCACTGTAGTTTCAGCTTACTTAACCTGGCTATGGAACCTGTATAAAAACCTGCATACTGTCTGTGCGAAACCACTGTCTGATTTGGGTAGCCATATACCCTGACAGTCCTTTGGTAATAAATCCACATAAATTCTAATCTTCTGTCTCCAGTCAGGTACAACAAAAGTAGAAAATAGAACAAGTGGGGGGTGGGATAGGATGGAGGGAAATATAATCAGTCTTTCACAATATATCCACTATGGAAATGTTTTGCATCACTACACATGTACAACCTATATTGAATTGCTTGTTTTCCCATTAAGGGTGGGTGAGGAGGGAAGAAGCTAAAGTATCTGGAATGCAAAGTTTTAAAATCAAATGTTTTAAAATTTTTATTATTGTTATCATTGTTTTTTATATGCAACTGAGAAATAAGATATATAGGCACTGGGGTATGGAGATCCATCTTGCCTTACTGGAAAGTAGGAGTGGGCATGGGGAGGATTTAGGAGAGAGCAGATTGGGGGAGGGGGTATAGAGTAGGATCTCTGTTTTGGGGTAGTTTGGAGGGGAATGATGGGGAGAAAATTTGTAACTCAAAATCTTGTGGAAATGAATGTTTTAAACTAAAAATAAACATAAAATTTAACTTGAAGAAAGAATAAGGGTTTAATGGAAAGAGGCAAGGCTGAGACCCCTGGATGCTGCTCCCCAGTTTATTACTGACATTAACTCTGGAAACTCATCTCCCAGCCATATGCTCAAGAGGATACCAGTGCCTTGAAATAGGACAGATTATTTCTCACAGTTCATCTGGTAGTTCCCCTATCTGTAAGCCAATTAGATATAGGTGTAAAATAAAAATCACATTCCTGTCTCTGTCATGCTTTAAGAAACATTACTTTGGCCCCTCAAAACAAAGAACCATCTCAATTGAGCATGATCATGCTTTCTCTATGCCTGTATGTGATTCTTTTTTTTTTAATGCTTTATTAACTTCTGTTTTACATCATTCACTTCCACCAGATTTTGAGTTACAATTTTTCCCTCATTTTTTCCCTACCCACCACCCCAGAAGAGCAGTACTACTAGATATCCTCTCATCCAGTCTGCTCTCTCCCATATCTTCTCCCATACCCCCTTCAACTTTGCCATTAGGGCAAGGTGAATCTCTGAGCCCTAATGCCTGGACATCTTATGAAACATTTAATTTTAAAATTTCGATTTTCAGAACCATTCCCTTCCTCCCTTGTCACCCACTCCCTCTGAGAAGATAAGCAATTCAGTATGTGTTGTACATGTCTAGCTATGCAAAATATTACCATAGTAGATACATTGTAAAAGACTGCTTATATTTCCCTCCCACCCATCTCACCTCCCATTCCCTACTTTGATCCTGTCCCTCTTTGAAAGTGGGTACTTCAACCTCCTGTCCCCCTAGAATGCCCTCCTCTCCATCATCCCCTCTCATCCCCCTTTCCCCTACTCTCCTGCAGGGTGAGATATCCCATTTAGTATGTATGTGATTCTCTCCTTGAGCCAACTTCAATGAGAATATGGTTTTGCCTTTTTGCCTTCCTGTTCTTCCCCTCCCCTGTGACTACTTACCCTTGCCTCTTCTACATGAGATAGTTTGCCCTACCCTGTCTCTCCCCATCACTTCTTGCCACTTTCCTCTCTCACCTCTTAACTTCACCCGTTAAGTATCATCCCTTCCCATCCAATTCAAGCGGTGCCCTCTATCCATGTATACCTGTAAACATATGCCCATATACCCTTCTTCAATTATTTTCATAATGGGAAAGGTTTCATCAGACACAGATATTATTTTTCCATATAGGAATGTAAATAGTTCAACTTTGATAAGTTCCTTTTGATTTCTTTTCCCTGATAACCTTCTCAAGCATCTCTTCCTTCTTGTGTCTGTATGTCAGATTTTCTATTCAATTCTGTTTTTTTCCTCAAGAATGCTTGAATGTCCTCTATTCCACTGAATGACCATATTTTCCCCTGAAACAAAATACTCAGTTTTGTTGAGTAGGTGACCCTTGGGTTCATTCCCAGATCTTTTCCCCTCTGGAATATCATATTCCATGCCCTTTGATCCCTCAGTGTAGAATCTGCTAGGTTCTGTGCTATTCTGATTGTGTTTCCAAAATATTGAAATTGTTTCTTCCTGGCTGCTTGTAGTATTTTCTTCTTGATCTGGGAGTTCTGGAACCTGGCTATAATATTCCTAGAAGTTTTCTTTTGGGGATTTTTTCAGGAGGTGATTGGAAGATTCTTTCAACCTCTATTTCCCCCTCTGCATCTAAAAGATCAGGGCAATTTTCCTTGACAATTTCTTTAAGGATGATTTCTAGGTTCTTTCTTTGGTCATGGTTTTCAGGTATTCCAATAATTTTTAGATTATCTCTCCTGGATCTATTTTCCAGGTCAGTGGCTTTTCCCATGAGGTATTTCACATTGCTTTCTAATCTTTCATTTGTTTGGATCTCTTTAACAGCATCTTGATTTCTCAGAAAGTCACTAGCTTCCATTTGCTCCAGTCTAACTCTGAAGGAATGAATCTCCTCAGTGAGCTTTTGAGATTCTTTTTCCATCTGGCAAATTCAGCTTTTTAAGGCATTCTTCTCCTCATTGCCTTTCTGAACCTCTTTTGCCATTAGTCTGTTTTTAAGGTGTTATTTTCCTCAGTCAAGGCTGTTGACTCTCATTTCATACTTTTCTTGCATCTTTATCATTTCTCTTCCCAATTTTTCCCCCACTTCTCTTATCTGCTTCCCAGTACTCTGTGCTGCCTGCTCTCAGAGCACTACACTGGCCGCTCCCTGCAGGGCTGCTAGGCTGTCCTCAGCAGGAGGTTAGCTTCTCTGTGTTGTTCTGTGGGTGCTGGGGCTCCAGAAGTTGTTCAGAGTCTCCTTTTACATGGTTTGGAGGTAATCTGGGGGCAGAGCACCTTGGAAATGCTGCTTCTACTCTGCCATCTTGGCTCCACCCCCCTGTGTGTGATTCTTAACTTCAACTTCAAAAAACCTAACTTAACTTAATTTCAAAGAAGTTACCTAACAAAATGAGAATTACCATGAGACTTTCATTCTGGAACTTGGCAACATACTTTGCAGTGTGACTTGAGTTGGAGCACCAAAATCTTGAGGTATCTGATAGCAGCAAAATTCTCAAAGCAGCAGGATGGCTCCATGAGAAACAGCTTTCTCCTGCCAGCATCTTGGGATGGCTAAGGAGGTGCCCTGCCTGCAGGATTGAATGACCTGCCTCTGTTGCTCCCCTGTCCAAGTCCAGCCTGCCATTCTCCAGGGCCACTGTTCCTAAGCCCCAGACATGAGGAAAATTTAAGAAGGTGACCAAGTAATGGTGGTTAATAGATAACAATTCTTTACTCTTTCACAGGGTTATTTCTAGTACTTTGTCATACTTTTCCCTTGAATCACTTTAAGAATCAACTGCATAGATTCTTCTTTTTTTTATTTAAACTGATTTTTCTTTTATGATCCAGTTGCATAACACTCTACATGTGTTCTCTATTGGATTCTTCTAGTGTCTCTGGATGCTGCATAGATTAATATGTCTAATGACCCTCTGTGCAAAGAACAGTCATTACTAGAAATTCCACCACCTGAGTCCCATTGAGGTGAAGGGATGATGTGGGGGGAGAGAAATGTCAAATATCCCCAGTCCAGTAATGGGTAGAAGTTGGCTAAAGACAGTTCATGGCAGCTGGTGGTGAGGTGCCAAGAGGCCAGGTTGCATGAAAGAGTCCGGGGCTAGGACAAAAAGAAGACCCTGACCAGCTACAGAATTTGTGGAAGAGGAGGAGGAGAGCTTTGGAGTTTCACTGATTTCAACACCAAGGATCTAAGCAAGAGTGAATAAACCTTTGATGAGAAGAGGTGGTTGTTGACTGATTATGGCTAGAGGAAGATTGAAACTGAAACAGGACATTGTGAATAGATAAAATATTTGTTAAGCACTTAGTATATGCCATGCTAAATGCTAGTCATACAAATACAATCCAAAAATATGGTCCCTATTCTCCAGGAGCTTATGTTCTAGTGAGAGAAGATAACACATAAAGAGAAACAAGAGAGTGGTGAGGGGAGAAAGGATGGCCACCTGTGTGCAAAAACCCTGGCAAGGAAGTGTCAAAAACAAAACTGGAAGAGAGACAGGAGATCCCCGAGATTAAATTTTAAAAGTGGAATAGTATCCAATGCCCAATATGGCAAATCTTTAATGAACTTTGCTTTTCTTTGGCTGAGAGAAGAATTAAGTCGAATTCATTGGGCAGGACTCAGGCTGTTGGTATTTTGGGGTCATGCTCAACCCTAAACTTGACCACAATTGACCTTCATTTTCCAAGCACAGACATCCACCTTGAACAGGGTTGGACACTACTCCACTTTGCCCTTCCCTTCATTGATTTGTAAAGCAGACAACTCAACCTTCCCTTTCCTTCATTGATTTGTAAAGCAGAGAACTCCACCTTCCTCTCCATTAATTGATCTGTAAACAGGCAAGACCCCCACCCCTTGCTTTCCCTTGATTGATTTGTGGGTGGGAGTCCCAGCCTAGGGTTTCTTGCTGGCAGGAAATTCAAATGTATACTGACTAATCACTGTAGTTTCACCTTACATCACTGTAATTTCAGCTTATTTAACCTGGCTATGGAACCTCTATAAAACCAGCACAATGTCTGTGCCAAAAGACTGTATGATTTAGTTATGTACCCCGACAGTCCTGCAGTAATAAAATCCACTTTTAAAATTTAGTCTTGGGGATCTCCTGTCTCGCTTTATTGAGGTACAACATTGAGTAGACTCTTAAGGAACCTCAGTATCTATGAAGCTTGTATTGGACAAGCAGGCTAGAATAATCTGACACAGAATGAGTCTTCATTAGTCATTCTCCAGTTTAGTCATGGAGGCAAGATGGATCTTATATACAGAAAGGTTGTGGGAGGATTTAGGGGTGGCATAGAGAAGTTTGGGGAGGATCTTCAGGGGGAGTAAAATGAAGTCAGACTCCAGTAATGAGACATTAAGTGTGGGAAATAGCTGGAGGCTTCCTAGAAATGCCCAACAATTTGGACCCAGCTATTCTGTAAGGCTGATGGCCTCAGGCAAATGCCTTGTGTGGGAAGATTCAAGGAATGGCATCAATGTCTTAGAATGCAGAAAAGAAGAAAATGGCTCCAATACCAGTGATCCTGGGACTCACTCTTGGTAATTCAACAAGCTTTGATTGTTTGGCAGGCATTGTGCTTAGGGCTGGAGGTGCAAAGTGGGGTGAAACAGCCCCTGCCCTCAAAGAGCTTACTTTCTGAACTAAACCATTGGTTTAGTCAAGGTAAAAGGTCAAGAAGCTTTACTAAGAATCTGTTATGAACCAAGCAATTTATAGGCTCTTGGGATGCCAAGAACATGGAAGGTATGATTGAATTTTGTTTCCGTAGAAATTATATAAAAACAGAAATGATATGAAACCTGATTTGAAGTCATACTGATGGCTAAAGTCAGAGAAACAAAGGCTTATAAGGGGCAGTGGGGGATGCTGGTGTCTGAAAAATCTACTACTTTCCTTTATTCTGAGAAGGACTTTTTGGGTTGAAAAAGAGGACTGCTAGGCCACATCTCATTCACAAATAATGAGGATTAGATCCATTATAATGGCACTTTCATTTTTGCTTTCCAGGTTGGAACTTTCCAATTTAGACTTTTATTCATTCTACAAGTCATTGAGGAAAATCCTTTCTCATGCTAACTAGGTGAGTCAGGGCAGAATTAGGGATTGCTTAAGGAGTGAAACTTCAGTAAATCAACTAAAGGTCAGGATTTAACCTTTAGAAATACCCAGGCTGCCCCCATCAATGTCTTGGTAAGCAGATCAAAGTGAGGGAGTATACATTATGTCTGAGTCTAGGATACATATGATAGGTCAGTGAGTGGTAAATATCTTTATGACCCAGTATGCAGCCAATTCAGCCAGTACACATCAGTACAAAGTAATAAGTTCTGTAGGTGCCACTGGCTACTGTATCAGGAAGAGAGAGAAATGTCTTACTAGGGACATGCAGTGCTTAGACTGGAGAGAAACTACCTGAGACAATACTTTGAGGCTAGGGAGAGATGTGATTTTGGAACCGAAGCCCAAACTCAGGCACCCAAGCACCCCATCAGTTCCTTAATGAATCCCTTCCAGGACTAAGGTGACTGACCTCTCAATGTGTAGTTACCTTGACATAGTATAATAGTCCCCTTTTAATTCTTCTTGTCCAAGTTTTGCCTTTTTAATCAGGGTGAAAGCCTGAATGGAGAATTTGCTGGGTCCTTTGTACTTTTCCCAGAGAATAAATTGTTATAAACAAAGTATTAAGATTGCAGAAGCTTGTGGAGTGGAAGATTTGATCCTTTATTGACTCTTCTCTCAGTAGTGGAACAAAGATTGTATAGGCCCCCTTCAGTTACAATCATTGGTCCCCTATAGACAGGTTATCCCCTTTCCCTGGGGATTCATCTCCTAAGTGGTTCTTCTCTTCTGGACCAGCCTGGTCTAGTGTCCCTCTCCTCTTTGTAGATTTCTTTATATGATTGAATAGAATGTTCTGCCCTTTGACCTCAGGACAGAGGCTCTTCTATACATCCTGTGCAGGATCATTTTCAAAATATTTATAGTTCCTATAGAATCTATGGAAACCAAACTATCAGTAGTTCTCACAATTATTATTATTGATTTTAAAGCAAAATATTAATTCATCATTTCACAGCATTCAGATCAAGAGCCTCTATATATAATGGTTGCCCCAAATCTCCAACTGTGAAACATTTGGCATATAATCACAACCAAAACACTGTTACAATGATAATAGCTGAAACAAAATTGCCAATCAAAAAACATAAATCCAGTTGATTATCTTAAATTACCTTATATATAAAAACCTCTTTATCCATTTCTGCAGTCAACACTCTAGGCTGGTTGCTTTCAGAGAGGAACAAAGAGTAATTCTGATCCATTTGCAATCAATAATTATTCTTTCACCTCCTAAACACAAGCCCTTAAATGCCAGGTTTTAAGAGTATTTGACTCTTAGGGTAGAGGGTAGAGCTGCCCTCAACTGACCCAACACCCCAGTTATCCTGCTGGGAAAGGACTTTAAATGAGCCCACATTCTCATTTAAACTAGTAGAAATGTGGTAATCAAACTGACTCCATTTTGTGAACAACCTCCATTCTCAAACTGAGCTTTGCTTGGCTGTGAATTGCTCTCTCTCCAGGAAGTCTCCAGGTTGCTTCTTCCTTGCTCTCCCCTCCCAACTCCTAAAGTCCTGAATCTTTCCTCCAATAAGAAATCAGGTGGTAGAGAGATGGGGGAGAAGGAGCCCTCAGAGATGACCAGCCTGGTGGGTGTTGGCCCAGGTGGAATATGAGCTCTGGGGTGGAGTTAGAAGGCCTGGGAGGATTGTAGGGCAGAAGAGGGGTAATCCCATTGGCCGAGGCATTCTGGGTGATGGGTGCAGGACTTGGGGAGGAAAGGCAGAAAGGATCCTGAGTACCTGGCCCTGGGTGTGATTGGAGGAAACAGCCCTTCCTGGGGCCTCTGAGAGAGGGAGGACCCTCCCAGGGTGGGCTGGCTGAAAACTGAAACTTTTACTGGGATTGCTCTGCCCTGTCTCCTTACCACTCTCTGCCTTCTTCACTCAGCTGAGGTCACACTGTTTTCACTTGGTCCTGAGATCTCTGCCTTGTGGATGCCAGCTCTGTGGGTGCAGGTCCCAGGTAGGTCTGAGCCAGGCTCTTACTGCCCTGCTGGCTTCTCCTGGCTGCCCATACCATTGGGTCTCCTCATTGTCCTCTGACAATGTGGTGAGTCCAACTCTGGTTGTACCTGGAGCAGTCCTCCCTCCCTAGCCTGGCTACTGGACAAGCTTCCTGCTGCAAACCCTTTTCCCGGATCCCAATCTCTTCTGGAAAATTCAGGGTCACTCTCCCCACATTTAAGACAGGGTCCCCTTTTCACAAAATTCAAACCTTACTCATTGAGACTTAGGAATCCCATCTTGATTGAAAGCCAAGTGAGAGATTTGAGTGAGCCTTGAAATGCAAGAGTAAAGGGACTGGGTCTGCCTCAGAAGAATTTGGTCACTCAAGCTTTCTTTCAGTCAGAGACAAGGTTTCTTGTGTTGCCAATAAAAGCAATATTTAAAGAATCTGTGCATTTAGAAGGGATAACTAAGTTTTTTCTTTTTTTTTCCTTTTTGGATGTAATTGGGTTTAATTAACTTTCCCAAGGTGAAGTGACTAGTTTTCTTTGTGTTAATTGTCTGAGGCAGGATCTGAACAGAAGTCCTCCTGACTCCAGGGCCATTGCTCTATTCACTGCACCACCTAGCCACCCTCAATAACTAAATTTATATATATAAAGGGGCAAGTGGGAAGATTTGTGTTAGTATAGCCTGGCCCAAATAGCCTGAGGTGTTCTGGAGGTAACCTAGAAGGTGTGTAAATGGGATTAAGGGGTTGGAAGTAGCCTGGAGTGGTCCAGAGGTAATTCACCTAGAAGGGCTGGGCTGGGGCCACAATACCTGGAGAATTGAAAGGATTTTTGAATAGGTGGGGATGTGTGGGAAAGTTGTGAAGCTGGGTTGATCTTTTGGGGTCCAGGTCCCATACCCAGTCAGGGGGAGATCTCTGATTCAGGAGCCATTGAGGCTATGACTGGTCTCATCTCATTTGGGATCCCAAACCTCTTCTGACTCTTGGATCTCTGAAGGAAAATAGGGGAAGGGAAGTAAGAAAGGGTGGTGGGACCATCTTTTCCCACCTGGACCCTACCTTTAGCTTTTATTCTCTTTCCTCAGGGCAGGGCCTCACCCCTTGTAAATCCTTGTTGGCCTGCCTCTTGCCTTGGGTTCTTCCTCCCTCCCTTGCTCAGTCTACTGAAGACCATGCTGGTAACCTGAAGCCAGAGGGAATGGCCCCTGGGAGCTGCAGACCCCCATCCCAGGTGAGTGCACTCTGTCCACAGACTTGACCAACATAAACTGAAGAGTTATTTCCATAGAGGAAGAGGATTGTCTATGAGGCTGGCAGTCCCCTATCTGTGTGACTATTTCTTTGCAAAATTAGGCAAGAAATTGCAAACGGTAGTGACAGCACCATCCTGTTCTCTGTACTTTGAATTGAATTCTGGCACTTTGACATCACAATCACCTCCTGTGTCCACCCCCTATTGCTGCCCCTCCCATGTTCCTTTTCTGTTTTCCCTCATGAAGCCTGAAACCCAAGGAAGAGCACTTCACTCTTCGTCTCTGCTCTGTAGTCTTGTGTTTGCTCCTTTATCTATGCCTAGCACCCTTCCTCCCATATCCATAGAATTGCTCCCCTCTCCCTTTTGCCTCTTTGACCAAACTTGCTTTGCCAGACCTGCAAGATAGTATGTTCTGCTTATCCTCCAAAGTCTGAGCTGCAGAAACAGCTCTGTCTGGTACACACTAACTGGCCCTTATCCTGTAGCTGGTTTAACCCTCAAGGGTACACTAAGGGGCCAGTGAGAGGTGAAAGGAGCACATTCTATTAGCAGGGGTTCAGGGTGTTCCTGGCCTCCTACATTTTGTTGTCCAGTGTGCTTAGAAAATATGGCCATTCAAGAAAAGAGACTAAGTTGGTTTCTGGGTCACATTCACATGTTCAAAGGCCCTTACCAGACCTATTGGGACCAGGCCAAAGAAAAGAGTACCTTCTTTAGCTGTTTGTGAATGAACATTTGTTAAGGACCTAGTACTTCCCTTGTTAGAGAAGATGTAGACAAAGGGCTGAGTTTGGAGAACTATTCCAAGTTCTGGGTGTTTTCTTTTCAAATGGGTGAAAGAGGGGGACTGAAGGAGACACTCAGTTCTTGTCAAAGAGGCCCCATGCCCTTTGTGCAAAGATACAATGGAGTGATTTACTTTGTCCCCTAAATCTACTTTTGACCATCTTCACTAAAACCTTATTGTGTCAGTGTTCTTATTATCTTTACTTCACATTTCAGGAAACTGAAGTAAACAGGTTGGGTGATTTACCAAGCAGGGTCACATTATCACTGTCTGAGACTGGATTTGAACTCAGAGCTTCATGATCTTACACCATTTCATAGTTCCATTAACATTGTGTTAGTGTGCCCATCTTTCCCCAACACCTCCAACATTGACTAGTACTATTTTTTGTCATTTTTGGCCGTTTTGCAAAGTATGAGATGAAACCTCAGGGTTGTTTTGCTTTCTTTTTCTTTTATTTGTGGTTTGTATCATTTTTGCATATTGTGGGGGATACTTGGCAGTTCTTTCTGAGAATATATTGTTCATATAATTGACAATTTATATATTGGGGAATGGCTCTTTGTTGTTTTTCAGTTGTTCCATTCCTGTCTGACTCTGTCATACAGTGGGGTTTTCTTGGCAGAGATTTGTAATTTCTTTCTCTAGCACATTTTACATAGGAGGAACTGAGGCAAACAGGGTGAGATGACTTGCCCAGGGTCACATTACTAGTTAGTGTCTAAGTCTATATTTCACCTTAGGTCCTCCTGAGTAAAGCCAAGCTGTACTCAACTGGAGGTTAGCTTCTCTGTGTCATTTTGTGGGTTCTCCACCTCCAAAGTTTGTTCAGAGTCCCCTTTTCCATGAATTGGGGAAGGTGGAAGCCCGAACACCAGGGAAGTCCTGTTTCTACTCTGCCATCTTGGCTTCTTTTCTTCAATATATAGAGAAGTCACTCTAATTTATAAAAATACAAGCCATTCCCCAAGTGATAAATGATCAAATGATTTAAACATTCAGTTTTAGGATAAGAAATCAAAACTATATATAATATGAAAAAATGTTCTAAATCACCATTGGCTAGAAAAATAAAAACTGAGGCTTCAACTCATACCTATTAGATTGCCTAATATGAATCTGGAGTGAATATTGAAAAACTGGGGTACCAATACATTGCTGTTGGGAGTTATGAAATGATCTGATCATTCTGGAGAGCAATTTGGAACTATGTAGAAAGGGCTATAACAGTGTGCATACCTTTTGATGCAATAATACTACCACTAGGCTTAGAGCCCAAAGATTTCAAAATAGACAGGAAAGGAAGTATTTGTACAAACTTTGTGGTGGCTAAGAATGGAAACTGAAGAGATAGCCGTCACTTGCAGTATGGCTAAGTAATCTGTGGTGATTTACTATAATGGAATTATATTGTGCTGTAAGAAACAAGGAGGATGATTTCAGGAAAACCTGGACTTACTTGAGCTGATCATTAGATCACGAGATCATTTCTGTTTCTTCTCATTTCTATAATCAAACATTCCTCCCCTCCAGCCCCACCCCCACCCCCATACTTTGTACTTGCCAGTTTCTCACAAAATTCACAGGATTTTATTTATTCCATATTGCTTTTATCAGTTCTGATAAGAAGAAATATCACATCATCTTTCTTTCTGCTTTAGAAATCCTTCTATCTCACTTATAAAACATGCTTTGTTCCACAGAGAAACACATTCTATGGTAATACATTCCCCCACTTTCTAACAACTGATCATAGCAAACATTTTCTCAATATTTCATCAAGCTCTTAATGAGTATGGTTTTAAGTGTTGACTTTGTTACTCAACAAGGATATGGCTGTTGGGTCAGTCCCCTTTCTGTGCTTTAGTTTCCTCTTCTCAGTTGATGAGGATTACACTGCATGGAGTCTGGAGTCCTTTTTCAGGTCTAAATTTTGTGACTCTTGATGGTTTAGGAATTGGTGACATTCCAGGATGTGTGTATTGACTTCACCCCAGAGGAGTGGAGCCTCTTAGACCATCGTCAGAAGAAGTTGTACAAGGAAGTCATGCTGGACAATGCCAGGAACTTTCTCTCTTTGGGTAAGGACATTTCCCTGGCCCCTCTGAGTCTGTTATCAAAGGGAATATCCTGATGCCTCAGTGTGCTGGCTTTGGAGTATTTATCAGTTAATAGAAAGGGAAAAGTGCTAGTCTCCTCTTTACAAGAGACAGGGTCCCTCCTACTACCTGGTTTTTCTATAAAAGGTTAGTAGAACATGTGAAGATAATGTGATGGTTTCCTTGTTGCCCCTGAAGCTGTCTCTTGCCAATTCTAGGTAGCTTGAGGTCAAAGATGAGATCAGTGTTGAAACATCTCAGATGTAGAACTAATTCAGTGGATTATTTATTTCAGCCTCTCCCTGGCCATGAATTATTTCTGCCAAATCTCTGAAAACTGCTCAGCCTTCCTCTTCGGGAAGGGCCAAGTATTTAGAATATTTTTCTTTTCATGAAACATCCATTTATAACACACAGATCTTAGTTGTGCCTGGTGTGATATGTTTGTCCTCAATCTTTATTTTACCTACACATTCCATCACAGACGGTGGGAAAGGAAGAATGGGAATAAGGCTTTCCACTCACTGCTGATCACAGCTGCTGTGCTAAGGGCTTTCTTTCCAATATGTTTTTAGGTGATATTTTTTTCCCCATTTGACACTTGAGAATACTGCAGCAAACAGCTTAAGTGACTTTTCCAGAGGCACACATCTAGTCCACTGTTGGAGGCTAGATTTAGAGCCTGGAATTCCTGACCCTCTAATTTCTAGATAATGGAAAATGCAATGAGTCCATCCTCCTATGAAGAAGGTACACCAATATCAAGATTTCTGATTCCAAAGTGGCTCCAGGATCTTCTCCCCCACCTCTCCCCAAAGTTCCCCAAAAGAAACGTTATTGAAATCATGCTTAAGGATTCTGGGAACCATCCTATGCTCCTTGCTTGCATGCCCCTGTCAATGGCAGGAATAACAGACTGACCAAGGACCAGAATTTGACCCACTCAGGTTCATTGAGCTCCCCAGCAGGGCAGTCTCATCTGAAGATGCAGTGACTCTCTATATGAAGAGTAATAAAACTTTTTATGTTTCAGAGATTGAGGGGTCAGGTGGGAGACAAGGGCCAAAGCTGATTTGTCAAAGTCAATTTGCTGGAGCTCAAGGCTGATCTGACACATCCCAATTTGGTTACTTGCATTACAACCATTAATGGGATCATAAGTCAGCTATAAGTCAGTGATTCTCAATGGAGTAGTTTTATATATATACTGTTTCCCCTAAAGAGAACTAAATTCCATGTTTTTCTACATGCTCTTCCCTGGTTCCCCATGCTCAGAGCTCCCAGTTCCCAGAGAATATTTGATTTCTTATTTTGAGGAAAGGCAAGCACCATGGATGCTGGAACAAGTAGGCCTGAGGAGCTGCTGTCTAAGTGAATGAGGTGAAAGCAGGTATATGAGAGATGTGATTCTTGGCCTTGTGGTAAAGCAAGTGCTGGATTTGGGGACAGGATCCCCTGTTTTGGATTTCCTTTTCAGATACTTTTTTTTTTTTAAAGCAATTGGGGTTAAGTAACTTGCTCAAGGTTACACGGCTAGTCATTATTATTATTTATGCGTGGGTGCTCATTTTCTGAGGCCGGATCTGATCTCGGGTCATCCCAACTCCGAGGCCGACGCTCTTACTCACTGTGCCTCCTAGCCGCCCCTTTAGGGCAATTGGGGTTAAGTAACTTGCCCAAGGTTACACAGCTAGGTTTTTGTTTGTATGGATTAAGTGTCAGAGGCCGGCTTCGAACTCAGGTCCTTCTGATTCCAGGGCCGGCGCTCTATTCACTGCGCCACCTAGCCGCCCCTTTCAGATACTTTTAACAGTGAGTCCATGGACAAATCAGTAACCCTCACTGACTCTCAGTTTCTCCTTCTGTAACATGAGGAAGTTGGAAACCATGGCAATTAAGGTTCCCAGTGATAGATCTGTGATTTTATAAAAAGTCATTATTTCACATTTGAGGATGTAGAAAGTGGAAAACACAATTAGGCTTTCCAATATGGGCTCTTTCTTAGACTCTTTTGAAGTCATTGAACATTTAAGTTCCTTCTATGTGCTCTGCTAAGCACCAAGGACATTAAGAGATACAAGGATCATCCCCTGCTGTCTTGGAGTTCACAGACTGGTGGGGCAGATGACATGCCAACAACACTCTAGAAAGCTGTGATGGGCAAGACAGATGGGAGCTCACTGAGAGAGTGAAGGCACTAAAGAGAAGCAGGACTAGAAAGGTTTATTGAGGAAGGTGTGCTGTAGCTGTGGCTGCAGGGAAGCCAGGGTGAGCATTGTAGGTATGGCTATGACATAGAGAGCCCAGAGAGTCAGGAGGTGGAGTGCCCTGTTCACAGAATAGAAGGGAGGCCCATGCCACTAGAGTATAGCATGTTTGGTGGGGATATGATGAAAGAAAATTAGGAGAGTAGGGAGGGGTAGGTAAAGAAAGAGAAGCCCCAGAGAGGATTTTCTATTTGATCCTTTTCCTAGGGATCTTCAGGAGGTTGTTGAGGCCATGGTGACATGGTCAGTCAGGAACTTTAGGGAGATGGGCCTTGATAAGTGGGTGGAGGAATAACTGTAGTAGATGCGGCCTTGAGGCAAATGGAGCCAGTGGCAGGTTCTAGCAGTACCCCAGATGTGAGGTGTTTGGAGCCTCCACCAAGGCAGTGGCAGTGTTGGGAGAGAAAGGGGTGTATGGGAGAGATATTACCTAGGTGGTATCACAGGACTTAGTAGCAGGTTGAATGTGGGAGTCAGGAGTGTGAAAGTCAGTGAGGAGTGCATGACATCTTATTTTGAGTCTGTACTATTGGGAGGATGCCTTGGAAAGCATTAGGAAAGTAGGAATGTGGGTGGGTTTAGGAATAAGGAATGATTTTGCTTTGGGGAACAATGAGAGAACTGTCACTAAAACAGAGGAAGAGAGAGGCAGGGAGAGACAGGTGACTGTCAAGGGCTGCAGAGAAGATAAGAAGGATGAGGAGGAAGAAATGACCAGTGGATTTGGCAACTCTGAGGTTTTGGGTAATGTTGGAGAGAGGAATTTTATTTGAACAATGAAATCAGGAGCCTGGACTGCAGAGAATTTCAGAGAAAGGAGAGATAAGGAATTGGAGGCACCAGTTGTAAATGAGTTTTTCCAGCTCTTTAGCCATGAAATGGAAGAATGATAATGGAAAATATCTCCAATGGAATTAATCAAGTGACTGTTTCGAGGATTAGAGAGAAATGGCTTTGCTTGTGGCAGTAGGAAAGGAGCATCAGTGTGGGAAACACTAGAAAGTAGTGAAAAAGGGGATGCTGGAGAGGCAGTGTACTGAGGAAGATGCTGTCCTGGTGTGGGATGATTTACACATGGAAAGGAGTTGGCATTGTCCAGGAGGAGGACCATTTCATCTGGTGGTGGATGAAAAAGGAGCAAAAGACACTTAATGTATGGGAGATGAGGGGATAACTTTTTTTGTAAAAAAATAGTAGGCATATTTAGCAGGAGGTCTAAATGATTTGCTCAGGGTGACACAGTAAGTGTCTTAGGCTGGGGTTGATCCTGAGTCTTCCTAACCAGTACTCTTAGCCATTGCATCAACTAGCTACCCCAATGGAGTCAGGGAGATGTCAAAAAATAGACTTGGCACAGTGGGTTCCGCACTGAAATTATGTACCCTCCATTTGTAGTGGGCCCAAGCAGCCTGCTTTTATGATTTCCTTTCCCTCTCCATTCAGCATTATCTAAGTAGGAGCAAAGGCAAAGCAGGGTGTTGAATCTAGTTCAGTGGAATATAAGGGAACTCAAGGAGTGAGGCTGGTAACAGTTTAAGAAGGAGAGCATTGTCAGGGAGGAGAGTCAATATTAAAACAAGAATGAGAAATCTAGACTCTCACCTTCCCCTCCCTCCCCCGAGCCCAGACACTGCAGGTTCAGTTCCAGAGCTCTGTAGTGGCTTGAATATCAAGGGAGCCCCTTGAATTTTGGTACCTCGCTGAATAAAAAAGGTATTTTTATAAGGTACTGTTGTCTATTACATGTAGAACACTATTATCTGGGCCTTTAGTGGGTCTTCATCTTCTAGCTGGTGGAGGCTCTGTTCCAATGGTGACGGCTACTGACTGATGGTGGTGTTTTTTCAAGGTTGATGGTTGGTGTGGCAATTTCTTAAAATAAGGTAACAGTGAAGTTTTCCACATTTATTGGCTCTTCTTCTTCTTCTTTTTTTTTTTTTTTTAAGCAATTGGGGTTAAGTAACTTGCTCAGGGTTACACGGCTAGTCATTTGATTTATGCGTGGGTGTTCATTTTCTGAGGCCGGATCTGATCTCGGGTCATCCAAACTCCGAGGCCGGCGCTCTTACTCACTGCGCCACCTAGCCGCCCCTTTAGGGCAATTGGGGTTAAGTAACTTGCCCAAGGTTACACGGCTAGGTTTTTGTTTGTGCGGATTAGGTGTTGGAGGCCGGCTCCGAACTCAGGTCCTTCTGATTCCAGGGCCGGCGCTCTATTCACTGCACCACCTAGCCGCCCCTTATTGGCTCTTCTTAAAGCCCCATTGTAGGGTTATTGACTGGCCTAACTTCAGATTGTGTCTCAGAGAGTCGGAAGACCCAAAGAGAGAAAGAACAGGTCAACATCCAATAAGAAAATTTTTTTTCTAAAAAACCAAAGAAGATGAACATTAATCTATAAAGGCTATCTAGTTCTATGGACAGAATATGTTCACTTGCAGAGTTGGAGTTCTAGTCTCACCTGCTAGCACACAGCTCCCTCAGCCATTCTGAGGTCATGGCCTTTCTAGAGAATGCTGGCTGTGCTAGTGTCACAGGTGTTTGTGAAGACTCTGATTTGATTATCTCTTAAGCTCTTTGTAAGCCAAGCTCTCTTGTAGAAGTGGACTAATGGCATTTTCAAATGTTTGATGCTGTCCATTTAACTTCAAAGACTTTTCTCTTAGCCTGGGGAAGTAAGATAAGCATCAATTAGTTTACTTTTTCAAAATGGAGGGAAGGTATGATAATTCTATCTGTGTGTAATCTGTTTCTGTATATGTTTTATGGTTTGTTTCTTATAGAAGGGGAGATTAAACCTCAAAGGAAAGAGACTACTGGAGAGTTAAGCATTTCTGTGCAAGAAACTCACCAGGAAAGCTTGCTGAGGGATGGTCCTTGTGATTTCACTGGGCAACCAATCTCTGCTGAATTTCACAGAATGTACACAGGACAGAAACTTTATGCTTGTCATTATTTTGGGGAAGTCTTGAGTCAACAGTCATCTCTGATTTGCCATCAAATTCATACTGGAGAGAAACCACATGAGTGTCAGGAATGTGGTAAAGACTTATCTTTCATTATTCAGAGTATTCACAGTGACAAAAAACCTTATGCATGTCATCAGTGTGGGAAGGCTTGGACTTGCAGCTGCAGTCCTGCTGTACCTCAGAGCATCCACAGTGGAGAAAAACCTTATGAAAGTGATAAATGCAGAAATACTGTCACAGAAAGCTCCAGCCTTACTCAGCATGAAAGCCTCCACATTGTCAAGAAACCTTATGAATGTAATGAATGTGGAAAGGCCTTTAGAAATAACTATTCTCTAAGTGTACATCAGAGAATCCACACTGGAGAGAAGCCATATCCATGTAATCAATGTGGAAAGGCTTTCAGACAGTCCTATCAACTTAATGTCCATCAGAGAATCCACACTGGAGAGAGACCTTATAAATGTCATCAATGTGGAAAATCTTATACAATCAAATGTGATCTTGCTGCCCATCAGAGAATCCACACTGGAGAGAAACCTTATGAATGTCATCATTGTGGAAAGGCTTTTAGAATGAGCTATGATCTTACTGTCCATCAGAGAATCCACACAGGAGAGAAACCTTATGAATGTCATCATTGTGGAAAGGCCTTTAGTCATAAATCTTATTTCACTGTCCATCAGAGAATCCACACTGGAGAGAAACCTTATGAATGTCATCAATGTGGAAAGGCTTTTATAAAAAACTCTTATCTCACTATCCATCAGAGAATCCACACTGGAGAGAAACCTTATAAATGTCATCAATGTGGAAAGGCTTTTAGAAAGAACTCTATTCTAGCTGTACATCGGGGAATCCACACTGGAGAGAAACCTTATAAATGTCATCAATGTGGAAAGGCTTTTAGAATGAACTCTGACCTTGCTGTACATCAGAGAATCCACACTGGAGAGAAACCTTATGAATGTCATCAATGTGGAAAGGCCTTTAGAACTCACTCTGCTCTAACTGTCCATCTGAGAATCCACACTGGAGAGAAACCCTATAAATGTCATCAATGTGGAAAGGCTTTTAGAAGGAACTTTGATCTCACTCTACATAAGAATATCCACTCACGAAAGAAACATGTAATCAATGTGGAATGCCTTTCACACTAAACTCCCAACTTAATGTCCATCAGAGGATCCACACTGGAGAGAAACCTTATGAGCGTCATCAATGTGGAAAAGCTTTCAGACTAACCTCCCAACTTATTATCCATCAGACAATCCACAGTGATGAGAAACCTGATGAATGTAATCAATGTGCAAAGGCTTTTAGAAGGAACTCTCAGAATTCTCTCTCTTCAGAGAATCCACATCTTATGAATGTGATACATGTGGAAAAGGCTTTTACACAAAGCTCCAGTCTTGCTGCACATGAAAGAATCCACACTGAAGAAACCTAATGTGATAAAAACCCTCCCCCAAGATGGCTAGCCATCTGATATGGGCTCTACACGTACATTCTTATAAAACACAAATTCTTATGAGTCATGTTGCATGGAAAAATTGTAAGAAATTGGAAAAACCATGAAAAGGAAAAAAATAACAAAGTAAAACATAAAAGGAAATAATCTGCTTTGCTCTTCATTCTGAATTCCTGGTTCCTTCTCTGTATGTGAAGGGAATTTTCTATGATGAGTCCTTTGGAATTGTTTTAGGTCTTTGAATTGTCCTCATACACTGGCTGTTAGAGTGTATGGTGTTCTCCTGGTTCTGTTCCCTTCAGCATTAGTTCATTAAAATCTTTTTAGTTTTGAAATTGAAATCTTAATAGTTTTCTCTGAAGTCTACCTGTTCATCATTGCTTAGATCACAATAGTATTCCATTATATTCATAAAATACAGCTTGATTAGCCATTCCTCAATTGTTGGGCATCCCCTCTATTTCCAGTTTTTGGCCCTGACTAAAAGCTGCTATAAATATTTTTGTGCATGGGTCCTTTCCCTTTTTTATGATCTCTTTGGGATATAGGCCTAGAAGTGGTAAATTGCTGGGTCCAAAGTTATGCACCCTTCCTTAGCCCTTTAGGCGTAGTTCCAAATTGTTGTCCAGAATGGATGGATCAGGTCAGAACTCCACCCACATTGAATTAGTGTTGCACCTTTCCCACATCCTCTCCAAGACACATAACATTTACTCTTTTGTTGTTAGCCAATCTGATAGGTGTGATAGTAGGGTAATAATAAATAGGGTAACCTCAGGAAGTGTCTGACAGAACTCATTAGCCCATTTGTCAGGCTCCTGGGCCTTTCTTGGGGTCCTTGGCTAAGACTTGTCTAGATTCACCCTCCTTGAATCCAAACCCTAGTAATGCGATTAAAGTCCCAAGGCTAATTCAGTAGTGGAATGGATGTGTAGCCAGCCAAGTTCCAGGACTGAGAGCCTTTCCCAAAATATCCCTGGTGGGTTCAGGTTGTTCTTTCCCAAAACAGAGTAAGTGATCCACAGCCCTCCCTCTTCTCACTCAGTACTCATTTCCTGTCCCAATATAGGCAGAGACACATGAAAAACATGCTATTGACATCAATGAATTAAATGTGTGTGTGAAAGACAACAGGGAAGCATAGATAGAGAGGTGAGCTGAGACTCAGGAAACCCAGTATCAGGGCTATTTTTGACCCTCCTGGTTCTGGGATCTCCACAGAGCACTTAACTGTTCACTGAACCTGTTCAGTGACTCAGTGACATGGGCAAGAGCCAAAGACCCTGAGTCCTACAGAAGATGCATATTCATACTGTTTGGGATGAAAAACCCCAACCTAAATTAAATCAAGAATAGCGAGATATCTCGGGAGAAGAACAGGACTTTTATCTTTCCCATGCAGAAGAGGGCGGTGTTCCCCTTGACTGGTAATGAGCAAGGATGTGGGTAATGTGGGGTGAACAGACTTGAATACCCAAACAGTCAAGCCCCCTTCACTGAACTTAACTTTCTCCCACTGGCTGAGAAGAGGACTCAAGTCTCAGCAAGAAAGTCTTCCCCAATGGCAAATAAGAGGGAAACCTGCCACTATCCTTCAGTGCCTTGGAAACAGCTTACAAAAAAAAAGGATGCTGATTGACAGCAAGGGACAGGGGGATCAATCTGGTATGAAACAAGCAATTTATAGGCTCTTGGAATGCCCACAACATGGAAGGTATGATTGCATTTTATTTCCACAGAAATTATATCAAAACAAATTCTAAGAAACCTGATTAGAAGTCACTTAAAGTCAGAGATAAAACTACTTGTAAGGGACAGTGGGGGGTGCTGGTGCCTGAAACATCAGCATAGCTACTACTTTTCTTTATTCTGAGAAGGCCTTTCTGGGTTTAAGAAGAGGCCTGCTAGGCCAGATTTCATCCCCAAAGAGTAAGGATTAGATCCATTAAAATGGGACTTTCATTGTTGATATCCAGGGCGGGTAGCTTCAAAATCAGGCTTTTATTAATTCTCCAAGTCAAGAGGAAAACCCTTTCTCATGCTAACTAGGTGGGACTGGGCAGGATTAGGGACTGGGTAAGGAGTGAAACATCAGTAAATCAACTAAAGGTCAGGATTTAACCTTTAGAAATACCCAGGCTGCCCCCATCAATGTCTTGGTAAGCAGATCAAAGTGAGGGAGTATACATTATGTCTGAGTCTAGGATACATATGATAGGTCAGTGAGTGGTAAATATCTTTATGACCCAGTATGCAGCCAATTCAGCCAGTATACATCAGTATACAGTAATAAGTTCTATAGGTGCCACTGGCTACTGTATCAGGAAGAGAGAGAAATGGCTCCAGTCCTTGGATTGGAGAGAAACTGCCTGAGACAATGTTTTGAGGCTGGGGAGAGATGTGAGTTTGGAATTGGAGTCCAAACAGGCAGCCAAGCACCCCATCAGTTCCATCAGGGATCTCTTGCAGGCCTAAGGTGATCAACCCCTCAATGTGCTGTTACCTTGACATAGTAGAATAGGCCCCTTTTAATTCTTGTCCCACATTTTGCCTTTTTAATCAGGGTGAAAGCCTGAACGTAGAATCTGCTGGGTCTTTTGTACTTTTCTCAAAGAATAAATTGTTATAAACAAAGTATTAATATTGCAGTTTGAGGTGTGAAGGAAGAGCTCCGTTATTGACAATTCGCCATAGAAGTGGATGTGAGCGCTCCCTCTCTGGACCTGACTCACACAAGCAGCACAGGCACCCCCAGTAGTGGAACAAAGATTATGTAGCCTCCATTCCATTACACTCATTGGTCCCCTCTAGACAGGTCTTCCCCTTTCCCTGGGGACTCATCTCCTAAATGGTTCTTTTCTTCCCCACCCCACCCCCCCAGCATAAACCCTGGTCAGAAAAAGAGACATATCTTATACAGAGTGTGTCAATTTGAATCCCAAATGGTTTTTGGACCAGCCTGCTCTAGTCTCCCTCCCCCCTTTATAGATTTCTTTATATGATTAAATAGTATGTTCTGCCCTTTTCCCTTAAGACCTAGGCTCTTGAAAGAATTTGAAAGAGGTTGAAAGTATCCACCGATCACCTCCTGCAAAAGATTTCAAAAAGAAAACTCCTATGAATATTATAGCCAGGTTCCAGAATTCCCAGATCAAGGAGAAAATATTACAAGCAGCCAGTAAGAGACAATTTCAATATTGTGGAAATGCAATCAGAATAGCACAGGATCTGGCAGCTTCTACACTGAGGAATCAAAGGGCATGGAATATGATATTCTGGAGGGCAAAGGAGCTGGGATTAAAACCAAAAATCACCTACCCAGCAAAACAGTATCACGTTTCAGGAGAAAATATGGTCATTCAGTGGAATAGAGGACTTTCAAGCATTCTTGAGGAAAAAACCAGTGTTGAATTTGATATTCAGACACAAGCAAGAGATGCTTGAGAAGGTAAACAGGGAAAAGAAATCATAAGGAACCTATCAAAGTTGAATTATTTATATTCCTATTACATAGAAAAAGGATTATTGTACCTGATGAAACTTTTCTCAGTATTTTCTCAGTTGGAGGGATTAGAAGGCATATGAATACATATGTGAATGTGTATATATGTTTACAGATATACATAGATAGAGGGCACAGGTCAAATTTAATAGGAAGGGATGATACTTAAGGGGTGAAGTTGAGAGGTGAGAGGAATGTGACGGGAGAGGATGGGGAGAGACAGAATGGGGTAAACTCTCACATAGAAGAGGCATGGGAAAATGGTTACAATGGAGCAGAAGAACAGGAAAGCAAAAAGGCAAAACTTTATTCTCACTAAATTTGGCTGAGGGAGAGAATGACATACATACTGTATGCAGTGTCTCACCCTGCAGGAGAGTGGGGTGGAAGGAGAATGAGGAGGATGATGAAGGGAAGGGCAAGCTTGGGTGGAGGGAAGTTGGAAGCACCCACTTTTGAAGAGGGACAGGATCAAAGTAGAGAATAGATCAAGTGGGAGGTAGGATAGGAGGGAAGGAAGACTGACTAGTCTTTTACAAAATTACTGTGGTAATGTTTTGCATAGCTATACATGTACAACATATACTGAATTGCTTATCTTCCAAGTAAGAGTGGGTGACAAGGGAGGAAGGGGATGAATCTGGAATTGGAAGTTTTAAAATCAAACATTTAAAAAATTATATAAATACTATTATTAATACTATTTTACAAATATTTGGGAAATAGGATATGCAGGCATTGGGCACAGAGGTTCACCATGCCCTACTGGAAAAGTCAAAGGGGGCATGGGACAACATATGGGGAGAGAGCAGATTCGATGAGGGGATATCCTGTAGGACTGCTTTTCTGGGGTGATGGGTAGGGGGAAAATGGGGGAAAAATTGTAATTTAAAATATGGCGGAAATGAATGATGTACACCAGAAGTTAAAGCATTTGGGAAAAAAAATAAAAAGAATGAACTCTCCATGAATTTACCCAAATTCAATCCAGTGAATTCTCTTCTCAGTCATGTACAAGCTCTGTAATCTTGGGAAGCCACTCATTAGGCTCCTTGATTTTCAGTTGGCTCATCTGTAAAAATGAGATGAAGAGATATTGTAATGTGTAAGTGAAAATGCTTTTGATGCTCACTCTCTGCCTGCCTCCTGCCCAGTAAGTTCCTATTCGAGCCCTCCTTATGGGCGTGGGGGGGGAAAGTTTGACCGTTTTCCTACCCTGGCAGCAGGTGAAACACACAACTTGCCTATGTAGGTTTAAGTATGCATTTTTTCTTTTCTGAATATAGATAATTAAAGTGGGATCTTGAAATAGATTTCTCAACCTTGGAGGTAGATTTGGCATTTGAGAAATCCAGAGATACTGGTTTCTTCACAAGGTGCTGACTGGTAGCAGGAGATTTTTGTAACTCCTGCATTTGTAGAAGCTAGGTACCCAGTGGGAGGGCCAGCCTTTCTGCACTGGATTATGTGGCTTGTATGCCCTAATACATGGAGAATTTTTGTTTATGTGCCATGTACTGCTGAGAAGAAGGTATTTTCTTTTTATCCTCATTCAATTTTCTCCATAGATCTATCATATCTACCTTCTCTAAGATTCTATTCATTTCCTTAAGTTATTTCTTACTTATTTTGAGGTTAGATTTATCAACTTCAGAGAGGGAGAAGTTGAGGTGCACCACTAGTATAGTTTTGCTATCTGTTTCTTCCTCTAACTCCCTTAACTTTTCCTCTTAAGAATTTGGATGCTGAAGATGGCGGAGTAGAAACAGCTCATCCAAGCCACTCTGCCCCCAAATTCCCCCAAACTATGTAAAAGGGGATTCTGAACAACTTCTGTAGCCCCAGCACCCACAGAACGACACAGAGAAGCTAACCTCCCGCTGAGGACAGCCCAGCAGCCCTGCAGGAAGGACCAGCGCAGCGCTCTGGGAGCCGGCAGAGGGCAAAATAGAGGTTGAAAGAATCCACCGATCACCTCCTGAAAAAGATCCCAAAAAGAAACTCCCAGGAATATTATAGCCAGGTTCTAGAATACCCAGATCAAGGAGAAAATACGACAAGCGGCCATGAAGAAACAATTTCAATATTGTGGAAACACAATCAGAATATCCCAGGACCCGGCAGCTTCTACACTGAGGGATCGAAGGGCATGGAATATGATATTCCAGAGGCCAAAAGAGCTGGGAATGAACCCAAGGGTCACCTACCCAGCAACACTGAGTATTTTGTTTCAGGGGAAAATATGGTCATTCAGTGGAATAGAGGACTTTCAAGCATTCTTAAGGAAAAAACCAGAATTGAATAGAAAATTTGACATCCAGACACAAGAAGCAAGAGATGCCTGAGAAGGTAATCAGGGAAAAGAAATCAAAAGGAACTTATCAAAGTTGAACTATTTACATTCCTATATGGAAAAGCAATAACTGTGACTGATGAAATCTTTCTCACTATGAAAATAATGGAATAAGGGTGTGTGGTCATATGAATACATATGTGAATGTGTGTGTATATGGTTACAGTTATATATGGATAGAGGGCATAGGTTGAATCTGTTGGGAAGGGAGAATACTCAAGGGATGAAATTATGAGGTGAGAGAGGAAAGTGGCAAGAGGAGATGGGGAGAGACAGGGTAGGGTAAACTATCTCATGTAGAAGAAGCAAGGGGAAGTGGTTGCAAGGGAGGGGAAGGAATAGGAAGGCAAAAAGGCAAAAGCACACTCTCATTGAATTTGTTTCAGGGAGAGAATGACATACATACTAAATGGGATATCTCAACCCACAGCAGAATAGGGGGAAGGGGGATGAGAGGAAGGATGATGGATGGGAGGGCATCCTTGGGGGGAGGGGAGGTTGGAAGTACCCACTATAGAAGAGGGACAGGATCATGTAGGGAATGGACCAGGTGGGGGGTGGGATGAGTGGGAGGGAATTATAAGCAGCCTTGTACAATATATCTATTATGATAATGTTTTGCATAGCTAGACATGTACAACATATACTGAATTACTTATCTTCCCAGAGGGAATGGGTGTCAAGGGAGGAAGGAAATGGATCTGAAATTCGAGGTCTTAAAATTAAATGTTTCAAATATATATAAGTACTATTATTAATACTCTTTTGCTTGTAATAGGGAGATAAGATGTGCAGGCATTGGGACACAAAGATTCACCTTCCTCTAATGGAAAAGTCGAAGGGGGTATGGGAGAAGATATGGGAGAGAGCAGATTGGAGGAAGCGATATATTGTGGGACTGCTATTCTGGGAGGGTGGGTAGGGGAAAAACGGGGGGAAAATGATTGTAACTCAAAATCTGGCAGAAATGAATGATGTAAAACAGAAGTTAATAAAGCATTTGTTTAAAAAAAAAGAATTTGGATGCTATATCCCTTGGTGCATATATGTCTAGTAATAATATTGCTTCATTGTTAATGGTGCCTTTTTAGCAGGATAGAGTTTCCTTTCTTTTTACTTTTAATTAGATCTATTTTTGCTTTTGCTTTGTCTGAGATTAGGATTGATAACCCTGCTTTTTTTTTTAACTTTAGCTAAAGCATAATATATTCTACCCCAGCCTTTTCCCTTTACTTCTGCTTCAAATGTGTTTCTTGTGAACAGCATACTGTAGGATTATGGTTTTAATCCATTTTACTATCTGCCTCTGTTTCATGGGAGAGTTGATCCCATTCACATTCACAGTTATGATTACTATCTGTGTCTTTCTCTACATCCTATTCCCTCCCCTGTTTATGCTTTTATTTCTCCCTTCTCCTTTCCCCTCCTTAAGAGTTTCCCTTTTGACCACCATCTCCCTCAATATTTTCTCCTATCAGCCCCCCACCCTTTTCCTTCCCTTTCTCCTTACTACTTCTTCCCTCCCTTATACACCCCTCCCCTTTTCTTTCCCCTTTCCCTTTCTACTGCCTATAGGACACATTAGATTTTTATTCTTAACAAAAGTATGTTATTCCCTCCTTGAACCAAATGCAATGAGAATAAATCCCAACCTATATTCCTCTCTCTCCCTTTTTTAAGTTAAATTTTATGTTTATTTTTGGTTTACATCATTCATTTCCACTAGATTTTGAGTTACAAATTTTCTCCCCATCTTTGCCCTACCCACCACCCCAAAACAGCACTCTCACTCTATACCCCTCACCCAATCTGCTCTCTTCTATATTTTCACCCATCCCCCCTCTGACTTTCTGGTAGGGCAACATGGGTATCTGTACTCCCGTGCCTGTATATCATATTTCCCAATTGCATATAAAATAATAGTAATAATAATAATATTTTTTAAACATTTGATTTTAAAACTTTAAATTCCAGATTCTTTCCCTTCTTCCCTCATCACCCACCCTTACTTGGAAGACAAGCAATTCCATATAGGCTGTACATGTGTAGCCAATGCAAAACATTTCCATAGTGGATATATTGTAAAAGACTGACTATATTTCCCTCCATCCTATCCCACCCCTCCCACTTGTTCTATTCTCTACTTCAACCCTGTCCCTTTTCAAAAGTGTGTGCTTCTAAATTCCCTCCCCCACCACAACCTTCCCTTCCCTCCATCATCCTCCCTCTCATCCCCTTTCCCCCTACCCTCCTGTAAGGTGAGATACCCTATTTATTGTATATGTCATTTCATCCCTAAGTCAAATTCAGTGAGAATAAGGTTGACCCATTCCCTTTTGCCTTGCTGTTCTTCCCCTCCACTGTAACAGTTTTCCTTTGCCTCTTTTATATGAGATAATTTACCCCATTCTGTCTTTCCCCATCTCCTCTCATTATATTCCTCTCTCACCTCTCAATTTCACCTTTTAAGTATCATCACTTCTTATTCAATTAATCCTGTGCCCACTGTCTATGTATACATTTACATGTATAAAAACACACATATGTATTCATATGCCCTCTTATATAGACATATACATGTATGTATATATATATATAATATACATACATTTATATTCCTTTCAACTATTCTTGTACTGATAAAAGTTTCATAAGTTTCAATGATCATTTTTCCATGTAGGAATGTAAATAGTTCTACTTTGATAAGTTCCTTACCTACTCTTGCTTCTCTTGCTTGTAGTATCTGAATGTCAGATTTTCTACTCAACTATGGTTTTTTCATCAAGAAGTCTTGAAAGTCCTTTATTTCATTGAATGACCATATTTTCCCCTGAAACATGATACTCAGTTTTGCTGGGTAGGTGATTCTTGGTTTTAATCCCAGCTTCTTTGACCTCTGGAATATCATATACCAAGCCCTTCGATTCCTCAATGTGGAAGTGCCAGATCCTGTGTTATCCTGATTGTGTTTCCACAATATTCAAATTGTTTCTTCCTGGCTGCTTATAGTATTTTTCTCTTTGATCTGGGAACTCTGGAACCTGGCTATAATATTCCTAGGAGTTTTCTTCTTGGGATCTTTTTCAAGAGGTGATTGGTAGATTCTTTCAACCTCTATTTTGAACTCTGGTTCTAAAATACCAGGGCAATTTTCCTTGAGAATTTCTTGGACGATGATTTCTAGGTTCTTTTTTTGATTGTGGCTTTCAGGTAGTCCAATAATTTTAAAATTATCTCTCCTGGATATGTTTTCCAGGTCAGTGGTTTTCTCAGTGAGATATTTCACATTGCCTTCTATTTTGTCATTTGTTTGGATCTGTTTAATAGCGTCTTGATTTCTCCTAAAGTCACTAACTTCCATTTGCTCCAACCTAATTCTGAAGGAATGATTCTCTTCAGTGAGCTTTTGAGATTCTTTTTTCAATCTTGCAAATTCAACTTTTTAAGGCACTCTTCTCATCACTGGCATTTTGAGCCTCTTTTGCCATTGAGTTAGTCCATTATTAAGGTGTTATTTTCTTCTGTCAGTTTGGATCCCACGGTACCAGGCTAGAGCCTCTTCATACCTCTACAGTGACCTCTAAGACTCTGATTGACCCATGATGACCTTCCAAGTAAAGGCACAGACAGTCATGGGATGGAGCATTCCTGTAGGCCTGTTTTCTCCATTACAAGGTATATCTAGAATGGGGCAGTGGAGACCAGGTTGGACATAATCTTTGCCTCCTCAAAGCTTGGGAAACCACAGTAGCCTTATCTGGTAAATGACAGGGCCCATTCACATTGAAATGATATTTTCCTAGGTTTTTCCATGGGCCCTGGCTAAGATTTGTTCATTCTCCACCATCTCATTGCCTCTTCGAATTCACACTTTCTCTAGAGACTAGGGGGCAGTATAAGGTGAGAAACCCCCAAAGGCTTCAAACTCTGAGTTCCTGCATCTCTGCTACCTCCCCAGGCCTTGAAGATTTCTCATGGTTTCAGGGAATATAATTATGGGACACAGAGGCAAGAACCTCCTAGTTACCTATAACCAAATGAATCTATTCCTCTATTAGTCACTAAATTTGAACTTTCCTGGTTTTGAGTTCCCAATTTAGAATCCAAAAACCAGGGAGACTAAGTCCCCAGAGCTTGTCTTAGGCAGATTGGCTTAATCTGGTTTATTGAATCCCTGAGATGAGCCTGATAAGAGTCCTGGTTTCTCTTTTGCATAGGGAAACTCAAGGGAGTTTTCACAGTTTCTGCCCAGGTATAAGAGCTTCTCCCTTTCTCCCTATCTTCCTTGGGTTTCAGGTGCTGTCTCTAAAGGTCTCCAAGAGTCAAGATCATCTCCCCTTCCCAGCTCCTCTGGCTCAGTGTCTTCTGGGCTCAGGGTAAGACAACAAAAAATTGAAGGGACTGAGAAGAGCTGAGATTTTTAAAGATGACATCTTAGTGACTGCTCTATCCAGGAGCTATGGGAGCTTAGAGAGAGTGCCAGCTGACAGGGGGAAGACAAGCATAGCCAGACCTCAGATTTAGGACTGTGAAGTTTATGGGAAGCATGTCTCATTTTTATAGGAAATTGAATTGAATGTCACTTATATGTGATTTCTTTGGTCTCTAAAACTTGTTTCATTCATATTTTTAAACTTTCAAATTCATACATTTATTTCTTCCTTTAATTTTATTGTTTTCCTAGGTTCCCAAGGAACCATTATGTTGATCCATTTTCCAGGCTCCTCATTTACTGGGCCACCGGGTTGGCATCTGAAGTGCCTGTCTGGTTCAGGGGCAGTGGGTCTGAGACAGATTTCACTTTCACCATCAGCAACAGAAAACTTGAGGATGGTAGAGGTTATTTCTCTCTGGAGACTTTTCCCATGTCTCAGTTTGAGGCATCATCCCATCAGTGATTAAGTGCTGCATGACATAAGTGTGAATCCTATTAACAAAATTACCATGGACAGTTCGCAAGCTTTAGTTGCAGTCAGGTTTTGGTGGACTCAGCCATACTTGGAATAAGGATGGCAATGGATGAAAGTTAGACATTGTTTTGTTTGGTGAGGATATCTGTGATAAAAGAAATGATTGCAGCAAGATTCCAACCAGTTCCATTCAGTTTAAAAACATTCATTGAGCAATTGCTATGTACTAGGCACTATGTTAGATGTCCGGAGATTCCATTTTATCAAATCAATCAAACTGGCATGAACTGGTAGAATTCCATCATTGACTGGTAATGGCTTAGGCAGATTCTGGGAGATCCTGTACCCTGGCCTGACCAGCCTGGGCCCTGAAAGTGTCTCCAAAGTTTCACAACCACTGATGGGCAGAGATCCTTGATAGGGGGACCTCAGTAATCCTTCCAAATTACTGTAACTTTTATTGCTGGTCATGGACCCCCAATTTCCTGACTTCTAGCTCTAGCTGCTTAGAAAGAATCCTCTTAAAGCTAACTTCAGTTCTACTTCTTTTGTTAAAGTTGTATCTCAAACATCAGGAAGGAAGGGAAATCTAGCTTGAGAACCTAGGGACAAAACTTTTAGTCCAAGAATCCAGCCAGAGTGAAGGAGGATAGAAAAAGCTTCAGAGAAGGCAGATTGAAAAGAAACCAACAAATATCCTGGAACAGAATGCAGCTTCCTTAATCTGATAGCCACACACTGTCCTCTGCCAATGGATGACCTGGAAGTTGGTATCTGGTCCCATGGTATTGCCTAAGCTCCTTGAACCCTGGGCTTTCCTGGATAACAATCCACCTAACCCTCCTCAGGCAGAACTATTTCCCCTAACCCACCAGCTCTTATCTCATGACCCAGGCCTCTAGTACTCTGGTTCCTAAAGGCACAGTCTCCATGCCATCAGCAAGTCTAGTCATAAGTTAGCAAACATATCAGATAAAAAAAATACATTTTAATCTCTATTTTGTGCAAAAACCTGTGGATTCACTGCCATAGCCAAATAATTCTGGCCCTTGTATAATGTAATATTCATTTGGGGAGAAGGCAAGTGGTGTCTACAGAGTAATTTCAAGAGGAAAAGTAGACACCTGTGGGAGGAGTAGCAGAGGCCTCCCTAATGGGATGGAACCTGAACTGGGCTCCAGAACTAGCTGGAGATTCTGCCTGGTGGAGGTGGGGAGGGTCTGGATGATCCTCAGGGGGAGTCAACTGTGTAGAGGCCTGGGAATGAGTGATAGAAGGCTTGTGTGCAGAAAGAGTTGGCATACTGGCTTTACTAGAACAGAGATGACACACAGCTGGGCATGGAGGGAATGGAGGAGGGAGCCACATTGTGGAGAATGTTCAATGCTAGGGTGAGGATTTTATGTTTTATCTTAGAGTTCACTGGAAGAGAGGTTTTCATGATCTGATCAAAGTCTCAAGGCTAAGTAGTTAGTAGGACAGAGGCTAAGCCAGGCCAAACACTGAGGCTGAGATTCTTACCCCAAATATCCTTGGCAGGCTGAGGCCAATCTTTCCTAAAATGGGCCAGGTGGTGCTTAGTCCTCCCTCTTCTCACTGTGTCCTCATTTCCAGTCCCAACTTAGGTAGATGAATGTATAGATGATATAATTGACCTACAGATAATAGAGATGATAGAGCTATAATTGTCAGTGACCTGAATATAGGTAATTTACATGATGAAACATGAGATAATGGACACAAAAGTGCTTGATTTTGTAGATTTTTTTATATGCAGTCTCTCCTTTCCATCCTGAGTCATCTCCAGTCATCCTGATGAATATCCAGTCACTGATTCCAGATGACTCACAAAGTGAAGTTGGTGACCTTACACAACCCTCTCTCACTCAAATAAGCCAACTATAAGTCATGCCATCATTTCCCTGATGCCATGCTCCCCTTCAGAAATGAAGGACAAACACAGCCTGTGAGTAGACGAAGCTGCCTGAATGGTGACCCAGCTAGTTAGGTAGCTCAGCTCTTCCTCTTCCTCTACCTCTCCCTATCTCTCTCCTTCTCCCTCTCGATCTTGCTCTTCCTCTCCTCCTTCTCTCCAAAAGAAGGTGAATTTTGTTGTACAGAATCTGCCCACTTAAATTGGGGGGTGGGGAGCAATCTACTAGCTAGATTTCTTCCTTCTTTTTTCTTTCTTTACTTCTTCCTTCCTTCCTTCCTTCGTTCCTTCATTCCTTCGTTCCTTCCTTCCTTCCTTTCTTTCTTTCTTTCATATCTTCCTTTACTTCCTTCCTCCATCCCTTCCTTCCTTCCTTCCTTCCTTTCTTTCTTTCTTTCTTTCTTTCTTTCTTTCTTTCTTTCTTTCTTTCTTTCTTTCTTTCTTTCTTTCTTTCTTTCTTCTCTTCCTTTACTTCCTTCCTTCTTTTCTCTTTCACAAAACCTTAAGCCCAGTTCACTCTGAAGCCCTTAGATTGAACCACAATAGGTCCCTTCCCAAGCTCCACTTGGTCCTTCCTGGCTTCGAGTGAATGTCAATGGAAACTTTCTCTTTGGAACAGCAACCCTAAGGGTCTCCCCCCCCACCCCGCACTTTTCTTTTTAATCAATTGGGGTTAAGTAACTTGCTCAAGGTTACACGGCCAGTCATTATTTGTGTTTTGGTGCTCATTTTCTGAGGCTGGAACCCCAACAGTCCTACAGTGATTTATTGGTATACTGTTGTACCCCAATAAAAGCAAGACAGAAGATCCCCAAGATTAAGTTTGAAAAGTGGATTTTATTACTGTGGGACTGCTGGGGTACATGGTCACCCAAATCAGAAAGTGCTTTGGCACAGACACAGTGCGGGTTTTATAGGGTTCCATAGCCAGTTTATGGAAGCTGCAATTACAGTGATGTAAGCCGAAACTCCAATGATTGGTCAGTGTACACTTGTAAGTACAATTAGTGATTGGTCAGTATACATTTGAATTTCCCTCCAGCAAGAAACCCTAGGCTGGGACTCTGGCCCACAGATTAATCAGAGGAAAGCAAGGGGTGGGGGTTCTGCCTGTTTACAGATTAAGCAAGGTCAAGTTCTCTGGTTTACAAATCAATGAAGGAATGGTTGGGCTGCCTGCTTTACAAATCAAGGAAAGGGTGAATGGATTTGTGTCCAACATTCAGGAAGGGCAAAGTGACAAATTGATGGGGGAAGGGCAGAGTGGACCTGTGTCCAACAGTACAACATTAGTAGGCATGCAGGGACTTCATAGGACAGTATGTGGCAGGGCACAGACACTCACTGGTCATCTCTGCTAGGTGCCTCTGCCTCTATTATCTGTTTTCTCAATCTTTATTTCCCCTTCCTGCTCCTAGTCCCAGGACAGGGCTTACATGAAACATAAACAGTTGCTATGTTGAATTTCTTTACATGAATTTTCTTGCATTTAAGATTTTTCTTAGGTGAAATGAAGGTCCTAGAGTAGCCACAGTAAAGTCCATCCAAAGGTCATTTCATTTAATATGCCAAGTGAGACATGGGCTGCCAGGAAATCTTATTTCCTCTGAGAGGAGATGCTTGAACTCTGCTCTGAAGAATGCTGGGAATTCTCAGAATCAGTCATGTGTAGGGGGACTTTCAAGAATGGGGCACAGCCTGGGCAAAGGCCTGGAAACACGATATGAAATATCATGTGATCAAGTGTAAGACAACTCTTTAGTTTGGGGTATAGAAGAAATAAAGGATTGTATTGTGTGATTTATCTGGAAAGGGATGCTCAGCTAGAAGGTAAAGGCTTTAAATGACAAAGCAGTTTGCATTTTATTCTAAAGAGGAAAAGAAAGCATTCAAGTGTGTTCAGTCTGTCAGAGGCTATTTGTTAAAGACCTTCCATGTGCCAGGCACTGTGTAGGGGAGTACAATAGTCAGATCTCTGCTCCAGTTAAAGGACCAGAGACTGCAATGGGTTATTCACTGTCCAGCACTTAGCGTGATCCGGAGACTTGAATAAGAAATGACCAGGCCATGTGGGTAGTTCAAGGAAGAAAGATGAACTCCATTTATTGATTCTCAGGACTAGGTTTTTGTAGAGCAATTAGACAAAGAAAGGGGACTCACATATTCTTATCATTGCCTTAGTCTGTTGTATCTTGGAAGTAGCATGGAATAGATAATTTGATAAGGATTTTTTTCTAGGAGACTAAAGTCTTAGGGTAAGCCCTGTGATCTAGGCCTCAGGTACCTGCTAATGCAGCCACAGTCATAAATGGATACAATTGAGAGCAGATTTCAAAGCTGAAGCGCAATCCTCAAGAGTCATTATGTTTAGAACTGGCCACCCAAAGATACCAAAATGCAGAATCATATATGTCTTGAAACAGAGCCTGTTGGCTCTCATATCAATAGAACTCTGGAGTTGACTTAGTGAAAAGTCTCATCTCCGAGAGGTCTTTGTTGTTCAGGTCCACTGATATCAGGGTAATTATCAGAGTCTTGGAACAAGCCTCTTTGATTCCCCACAAGAGACCCTCAGAATTTCTCCCCATATATCATTTGAAACAGATACTTTCTGAGGCTAGAGGGGGTAGATCCCCCTGTTATCCATTGGTCCAGTAACAGGAAGGTATTTTCTAAATTACCTAATAAGAAGGAAAGTATGAAAAAGAGTGAAGAAAGAAAAAACAATGAGGAAATCAGAATCTTAACTTTAATGGAACTATCTCCATAAGAGGCTGACATGGGGCTAGAGGCTCAGGCTCCAGCAGACAAACTTTTTCATCTTTTGACCCTCTGCCCTGGGCTCTTCATCCCAACATCTAGATTTAGGGACCCCAAAGGCAGATATTCCTTTACAGAACAAGGATCTTACTTCCCTAGAAATGTGTTTGAGCGAGATTGTGTGTGTGTGAGTCCTCTATATCCACTGGGATTGTCATCTCAGACACAGCCACAACACCCACATTCAGGAAAAAGGAATCCTTTCTTGCTTTCTCTATACCTGTAGTGATTCTTCACAAAACTGATTTAATTAATTTTCTGTCATTTTTCCCACATCAAGAATCCTGTGCAAACAATGTGATGGGCCAATCTCCAGCCTCCAGCCAAGGCCAGGTCCATGTGAGCCACAGTTTTAGCCCCAGGGAGGCCGGGCCAGCAGCCTGCTGGAAGGACCCCAGAACACCAGCAGCTGTGGTGATTCCAGAATTATCAACTCAGATATGCCTAGGACAAAGTGAGAGGTTAGTGCCCTATGGACTTTGGGACCAGTATTTGGGGAACACGTCGGCTTCTTCCCCTGGGGGCTAGAAGCCGCTGAGGAGACACACCATTTTGTAGTTTTCAGTGGCAGCTCCAGCTCCTGGCCTGCGAACTGAAGGGAGATGCAGCGATCAGTCTTGGGGGTTAATTGCTCTTTTTTTAACCTCCCTGGATCTGGATTGGGATCTGGGGGGGAGGGCTGGGGTGGGCATCCAGCTTGCCAGAGAGCTGTGAAAACCCCAACGTTCGGGATGAAAGCTCCCCTGTCTGGTGGTGGAGTCCTGCTGTGGCAACAAGTCCAAAGGTCAAGTAATTAAGTGGCAACATGTCAAGGCAAAGGAAACAAAATAAACAGAAAAATGCAACCTTAGACTCCTATTCTGGGGGCAAAGAGGAACAAAGCAGGGAACAGGAGGAGGACTGTGAGGTCAGAAATCCTGCTCTAAAAGCCCCGAAGGAAAATATGAGCGGGTTACAGGCCATAGAGGACCTTAAGAAGGACTTTAAAAATCAAATAAGAGAAGTGGAGGAAAAATTGGGAAGAGAAATGAGAAGGATGCATGAAAAGTATGAAATGAGAGTCAACAGCCTGTCTGAGGAAAACAACACCTTAAAAAATAGACTAACTCAAATGGCAAAGGAGGCCCAAAAGGGCAATGAGGAGAAGAATGCCTTAAAAAGCCAAATTTGCCAGATGGAAAAAGAATCTCAAAAGCTCACTGAGGAGATTCATTCCTTCAGAGTTAGACTGGAGCAAATGGAAGCTACTGACTTTATGAGAAATCAAGATGCTGTTAAGCAGATCCAAACAAATGAAAGAATAGAAGGCAATGTGAAATATCTCATGGGAAAAACCACTGATCTGGAAAATAGATCCAGGAGAGACAATTTAAAAATTATTGGACTACCTGGAAGCCATGATCAAAGAAAGAACCTTGAAGTCACCCTTCAAGAAATTCTTTTTTTTTTTTTTTAAGCAATTGGGGTTAAGTAACTTGCTCAAGGTTACATGGCTAGTCATTATTTATGTGTGGGTGCTCATTTTCTGAGGCCGGATTTGATCTCGGGTCATCCCAACTCCGAGGCCAGTGCTCTTACTCACTGCGCCACCTAGCCGCCCCCTTCAAGAAATTCTTAAGGGAAATTGCCCTGATGTTTTAGACCCAGAGGGCAAAATAGAGGTTGAAAGAATCCACAGATCGGGCCGGCTAGGTGTCACAGTGAGTAGAGCGTTGGCCCTGGAGTCAGAAGGACCTGAGTTAGGAATCCGACCTCAGACACTTAAGGCACACACAAATAAAAACCTAGCCCCGTGACCTTGGGCAAGTCACTTAACCCCAATTGCCCTCCAGAAAGCAAAAAAAAAGAAAAAGAAAAAAGAAAGAAAGAAAGAATCCACAGACCACCTCCTGAAAAAGATCCCAAAAAGAAAACTCCCGGGAATATTATAGCCAGGTCCCAGAATCCCCAGATCAAGGAGAAAATACTATAATCAGCCAGGAAGAAACAATTTCAATATTGTGAAAACACAATCAGAATAGCCCAGGACCTGGCAGCTTCTACACTGAGGGATCGAAGGGCAAGAAATATGATATTCCAGAGGGCAAAAGAGCTGGGAATGAACCCAAGGGTCACCTACCCAGCAAAACTGAGTATTTTGTTTCAGGGGAAAGTATGGTCATTCAGTGGAATAGAGGACTTTCAAGCATTCTTGATGAAAAAACCAGAGTTGAATAGAAAATTTGACATCCAGACACAAGAAGCAAGAGATGCCTGAGAAGGTAATCAGGGAAAAGAAATGAAAAGGAACTTATCAAAGTTGACCTATTTACATTCCTACATGGAAAAACAATAACTGTGACTGATGAAACCTTTCTCAGTATGAAAATAATGGAAGAAGGGTGTATGGTCATATGAATACATATGTGAATGTGTGTATATATGTTTACAGTTATACATGGAGAGAGGGCATAGGTTGAATTTGTTGGGAAGGAATGATACTTAAGGGGTGAAATTATGAGGTGAGAGAGGAAAGTGGCAAGAGGAGATGGGGAGAGACAGGGTAGGGTAAACTATCTCATGTAGAAGAAGCAAGGGGAAGTGGCTGCAGGGGAGGGGAAGAATAGGAAGGCAAAAAGGCAAAACCACATTCTCATTGAATTTGGTTCAGGGAGAGAATGACATATATACTAAATGGGATATCTCAACCTGCAGCAGAATAGGGGGAAGGGGGATGAGACGGGGATGATGGATGGGAGGCCATTCTTGGGGGGAGGGGAGGTTGGAAGTACCCACTATAGAAGCGGGACAGGATCAAAGTAGGGAATGGACCAGGTGGGGGGTGGGATGGGTGGGAGTGAATTATAAGCAGCCTTGTACAATATATCTACTATGGTAATGATTTGCATAGCTAGACATGTACAACATATACTGAATTACTTATCTCCCCAGAGGGAATGGGTGACAAGGGAGGAAGGGAATGGACCTGAAATTCGAGATCTTATAATTAAATGTTTCAATTATATATAAATACTATTATTAATACTCTTTTGCTTGTAATTGGGAGATAAGATGTGCAGACACTGGGACACAAAGATTCACCTTCCTCTAATGAAAAAGTCGAAGGGCTATGGGAGAAGATATGGGAGAGAGCAGATTAGAGAAAGCGATATCTTGTGGGACTGCTATTCTGGGAGGGTGGGTAGGGGAAAAACGGGGGAAAAATTGTAACTCAAAATCTGGCGGAAATGAATGATGTAAAACAGAAGTTAATAAAGCAGTTGTTTAAAAAAAAACAACAACCTCCATTCTCAGACTGAGCTCTGCTTGCCTGTGAATCCCTCTCTTTCTAGGAAGTCTCCAGGTTGCTTCTTCCTTGCTCTCCCCCTCCCAACCCCTAAAGTCTTGAATCTTTCCTCCAATAAGAAATCAGGTGGTAGAGAAATGGGGGAGGAGGAGCCCTCAGAGATGACCAGCCTGGTAGGTGGTGGCCCAGGTTGAATATGAGCTCTGGGGTGGAGTTAGGCCTGGGAGGAGTGTAGGGCAGAAGAGAGGTCATTCCCATGGCCAAGGCATTCTGGGTGATTATGGCAGAACTTGGGGAGGAAAGGCAGAAAGGATCCTGAGTACCTGACCCTGGGTGTGATTGGAGGAAACAGCCCTTCCTGGGGGCCTCTGAGAGATGGGAGTAGTTACCCGTTGGAAAAGATGGAGTAGAGATGGATAAATTTGCCCATACAGGGGTAGCCACGATAAGAGGGCTGGCAAAGACTTCTGAGGAGGTCACTCTGGGGAGAGGGACCTGGCAAAAACTGCTTCTGGGCAAAGGTGAGGATTGCCCTGTGGGTGGGGATGACATACCCAACTGTCCTGGGCTCCTCCTTTACCCATGAAATTTCCCAGTTTGATTAAGTAATTGTCTGCCCACTTCCCAAAGGTAAAGGCACTCAGGATATCAGGGAGAAGGAGAAGAGTTATAAGCAACATTATTAGGGCAAAGGAAATGGTCCCAGGCAGGAGAGAGAAGGCAATTACTCAGAAGGAAATGAAAGGTAATTACAGTGAGACTAAAACATAGGAGGAGAAAAGCACATATGATTTCACCTCCTTCCATCCACCTGCTTGTTAGAAGTTCTTTGGAACAGCAGTTTAAGATCGTTTATAGGGTCACAGGAGCACTCTGGAGGTCCTGGAGGGGAGGTAAGAGGTGACAGTGGTTTAATCCAAGAGTTATGGGTCCAGCTAGGGAGGCCTTCTAGCTTCACTGCAGTGAGAGTGGTAAGTATAACTTGGTAGGTTTTTCCAGGACTTTAAGTATACCCAATCACCAGGTTGCACAGAGGTAGGGCAGTCCACTTAGTTACTGGAAGGTTTAGGGAGATGCTTGTTAGCATCTTCTGACAAGGCATTCCTAAGGGCACCTACCTGGGTGGCAAATTGAGTGACCAAATGTTGTTCTGGGTCTACTAAGCTATCAGATATCAGGAATGGCCTTCGGTACTGGAGTTCAAAGGGGCTCAGTTTAATGTTTTCCCTGGATATAATGGGAAACCCGAGCAGGCCTATTGGGTGGTTTGTCACCCAGTCACTACAAGTGTCTATACACAATTTGGTTAAAACACGGTTGAGGGTGTGATTCATTTTCTCCACTTTCCCTGAGGATTGCAGATGCCAGGCAGAGTGAAGGTGATAAATAATTTGAAGTGCTTCTGCCACAGCTTGAGTTATTTGGGATAAAGGCAGGGCCATTATCACTTTGCAAGGAGCTGGGAAGGCCAAACCGAGGTATAATCTCCTTTAGTAGGAACTTGGGTACTTCCTGGACTTTTTCTGTTCTACAAGGAAAAGCTTCAACCCAGTTTGTAAAAGTGTCAACAAAGACTAAAAGTAATTTAAATCCCCTGCACGGGGGCTTATGGGTGAAAGCTATTTTCCAGTATTCCCCTGGATAGGTACCCCTCCTCTGAACAGATTTTAAAAGGGGAGGTGGTTTAACTGCTCCTTCAGAATTTACTTGGGCACAAGTTGGACAAGCAAGGCACACTTGCCAGATGGTCTCAGCCAGCTTGTGTCCTGTGAAGAGAGGCTTTATTAGGGATTGAAGGGCATTCTTCCCCAGATGTGTGGCCTGGTGTAAACCAGACAGCAACTTCCACTGGCTTCCCTCTGGAATAAAAACCTGGCCTGTGCGTGTCTGAAAGGACCCAGAGGTGGAGAGAGTATATCCCCTCTCATTGGCAAGGGTCTGTTCTGAAGGCTAGAGGAAGGTTTAAAGGAGTCAGGGATCTGCAGCACTAATGGGGCCATTATAGTTAGCTGGCCAGCTGCTTCCTTTGCTGCAGTGTTCGCCAGGAGATTCCCCACAGCCTGATCTGATTCTCCCTTTTGATGGCCCTTACAGAATATAGCAGCCACCTCACATGGTTTATGTACAGCCTGGAGAAGTGTTAAAATCTCCTGGGCATGTTTAATAGAAGAATTCTTTGCTGTCAGATATCCCCTTTCCTCCCATATTTCCCCATGAGCAAAAATATTTAGCCTTTTATTTTCACCTAGCTCTAGGGCTCTGGTGAATGCTATTAGTTCTGCCTTCTGGGCAGAGGTTCCAGAGGGCAGAGGTTGAGAGTATGGTACACTGTTAGGTCAGGGGTGTCCAGGAGCAGGGCTTGATAATTAGTTAGCTGTCGGCAAGCTCGCCACTGGCGACCTTTGTCTTCCAGGATGCTCTGAACTCAGTGGGGGGCTAAAACTTCTAAGGGCTGGCCAAGTGTGAGCTAAGAGGCTTCCACAATCAGGACTGCAGTTGCTGCTATAGCCTGGAGGCAGGAGGACCATCCAGCAGCAAGGGAATCAAGTTGTTTGAAAAATAAGCAACTGGCCTGGCATCAGGTCCCTCCAGAGGAGTTCCCTGCTTCCCTTAGAGGAGCTGGCAGGCAGGGAGTGGACGAATCGGGGGCAGGAGGTGGAGGAAGGAGACAGGAAGTTCCGCCCCTGGTAAGGGAAGGACTGGGGAGAAAGGGATTCTGGGAAACTGGATTCTATCTCTAGTGTTCTAGGAGACCTATGAGTAGGAGGTTCCAGTAAGCTCTGGGGCTGCTGGGAAATGGAGTCATGGACGGAGTCTGGGAGAAAGGCTGAGAGCAGTCCTTCTGGAAGTGGAGGTCCCAGGGACCAAAGAGTGGGCCGATCCAGTAAGCGCTGGGGCTGCTGGGAAATGGAGTCCAGGACTGCATGGGGATAGCTTATGCCCAGGAAGTTCAGGTCTAGGCAACCAATGAGCCGGCTGATTCAGCAGATAAGGGGGCGGGATATCCTGTAGAAGTCCTCTAGCTTCCTGTTATGGGGAAGGAGCAGACAGAGCTAAGGGGGAGAGGCTTTCACTGCTGAGGCAGGAGTTTGGGGTCCTGAAAGTAGGGAATTGTCAAGGAGGTCAGAAGAATTCCCTTTTCCAGGGGTGAAATTAACTAGAAGTACTCTACTCTGTTTCCGTCATTCTGTGTTCTGAGAGAGATAAAGGCCTGGACACGGGGAACTTCTGTGAACTTGGCCAAGGAGTTAAGCTGTAGATGGGCCACTGAAGCATTGATGGGCACAGCTGGCGCCTCTGCTGGGGAGAGAACATTTGTTAAAATGTTTGTAGACGGGTTAGAGAAAGATGCACAGGAGCAGCTTGTTACTGTTTCAGGCAGAGATAAACAGTTGATGAGTTGTTGCTGGGCAGAGTGCTGGCAGGGGGAAGGCTCTCAGTTAATGTTCTGGGCTGGGGGCGGGCGGTGGGGGGGGGGAGAGCGGGGGATGGGATGTGATTTTACAGACATAGATCCCAAGCGCCCCTTTTACAAACTGATGTTACAAATACATATCCCAAGCACCCCATCGACTCCAGGGCCAGGGCTCTATTCACTGCGCCACCTAGCCTCCCCCAGCAAGTAAATTTATATGTATATATAGGGGCAAATATCTTGGGAAGATTTAGGATAGGATTCGAGGGGGCAAAATAGCCTGGGTGTTCTGGAGGTAACCTAGAAGGAGCCTAAATGGGATCAAAGAGTTGGAAGTAGCCTGGAGTGGTCCAGAGATAATTGACAGTGAAGGGCTGGGCTGGGGCCACAATGCCTGGAGAATTGAAAGGAATTTTGAACAGGTGGGGATGTGTGAGAAAGTTGTGCAGCTGGGTTGATATTTTGGGCTCCAGGTCCCATACCCACTCAGGGGAAGATCTCTAATTCAGGAGCCATTGAGGGTAGGATTGGTCTTATGCCATCTGGGATCCCAAACCTCTTCTGCCTCTTGGATCTCTTAAGGACAATAGGGGAAAGGAAGAGGAGTAAGAAAGGGTGGGGCCATCTTCTTTTCCCAGCTGGACCCCACCTTTAGGTTTCATTCTCTTTCCTCAGGGCAGGGCCTCACTCCCTGTAAATCCCTGTTGGCCAGCCTCTTGCCTTTGGATCCTTCTCACTCCCCTGCTCAGTCTACAGAAGACCAGACTGGTAACCTGGAGCCAGAGGGAATGGCCCCTGGGATCTTCAGACCTCCATCCCAGGTGAGTGCACTCTGTCTATAGAATTGAACAACATTAACTGAAGAGACATTTCCATAGAGGAAGAGGATTATCTATGAGGCTGGCAATCCCCTATCTATGTGACTGTTTATTTGCAAAAATAGGCAGGAAATTGCAAACAGTAGTGACAGCACCAGCCTGTTCTCTGTACTTTGAATTGATTCCTGGCACTTTGGCATCACAATCACTAACTACCTCATTCCCCACCCCCAATTGTTCCCCTCCCCTGTGCATTTTCTCAGTTTTCCCTTATGAACCCTGAATCTTAAGGAAGACCACTTCACTCACTTCTCTCTGCTCTGTAGAGCCCCCTTGTGTTTGCTCCTTTATCTATGCCTAGCACCCTTCCTCCCATATCTGTAGAGTTGATCCCATCTTCCTTTTGCCTCTTTGACCAAGCTTGCGCTGCCAGACCTGCAAGACAGGATGTTCTGCTTGTCCTCCAGGGTCTAAGCTGCACAAACAGCTCTGTTTGGTGCACACTGACTGGCCCTTGTCTTTTGGCTGGTTTAACCCTCAAGGGTACACTAAGGGGCCAATGAGGGGTGAAAGGAGCAAATTCTATTAGCAGGGTTTCATGGTGTTCCTGGCCTCCTACGTATTTTGGTCCAGTGTGTCTGGAAAATATGGCTGCTCAGAAAAAGAGACTAACTTGATTTCTGGGTCACATTCACATGTTTGAAGGCCCTTACCAGAACTATATGGACCAGGCCAAAAAAAAAAAAAGAATACCTTCTTTAGCTGTTTGTTAATTGGCATTTTTTAAGGGCCTAGTACTTCCCTTGTTAGAGAAGATGTAGGGAAAGGGATGAGTTTGGAGAACTATTCCAAGTTCTGAGTGTTTTCTTTTCAAATGGGTGAAAGAGGGGTACTGAAGGAGACACTCAGTTCTTGTCAAAGAGGCCTCAGTTCCTTTGTGCAAAGATACAGTAGAGTGAGTTACTTTGTCCACTTATTATCTTTACTTCACAGTTCAGGAAACTGAAGCTAACAGGTTGGGTGATTTACCAACCAGGGTCCCATAGTAAATGTCTGAGGCTGGATTTGAACTCAGAGCTTCATGATCTTTGCTATTATTTTGGGCTCCAGGCTTTCTTTGGATTTCTGGGAACCTAGAGGAGACAGGGAAAGGGCAGTAGATCCCTTTGTCTTGATAAAGTCTTCAGAGGAACAGAAAGCTTTGGTCAAAGGCCACAGAGATCATGCCTTAACTAGGATGGGGGTTGCTGTTCATGCCTCATGGCCATGGCTCATGGGGTTTGGAAGGGTAATGATCTGCTCAGTGTCTGCATGGATGCTAAACACCACAAGGCAGAGCCTGGTCCAGAAGATGGCCTTCATCAGCAGTGTAGCCCATGGAAGAAAAATACCTGCTGCATTGTAAAAACAAGCCATGGTGCCCATGAAGACACTTGTTACCTGTACCACTTCAACTAAAACCTCTGTGGAAATATGACCACAGCCTGCAAACGCCACTTTATCCCGGACACTTGTCTTTATGAATGCTCTCCCAACTTAGGACCCTGGATCCAGCCGGTGTCCTCAAGCTGGCGGAAGGAGCGGATCCTGAATGTTCCCCTGTGCAGGGAGAACTATAACCAGTGGTGGCAGGACTGCCGATCCTCTTATACCTGCAGAGAGAACTCGCACAAAGGCTGGAACTGGACTTCAGGGATTAACAAATGCCCAGCTGAGGCTGCCTGCCACCCTTTCTCATTTTACTTCCCCACACCAGCCTCCCTATGTGAGAACATTTGGAATCCCTCTTATAAAGCAAGCTCTTTTGGCCAAGGCAGTGGCAAATGCATCCACATGTGGTTTGACCCAACCCAGGGAAACCCCAATGAAGCTGTGGCCAAATAGTAAATATATTTTCAAAAAATGTAAAGAAAAGAAAATAGAGGTTCTGTACCATTCTGTATGGCACTATCTACTGGTGATGGCAAATGGAGAAATTTTGAATCCTCTGAATTAGTTCACTTACTTGGGCAGCACAAGGACATTCCCAACGTCTCTGGAGAATTTTGTGGTCAATTGTGAGACATGGGCGATGCAGACCAAGCACCGCTAAACATAGCTCAACCTCATTAAAGAACATGCTGTGCTAGCAAGGCAGAAGTGTAGTAGATCAAAAGAATGATGAAATGTTCAAATTCAGATCCAACTCCACTTCTAATATTCACCTGGATTAGTTGTTACCAACGTGTGGTAGAGCCTTCTGATCATCCAGGGTCAGACACATTAACCCTGACATAGTGATGTCATTTTGGTCTTCTTTGAGCACAAAGAACAACAGAAATGACCTATTATGAAATCAGATTTTATAATAAATACATATATGTTCCTGCCAAATGCAGGCAATCATAAAGTGGACCCATAAGATATTTTGACTGTGATCATCATATCCCAGGTAGACTCAGTCCCTCAATATAACCAGAGATAACTGCTTCACTGTATCATACAGCTGACGCCAAACTTACCTCTCCAATCGCCTCCACTATTCTGGTTGCCCCTATGACCCCGGTTGCCTCCACAAACCCCTAGGAGAGTTCCTTTCCAGTCTCCCCCACGACTCTGGTTGCACCTACTACCCCTGGGAGAGCCTGCTCCTCCAGAACAGACAAAAGAGTCCAAGACCAAGGTGTAGCGTATATTGGTGTTTATTCTTTCTCGTTCACAGCCCCCTCTTCTCTCTTGTCCCTCTCTTTCACCTCACCTCCCTCCTTTTATATCCTTTTCCCCTGACTCTGTTCCCACATGCCTCAGCAAGAGTTTCCTCATGGGAGGGGAGTGCTCTCTGTTAGCAGCACTTACTCAAAACCCCTCAATCATGGAGCAGGATACATGCTCAGGTGCCTCTTAACTCAGCCTGAGTTAAGCTGTCATTTGCCTGAGTTCTCAGAGTTTGGGTAAAGTCTTAAAGGGCCCTTACAGTTTACTTGGCCAGAAAATGTCATATCCATCAGTTCAGTGCAGATTGTCATTAATGTGTCTCATGAATTCCTTTCATGCTTTGTCTAGATAAGACTTTGTTTCAGATTCTCAGGAAATTAACTGGATCATTTCTATTTCTTCTTATATTTATAATCAAACATTGCACCCCTCATGTACTTGCCTGTTTCTCACAAAATTCACAGAGTTTTATTTATTCTATATTGCTTTTATCAGCTCTGATAAAAAGAAATATCACGTCATCTTCTTGCTTTCTCCTTCAGAGATAATTCTATCTCACTGATAAAACATGCTTTATACCACAGAGAAACACACTGTATAGTAAGACATTCCTCAACTTTCTTGCAACTGATTATAGCAAATATTTTCTCAATATTTCATCAAAGTCTTAATGAGTATGGTATTTAGTGTTGACTCTGATATTCAACAAGGATATGACTGTTGGGTAAATCCCCTTTCTATGAGAATGGTTACACCACATGAATTCTGGAGTCCTTTATCAGTTCTAAATCTTGTGACTCTTGATGGTTTAGGAGTTGGTGACATTCCAGGATGTGTGTGTTGACTTCACCCCAGAGGAGTTAGACCATCATCAGAAGAAGTTTTACAAGGTAGTCATGCTGGAGAATGCCAGGAACCTGCTCTCCTTGGGTATGGATATATCCCTTGGCCACTCTAAATCTGCTATCAAAGGGAATATCCTGAAACCTCAGTGTGCTGGGTTTAGAGTATTTATCAGTTAATGTAAAGGAAAAATTGCTGGTCTCCTGTTACCAAGAGCCAGAGCCCCTCTTACTGCCAGGTTTTCCTATAAAAGGTCAGTACATCATGTGAAGATAATATGAAAATTTCCTTGCTTCCCCTGAAGTAGCCTCTTGTTAATTCTAGGTAGCGTGAGGTCAAAGATGAGATCATTGTTGAAACATCTCAGATGAAGAGCTAATCCCATAGATTATTTAGTTCAGCCTCTCCCTGGCCATGAATTATTTCTGCCAAATCTCTGAAAACTGCTCAGGTAGCCTTTCCCTGTCCCCCCTTCCTCTTTGGGAAGGGCCAAGTACTTAGAATATTCTTCCTCTCATGAAATATCCATTTATAAATACACTTCTTAGTTGTGTGTGGTGTGATACATTTGTCCTTAATCTTCCTTTACTTCACCTCCACATTGCAGTGCAGATGATGGGAAAGGAAGGTTGGGGGAAAAAACTTTTCTATTTATTGCTGTTCACCAGCTTCTGTGCTTAGTGCTTTCTTTACAGTATTATGTTTTTAGGTGATATTATTATCCCCATTTGACACTTAAGAAAACTGCACGAAACAGGTTAAGTGACTTTTCTAGAGGCACACATCTAATAAACTGTCTGAGGTTAGATTTAAGCCTGGCATTCCTGAACCTAGGCTCAGGTCTCTGCTGCACTACCAGCAGCCTCTAATTTCTAGATAATGAAAAGTATCCCTTTAACTTTGAAGACTTTTCTCTTAGCCTGGGGAAGTAGGATATGCATCAATTAGTTTACTTTTTCACAATGGAGGAAAGGTATGATAATGCTATCTATGTGTACAGCTGTCTCTATATATGTTTTATGATTTGTTTCCTATAGAAGGAGAGATTAAACCTCAAAGGAAAGAGACTACTGAAAAGCTAAAAATTTCTGTGAAAGAAACTAACCAGGAAAGCTTCCTGAGGGATGGTCGTTGTGACTTCACTGGGCAACCAATCTGTGCTGTATTTCACAGAATGCACAAAGGACAGAAACTGTATGTCTGTCACCATTTTGGGAAAGAGTTGAATCAACAGTCATCTCTGATTTCCCATCAAAAAATTCATACTGGAGAGAAACCACATGAGTGTCATGAATGTAGTGAAAGCTCATCCTTCATTATTCATCATAGTATTTCCAATGACAAGAAAACATATGAATGTAATCAGTGTGGGAAGGCTTGAAGTTGCAGCTGCAGTCTTGCTGTACCTCAGAACATCCACAGTGGAGGGAAACCTTATGAACGTAATAAAAGCAGAAAGACTTTCACAGAAAGCTCAAGCCTTATTCAGCCTGAAAGCACACCCACTGGCAAGAAACCTTATGAATGTAATCTAAATAGAAAGGCTTTCAGTTCTAGATATACTCTTATTGTACATCAGAGATTCCCCTCTCCAGAGAAACCTTATAAATGTCATCAGTGTGCAAGGGCTTTTAGAAGGACCTCTGATCTCACTGTACATCAGAGAATCCACACAGGAAAGAAACTTTACAAATGTAATCAATGTGGAAAGACTCACAGTTACAGCTCCAAACTTGATGAACATCAGAGAATCCACACTAGAGAGAAACCATATCCATGTAATCAATGTGGAAAGTCCTTCAAACTAATCTCTCAACTTAATGTCCATCAGAGAATCCACACTGGAGAGAAACCTTATGAATGTCATCAGTGTGGAAAGGCTTTTAGAATGAAGTCTGATCTTGCTGCCCATCAGAAAATACACACTGGAGAGAAACCTTATAAATGTCATCAATGTGGAAAGGCTTTTAGAAGGAACTCTGATCTCACTGTACATCAGATTATCCACACAGGGAAGAAACTTTATGCATGTAATCAATGTGGAAAGACTTTCAGTCACAGCTCCAAACTTGCTGAACATCAGAGAATCCACACTGGAGAGAAACTGTATCCATGTAATCAGTGTGGAAAGGTTTTCAGACTAACCTCCCAACTTAATGTCCATCAGAGAATCCACAGTGGAGAGAAACCTTATAAATGTCATCAATGTGGAAAGGCTTTTAGAAGGAACTCTGATCTCAAGTGGCATCAGCATATCCACACAAGAAAGAAAAGTTATGAATGTAATCAATGTGGAAAGGCTTTCACAGCAACCTCCCAACTTAATGTCCATCAGAGAATCCACACTAGAGAGAAACCTTATGAATATCATCAGTGTGGAAAGGCTTTTAGAATGAACTCTGCTCTTGCTGCCCATCAGAGAATCCACACTGGAGAGAAACCTTATGAATGACATCAGAGTGGAAAGCCTTTTAGTAAAAGCTCTAATCTCACTTTACATCAGATAATCCACACTGGAGAGAAACCCTATACATGTCATCAATGTGGAAAGGCCTTTAGAGGTATCTCATATCTCACTGTACATCAGAGAATCCACACTGGATAGAAACCTTATGAATGTCATCAATGTGGAAAGGCTATTAGAAAATAATTAGAAAATAATCTAATCTCTCTGTACATCAGAGAATCCACACTGGAGAGAAAACTTATAAATGACATCAGTGTGGAAAGGCTTTTAGAAGGAACTATGCTCTCACTCTACATCAGAGTATCCATATAGGAAAGAAACATTATGAATGTAATCAATGTGGAAAGGCTTTCAGACTAGCCTGCCAACTTAATGTCCATCATAGAATCCATAGTGATGAGAAACCTGATGAATGTAATTAATGTGAAAAGGTTTTTACAAGGAATTCTCATCTTGTACATCAGAGAATCCACACTGGCGAGAAACGGTATAAACATATGCTATGGGCAAAGGCTTTTAGAAGGAACTCTCAACTTGCTGAACTTCAGAGAATACATATCTTATGAATGTGATACATGTGGGAAAGCCTCTTACACAAAGTTCCACTCTTGCTGCACATGAGAGAATCCACATTGGAGAGAAACCTGATGTGATTAAAAAAAAAACCCTCCCCGAAGATGGCTAGCCATCTGATATGGGCTCTACACAAACATTCTTATTAAACACAAATTCTGAGTCATGTTGCATGGAAAAATTGTAACAAATGGGGAAAACCACGAAAAGGAAAAAAATAACAAAATAAAACAAAAAAGGAAATTATTTGCTTTGCTCTTCATTCTGACTTCCTGGTTCCTTCTCTGCCTGTGAAGGGAATTTTCCATTATTTGTTATTTGGAATTGTTTTAAGTCTTTACATTGATGAGAAGGCCTAAGTCCATCAAAATCAGTCCTTATACACTGGCTGTTAGAGTGTACAATGTTTTCCTGGTTCTGATCTCCTCAGCATTAGTGCACTGAAATTTTTCTAGTTTTCTCTGAAGTCTGCCTGTTCATCGTTTCCTATATCACAATAGTGTTCCATCATATTCATAAACTACAGCTTGATTAGCCATTCCTCAATTGATTGGCATCCCCTCTTTTTCCAGCTTTTGGCCCTGACAAAAAGTTGCTATAAATATTTTTTACATGGGTCCTTTTGCTATTTTTCTGAACTCTTTGGGATACAGACCTAGAAGTGGTATATTGCTGGGTCCACAAAGGATATGCACCCTTCTATAGCCCTTTAGGCATAGTTCTAAATTGTTCTCCAGAATGGTAGGATCAGCTCAGAACTCCGTCCACATTGAATTAATGTTGCAACTTTCCCACATTCTCTCCAAGACATATAACATTTACTTTTTTTTTTGTTGGCCGATCTGAGAGGTGTGATAATAGGGTAATAATAAGGAGGGGGTAACCTCAGCAAGTATCTGACAGAACTCTTTGGCCCATTTATGAGACTACTGGCCCTTTCTCAGGTTCCTTGGCTAAGACTTGTCCACCCAGACCCTCCTTGAATTCAAACTTTAGTAATGTGATTGAAGTCCCAAGCCTCACTCAGTACTAGAATGGATGTGTAGCCAACCAAACTCCAGGACTGTGAGCCTTTCCCCAAATATCCCTGGTGGGTTTAGGTCATTCTTACCCAAAACAGTAAGTGATCCACAGCCCTCCCTCTTTTCACTCAGTACTCATTTCCTGTCCTGATATAGGCAGAGACAAATGATAAACATGCTATTGACAGCAATGACATAAATGTGTGTTTGAAAGACAAGGCAACACTGAAGCATGGACAGAGAGCTGAATTGAGAATCAGGAAACCCAGAATTCTGAGCCTCTTTATGACCCTGCTGGCTCAGTGATCTCCATAGAGCACTTACTTGTTCAGTGACTCAGTGACATGGGTAAGAGCCAGATACCCTGAGTCCTACAGATAATTCATGTTCATACTGTTTGGGATTAAAAGCCACATCCAAAATTGAATCAAGAATATGGAGATATCTCAGGAGAAGAACAGGAGTTTTATTATCTTTCCCCTGGAGAAGAGGGTGGTCTTTACCATGACTGGTTATGAGGAAGGAGACAGGTAATATGGGGTGAACAGACTTTTAAAACCCTAAAGCAGTCAAGCCCCCTTCACCTAACTTTCCATCTCCCATTAGCTGAGAGGTGGACTCAAGTCTCAACAAGAAAATCCTCCCCAATGACAAATACTAGGGGAAACCTGCCACTATCGCTCAGTGACTGGGAAACAGCTTACCAATGATAAGGATGCTGATTGATAGCAATGGAAAGGGGGAAGAATCTGGTATAAACCAAGCAATTTATAGGCTTTTGGGATGGCAAGAACATGGAAGGTATGATTGAATTTTGTTTCCACAGAAATTATATCAAAACAAATTCTGTGAAACCTGAGTAGAAGTCATACTGATAAAGTCAGAGATAAAACTGCTTGTAAAGGGCAGTGTGTGGTGCTGGTGCCTGAAAAATCAGCATATCTACTACTTTCCTTTATTCTGAGAAGGCCTTTCTGGGTTTAAGAAGAGGCCTGCTAGGCCAGATCTCAAATCCACAAAGAGTGAGGATTAGATCCATTATAATGGGACTTTCATTGTTGATGTCCAGGGTTGGAATCTTCAAACTCAGGCTTTTATTAATTCTCCAAGTCAATGAGGAAAATTCTCTCATGCTAACTATGAGTCAGGGCAGCTTAGGGACTGGGTAAGGAGTGAGACATCAGCAGTCAACTAAGGGTCTGGATTGAAGGAGCAATACCCAGACCGTCACCATCAATGTCTTGATCAATAGATCGAAGTAAGGGAGTATACATTATGTCTAAGTGTATGATACATATGATAGGTCAGAGAGTAGTAAACATCTTTATGACCCAGTATTCAGCCAATTCAGCCAGTACACATCAGTTCGAACTAGTAAGTTCTTTAGCTGCAACTGGCTACTGTATCAGGAAGAGAGAAACAGCTGCAGTCCTTGTATTGGAGAGAAATTCCCTGAGACAGACAATGTTTTGAGGCTGGGGAGAGACGAGACTTGGAATTGGAGTCCAAACAGGCACCCAAGCACCCCATCAGTTCCATCAGGGATCTCTTGAAGGCCTAAGGTGATCAACCCCTCAATGTGCTGTTACCTTGACATAGTATAATAGACTCCTTTTAATTAATTTTTTTGTTAACCTTTTTTTTTTTTTAACAAATGCTTTATTAACTTCTGGTTTACATCATTCAATTCCACCAGATTATGAGTTACAATTTTTTCCCCATTTTTTCCCTACCCAACATCCCAGAATAACAGTCCCACAAGATATCCCCTCATCCAATCTGCTCCCTTCCATATCTTCTCCCATACCCTGTTCGACTTTTCCATTAGAGCAAGGTGAATCTCTATGCCCCAATGCCTGCACATCTTATCTCCCAATTACATGCCAAATAGTATTAATAATAGTATTTATATATATTTTAAACATTTAATTTTAACACCTCGAATTTCAGATCCATTCCCTTCCTCCATTGTCACCCATTCCTTCTGGGAAGATAAGTACTTCAGTATGTGTTGCACATGTCTAGCTATGAAAAACATTACCATAGTAGATTTATTGTAAAAGACTGCTTTCTATTCACTGCTGTTCACGAGCTGCTCTGCTAAGTACTTTCTTTACAATATTATGTTTTAGGTGCTATTATTATCCTCATTTAACACTTGAGAAAACTGGAGGAAACAGGTTAAGTGACTTTTCCATAGGCACACAGGTAGTAAACTGTCTAAGCCTAGATTTAAGTCTGGCATTCCTTACTCTAAGCTCAGGTGTCTCTCTGCTACACTACCAGCTGCCTCTAATTTCTCAATGATGGAAACTCTGCAGTGAGTCTTTCCTCCTATGAAGAAGGTGAACCAAGATCAAGTTTTCTGATTCCAAATTGGCTCCATGATCTTCTCCCTGACCTCTCCCCAAAGTTCACTAAAATAAATGTTATGGAAACCCTGCTTAAGGATTCCAGGAACCATCCTGTGCTCCTTGCTTGCATGCCGCTATCAATGGCAGGAATAACAGACTGACCAAGAACCAGAATTTGACTCATTCCGGTTCATTCAGCTACCCAGCAGGACAGTCTCACCTGACGATGTAGTGACTCCCTATAATGAACAGTAACAAGGTTTTTATAGGTTTCAGAGAGCAAGGAGTCATATGGGAGGCAAAAGCCAAAGCTGATTTGTGAAGGCCCAATATGCTGTAGCTCAAAGCTGATCTGTCATATCCCAATTAGGTTACTTGCAGTACAACCATTATTAGGAAAATAAGCCAACTATATATGAACATGAAGGAGTGATTCTCAAAATGTAGTAGTTTTATATGTATACTGTTTCCCCTAAAGAAAACTAAATTCCATGTTTTTCTCCATGCTCTTCCCTGGTTTCCCATGCTCAGAGCTTCCAGTTCCAAGAGAATATTTGATTTCTTATTTTGAGGATAGGGAAGCCCCATGAATGCTGGACCAAGAAGACCTGAGGAGCTGCTGTCCAGGTGAGTGAGGTCAAAGCAGGTATATGAGACCTGTGATTCTTGGCCTTGTGGGAAAGCAAGTGCTAGTTTTGGGGACAGGATCCCGTGATTTGGATTTCCTTTTCAGACAATTTTAGCAGTGGGTCCATGGACAAATGAGTAAACTGCACTGGGTCTAAGTTTCCCCTTCTGTAACATGAGGAATTTGGACGCCATGGCAGTTAAGCTTCCCAGTGATAAATCTGTGATCCAAAATAAAGTCATTATTTGGAATTTGAGGGCACAGAAAAAGCGAATTAGGCTTTCTAATATGGGCTCTTTCTTAGACTTTTTTCAAGTTAGTGAACATTGATTAAGTTCCACCTGTTTTCTACTAAGCACCAGGAATATCAAGAGATAAAAGAATCACACCTATTGTCCTGGAGTTCACAGACTGGTGGGGCAGATGACATGCCAACAACACTGTAGAAACCTGTGATGGACAAGACAGAAGGGAGCTCATTGAGAGAATGAAGGCACTAAAGTGAAGCAGAACTGGAAAGGTTTTTGAGGAAGGTATGCTGTAGCTGTGGCTTCAGGGAAGCCAGGGTGACCATGGTAGGCGTCGAAATGGCAGAGAATCAGGAGGTATAGTGCCCTGTTCACAGAACAGAAGGGAGGCCCATGTCACTGGAGTATAGCATGTTTGGTGGGGATATGATGAAAGACAATTAGAAGAGTAGGGGAGGTGTAGTTAAAGAAAGAGCAGGTGATTAATCCCTCAGAGAGGATTTTCTATTTGATCCTTTTCCTACGGATCTTCAGGAGGTTATTGAGGCCATTTTGACATGGTCAGTGAAGAACTTTAGGGAGATGGGTCTTGATAAGTGGGTGGAGGAATGCCTTCAGTTGGGGGAGACTTGAGGCAGCTAGAGCCAGGGAAGGTTCTAGCAATACCTCAGATATGAGGTGTTTGGGGCCTCCACCAAGGCAGTGGAAGTGTTGGGAGAGAAAGGGGTGTATGGGAGAGATGTTACCTAGGTGGTATCACAGGACTTTATAGCAGATTGAATGTGCAAGTCAGGACTGTGAAAGACAGTGAGGAGTACATGACATCTTATTTTGAGTCTGTACTATTGGGAGGGTGCCTTGGAAAGCATTAGTTAAATAGGAAGATTGGAGGGTTGGTGGACAGAGAATGATTTGCTTTGGGGAACAATAAGAGGTCTGTCACTAAAACGGAGTTAGAGGGAGAGACAGAGAGTAGGTGATTGGCTGTCAGAGGCTTCAAAGAAGGCAAGAAGGATGAGTTTGAAGAAATGACTAGTGGACTTAGCAACTTTGAGATTTTTGGTAATGTTGGAGAGAGGAATTTCAGTTGAACAATGAAATCAGGAGCCTGGACTGCAGAGAATTCCAGAGAAAGGAGAGGAAATAATTGGAGACACCAATTGTAAATGGGTTTTTCCAGCTGTTTAGCCATGAAATGGAAGAATGATATTGGAAAATATCTGCAGTTGAATGGATCAAGGGACTGTATTTTGAGGATTATCGAACAATGGTTTTATTTGTTACAGTAAGGAAGAAGTCATCAGTGTGAGAGAGACTAGAAAGTAGTGAAAAAGGGGATCCTGGAGAGGCAGTGTACTAAGGAAGATGCTGTCCTAGAATGGGATGATTTATACCTGGAAAGGAGTTTGCTTTGCCCAGCTGCATGGGGACCATTCATTTGCTTGTGGTAACAAAAAGTGAAAAAAGGCACTTATTATATGAGAGATGAGATGAATTTTTCAGTGAAAAAATAAAAGGCACATTTATCTATTGAGGTGTATGGCACTAGTAAATGGGAGCAAGCAATAAGAGACAGTTGGGCAAGAATGAAAAGTATTGGAAAAACTGCTCTGGTGAATGAGCAAAGGAGTCAGTTATGTGGTTTTCAGTCATTCCTGAGTCTTCATGATCCCAGTTGAGATTTTCTTGTCGAAGATTCTATACAGATTTGCCATTTCCTTTTCAGGCTCATTTTTTTTTTTTTTTTGGATAGCATTTGGGGTTAAGTAACTTGCCCAAGGCCACATGGCTAGGTTTTTTTGTTTGTGTGTGTTAAATGTCTGGGGTCAGATCTGAACTCAGGTCCTTTTGACTCCAGGGCCAGTGCTCTACCTACTGCACAACCTAGCCACCCCCTCAGACTCATTTTACAGATGTTGAAAGCAAGGGCAGGAGGTCTAAGTGACTTGCTCAGGTTGATACAGCTAGTAAGTGTCTGAGGCTGGGGTTGAACTTGAGTTCCTAACCAGTACTTTTATCCGTTGCACAACCTGGCTTCCCCAAGGGAGTCAGTTAGGGAGATGTCAAAGAATAGCCTTGCCACAGTGGGGTCCGCACTGAAATTGTGTACCCTCAGTTTGTAGTGAACCCAGGCAGCCTGCTTTTATGATTAGGATCAAAGGGAAAGCAGAGTGTTCAATCTATTTCAGTGGAATATAAAGGAACTCTAAGAGTGAGGATGCAAAGGTTTAAGAAGTAGAGTAGAGCCTTTTTTTCCGACATCTTAGCTCGGAGGCAGCAGCAAAAGGAGTACTTGTAGCCTCACCATGCCTCCCAAGGACGGTAAGAAGAAGAAAGATGTCCACAAGTCAGCCAAGAAGAACAAAGGTCCCTTCAACAAGTCTGGGGGCAAGGCTAAGAAGAAGAAGTGGTCCAAGGGGAAAGTTCGAGACAAGCTCAACAATCTGGTTCTATTTGACAAAGCAACTTATGACAAACTCTGCAAGAAGGCCCCCAACTCTAAACTTATCACCCCTGCAGTAGTCCCAGAGAGACTAGCTCTAAAATCCTTATTGCTGGATCTTGGAAAAAGGATGAGGAACATGAAGAATGCCTCTTGTCCCTCCTCCCTGTGGCCAGCAGAGGGCATGATTGTTCATCTCCTAGTCACAGACTGCTTTTATTCTTTGTTCTCAAAGAGGACCAGTGACATCAGGAAGGTGATTTCTTGACTTGCAAGTGAATTGAATTTCAGTGAGGCAGGGCTGTGCAAAGTCACCAGCCTCACTTTCTCCTCCCGAGCCAGCTGGGTTCAGAGGCAAGATAAAGATCAGGATGACTGGAGATGGCTCCAGATGCAGTGGGAGAACTTGGCCTTTTAAAAATAACATTAATTAATTATGATTTTGTTAAATTTGGTTATTTACTTTTAGTTTCAACATTCAGTTCCACAATCCCTTGAGTTCCAAATTATCTCCCTCTTTTTCCTTCCTTCCCCCCATGGTGGCATGCAATCCAGTAGAGGTTCTACAAATACCTTCACATCATTAAGCATTAGTCAAGCTGTAAAGAAGGATTATAACCAATGAAGTGAACAATGAAAAAGAGGAAGCAAAACAAAACAAAACAGAAAAAAGGGAGAGCAAGTGGTTTGCTTCAATCTGCATTCAGACTCTAGTTCTTTCACTGGATGTGGATATCCCTTTCCAACCTGAGCCTTAGCAGTTGTCTCACAACCTCTCATTGCTGAGAGGAGCCCAGTCTATCAAGGTTAGTTGCTGTGGGCTTTGCAGTGTCCAGCACTTGGCATGATTTGCAGATATGAATAAGAAATGACCAGGCCATGTGGGTAGTTCAAGGAAGAACGATGAACACCGTTTATTGATTCTCAGTACAAGGTTTTTATAGAGCAACTGAGACAAACCAAGGGGACTCAGGTTTTCTAATGATTACCTTAGTCTGATGTATCCTGGAAGTAGCATGGAATAGATAATTTGATAAGGATTTGTTATCTAGGTGACTAAAGTCTTAGGGTAAAACCTTTGACCTAGGCCTCAGGTATCTGCTAATGCAGCCTCAGTCATAAACAGATACAATGGAGAGCAAACTTCAGAACCAAAGCTGCAATCCTGAAAAGACATCACGTTTAGAGCTGACCTCCCAAAGATACCCCAGTGCTGAATCAAATATTTTAGTTCTTAATAACTAAAATCTTGGTGTATAGCCCATTGGTGTCAGAACTCAAGTAACATCCTTATAAGTGTAACCCATAACAAAGAACTAAGGAGTTCTTTGACAAGATGTGACAAAAAAGTCGCATCTCAAAGAGATTCTTGTTTTAAAGTCCATTATTAGGATTTAATATCTGAGTCTTGAACCAGGCCTCTTTGGCTCCCCACAGTTTGTCATCACACATACAATGATGAGTCTGTAACTGTGGACAAAGTTTCCCTGTTCTGCTCCTCTCACTCAGCATCAGTTTATATATGTCTCTCCAGGTAATTATGAAGTCCATCTGTTCCTCATTTCCTATAGCAGTATAGCATTCCATTACATTCATATACCACAACTTGTATAGCCATTCTCCAATTAATGGGCATTTCATTGATTTCCAATTCTTTGTCACCACAGAAAGAGCTACTGTAAATATTTTTTACATATGAGACTTGTTCCAATTCTATGATCTCTTTAGGATACAGCCCTAGAAGTGGTTTTGCTGGGTCAAAGGGTATGAACTTTATTATCATACTTTGGGTATAGTTCCAAATTGCTCTCCAGAATGGTTGGATCAGCTCATAACTCTACCAACAGTATATCAGTGTTCCCATTTTCCTACACATTCTCCAGCATTAATATTTTTCCTGTTTTGTCATCTTAGTCAATCTGACTGGTGAGATGTGGTACCTCAGAGTTGTTTTGACTTGGATTTCTCCAATCAATAGTGATTTAGAGCATTTTTTCTTATGCTTATAGATATCTTTAATTTCTTCTTCTGAAAACTGCCTGTTCGTATCCTTTGACCATTTATTAATTGGGGAATGACTTGCATTCTTATCAGTTTGACTCAGTTCTTATTATTTTAGAAATGAGACTTTTATCAGAGACATTATTTGTCAAAATTCTTTCCCAATTTTTTTCTTCCTGGAGGGAAGATTTTTGAGGAAATGACATGATCAGATTGAATGATTTATCAATCTGATGCCCTGTGGAAGAGGGACAATGATCATAGTTTCTGTTTATTTGGCTCGCTAGGATAATAAAGCTTTTTCTGTGCTTTAGCTCTTCTGATCCTCAGTAAAACCCATGGGTCAGGAAGTGGGTTAGATTTCATACCTTCAACAAGTCCTTCCAACTCAAATATCTTGATTCTCCTTGGATTTATTTTCTCATCATTTGGCCAAACCAGAGAGGTTCAATGGTCTCATCAAACTCATGAGGCTAATTAGAGAGGAGAACAGACCCTTAGCCTTACTGGCTGACTTAGGCTAATTTGTGCCCCTGGGTGGGTGGGAGTGTACCTCCCAGCAGGCATAGGGGGAGTTCCTGGGGGAGTAGGTGGCAGGGTTACACCCATTCTGTTGTCATCACTGCTTGGTGTCTCAGATTGTATTCTCTGAAGTTAGCTAGAGCCAGTTCATGGCAGCTGGTGGTGAGGTGCCAGGAGGCCAGGGTGCATGAAAGAGAAACAGGCTGGGACCAAAAGACCATGAGCCAGCTACAGAATTTGTGGAAGCAGAGGAAGAAAGTTTTGGAGTTTCATTGATTTCAACACCAAGGATCTAAGCAGGAGTGAGTGAACCTTTGATGAGAAGAGGTGGCTGTTGACTGATTATGGCTAGAGGAAGATTGAAAGTGAAACTGGACATTATGAATAGATAAAATATTTGTTAAGCACTTAGCATATGCCATGCTAAATGCTAGTCATACAAATACAATCCAAGAATATGGTCCCTATTCTCCAGGAGTTTATATTCTAGTGAGAGAAGATAACAAATAAAGAGGAACTAGAGAGTGGTCAGGGGAGAAAGGATGGCCACCTGTGTGCAAGGCCACTGGCAAGGAAGTGTCAAAAACCAAACTGGAGAGTGAGTAGAACTGGGAATGAAATGATCATAGCTGGGGCTTCTCTTAATGGAAGCCCAGGACAGAGGAGTCCCAGTTTCTGTAACTTATGAAGGCTGCTGGGGAAGAAATTATTTCTTCTTAATAATAATAATAACGTTCTATTTACAGAAAGTTAAAAAAAAAGGAGCCTGTAAATCCTCTTTATCTGGAAAGTTCTTTGGGGACTCAGAAGACAAGTACCTTGGGAAAGGCCAGAAAATCTTAACATCTTTGGAAAGAAGTTACCTAACAAAAGTAAGGAGGTGGTTTAGAATAATTATGAAATTCCACCTGTGACATCACATGTGGCAGTTACATGATTGAGCCTCTCAGTCTTAGGAGATCCCAGCCTTGATTCAAATTGTGACCTCTTGTTTGAATATAATTGATACTGTCATCTGATGAGGTCAGGGAAGCATATAATGTTGGGGTCAGGATTAGGGGTGAGCAAGACCCCACAATACCAACAGCCTGAGTCCTGCCCAATGAATTCGACTTAAGTCTTCTCTCAGCCAAAGAAAAGCAAAACTTATTAAAGATTTGGCATACTGGGTAGACTCTTAAGGAGCCTCAGTATTGAAGCTTGCCCTAACCCTAACCCCATCCCTATTTGTCCAAAACATGCCAGACTAATCTGACACAGTCTGAGTCTACACTAGGTCATGCTCCAGGTTAGTCATGGAGGCCAGATGGATCTTATACACAGAAAGGCTGTGGGAGGATTTAGGGGTGGTGTAGAGGAGAAGTTTGGGGAGGGTCTTCAGGGGGAGTCAAGTAAAGTCAGACTCCAGTAAGGAGACATTAAGGGGGGAAATAGGTGGAGGTGACCTAGAGAGGAGAAACAATTTGGACCCAGCTACTGTGTAAGGCTGATGGCTTCAGCCAAATGCCTTGTGTGAGCAGATTCAAGGAGTGGCATCAATATCTTAGAATGTAGAAAAGAAGGAAATGCCTCTAATCCCAGTGATCTTGGGGCTCAGTCTTGGTAATTGAACAAGCTTTGATTATTTGGGAGACAGTGTGCTTAGGGCTGGAGGTGCAAAGTGGGGTCAAACAGCCCCTGCCCTCAAAGAACTCACTTTCTAAACTAAACCCATTGGTTTAGTCTAGGTAACAGGTCAACAAGCTTTATTAAGAATCTGGTATGAACCAACAATTTATAGGCTGTTGGAATGCCAAGAATGTGTAAGGTATGATTGAATTTTGTTTCCACAGAAATTATATGAAACCTGGTTTAAGTCATACTGATCACTAATGTCCAAGAAAAAACTGCTTGTAAGCAGCAGTGGGCTATATTGGTGTCTGAAAAATCAGCATAGCTACTTATTTTCTGAGAAGGCCTTTTTTGGTTTAAAAAGAGGCCTGCTAAGCCTGACCTCATTCACAAAGAATGAGGCTTAGATCCATTATAATGGGACTTTCATTGTTGATAACCAGATCGGAATCTTCCAATTTAGACTTTTATTCATTCTCCAAGTCTTTGAGGAAAATCCTTTCTCATGCCAACTAGGTGAGTCTAGGGGGGGGATTAGGGATTGGGTAAGGAGTGAAACGTCTGTAAATCTAAAGGTTAGGATTTGACCTTTAGAAATACTAGGCTGCCCCCATCAGTGTCTCCATAAGTAAATAAAAATAAGGGAAGTATACATTATGTCTGAGTCTAGGACACATATAATAGGTTAGTGAGTAGTAAATATTTTTATGACCCAGTATTCAGCCAATTCAGCCAGTACACATCAGTACAAAATAGTAAGTTTTATAGGTGCCACTGGCTACTGTATCAGGAAGAGAGAAAAATGTTTTACTAGGACATGCAGTGTTTGGACTGGAGAGAAACTGTCTGAGACAATATTTTGAGGCTAGGGATAGATGTGATTTTGGAATTGAAGGCCAAACTGTGTGGTCTAGGAAACCTATGAGCAGGGGGATCCACTAAGACTGGCCCTGCTGGGAAATGAAGTCCAGCACAGAGGGTGGGAGAACCACTGAGATCCATTGTACAGGAAGTGGAGATCCCTGGGGCCAAAGAGCAGGTGGATCCAGTAAGCGCTGGGGCTGCTGGGAAATGGAGTCCAGCACAGAGTGTGAGAGAACCCCTGAGATCCATTGGTCTGGAAGTGGAGGTCCTAGGGGCCAAAGATCAGGTGAATCCAGTAAGCTCTGACTGGGAGCCAAAGAGCAGGTGGATCCAGTAAGTGCTCGGGCTGCTGGGAAATGGAGTCCAGGACTGCAGGGGACAGCTGATGCTCAGGAAGTTGAGATCTAGGGAACCAATGAGCTGTCCATGCCGGCGGATAAGGGGGAGGTATATCCTGTAGAAGTCAGCTAGGTTCCTGCTATGGGGAAGGAGCTGACTGAGCTACAGGGGGAGAGGCTTCTGTTCCCTGGGCAGGAGTTTAGGGTCCTGAAAGAAGGGGATCATTAAGGAGGTCAGATGAATTCCCTTTAGGAGGGGAGACCTTAACTAGAAGTACTCTACACTATTTCTGTAATTCTGTGTTCTGAGAGAGACATAAAGGACTGGACATGGGGAACTTCTGTGAACTTGTCCGAGGAGTTAAGCTGTAGATGGGCCACTGAAGCATTCATGGGCACAGCTGGCCCCTCTGCTGGGGAGAGAACTTTTGCCGAAGCTGAAATGTTTATAGACGGGTTAGTGAAAGATGCACAGGAGTAGCTTGTTACTGTTCCAAGCAGATATAAACAGTTGATGAGTTGTTGCTGGGCAGAGTACTGGCAGGGGGAAGGGGCAGAGTTAATGCTCTGGGCTGGGGAGGGGGGGAGGGGGATGTGATTTTACAGACATAGATCCCAAGCACCCATTTTACAAACTGATGTTACAAATACATATCCCAAGCACCCCATCAACTCCAGGGCCAGTGCTCTATTCACTGTGCCACCTAGCCGCCCCCAACAAGTAAATTTATATGTATATATAGGGGCAAATATCTTGGGAAGATTTGGGATAGGATTGAGGGGGCAAAATAGCCTGTGGTGATCCCGAGGTAACCTAGAAGGAGCCTAAATGGGATTAGGAGGTTGTAAGTAGCCTGGAGTGGTCCAGAGATAATTGACACTGAAGGTCTAGGCTGGGCTGGGGCCACAATGCCAGGAGAATTGAAAGGATTTTTGAGTAGGTGGGGATGTGTGGGAAAGTTGTGGAGCAGGGTTGATCTTTTGGGGTCCAAGTCCCATCCCAGTCAGAGGGAGATCTCTGATTCAGGAGCCATTGAGGCTATGACTGGTCTCATCCCATCTGAGATACCAGAGCTCCTCTGACTCTTGGATTTCTGAAGGACAATAGGGGAAAGGAAGAGGAGTAAGAAAGTCTGGGACCATCTTGTATTGGACAAGCAGGCTAGACTAATCTGACACAGTATGAGTCTGCACTAGGTCATGCTCCAGGTTAGTCATGGAGGCCAGATGGATCTTATACACAGAAAGGCTGTGGGAGGATTTAGGGGTGGTGTAGAGGAGAAGTTTGGGGAGGGTCTTCAGGGGGAGTCAAGTGAAGTCAGACTCCAGTAAGGAGACATTAAGGGGGGAAATAGGTGGAGGCGACCTAGAGAGGAGAAACAATTTGGACCCAGCTACTGTGTAAGGCTGATGGCTTCAGGCAAATGCCTTGTGTGGGCAGATTCAAGCACTGGCATCAGTATCTTAAAATGCAGAAAAGAAGGAAATGCCTCCAATCCCAGTGATCTTGGGGCTCATTCTTGGTAATTGAACAAGCAGTGATTATTTGGGAGGCATTGTGCTTAGGGCTGGAGGTGCAAAGTGGGGTCAAACAGCCCCTGCCCTCAAAGAGCTCACTTTTTAACTGAACCCATTAGTTTAGTGAAGGTAACAGGTCAAGGAGCTTTACTAAGAATCTGGAATGAACCAAGCAATTTATAGGCTCTTGGGATGCCAAGGATATGGAAGGTATGATTGAATTTTGTTTCCACAGAAATTATATAAAAACAGAAATAATATGAAATGTGGTGTGAAGTCATACTGATGGCTAAAGTCAGAGAAACAAATGCTTATAAGGGGCAGTGGGGGTTGCAGGTGCCTGAAAAATCACCTTAGCTACTACTTTCCTTTATTCCAAGAAGGCCTTTTTGGGTTTAAAAAGAAGCCTGCTAGCCAAATCTCCATTATAATGGGATTTTCTTTGTTGATATCCAGGTTGGAATCTTCCCACGGAGACTTATTTATTCTGCTAGTCTTGGAAGAAAATCCTTTCTCATGCTAACTAGGTGAATCCAGACAGCTTTGGGTAAGGACAGATTGGTTAAGGAGTGAAACATCAATAAATCAATAAAGGTCAGAATTTAACCTTTAGAAATACCCAGCCTGCCCCCATCAATGTCTTGGTAAGCAGATCAAAGTAAGGGAGTATACATTATGTCTGAGTCTAGGATACATATGATAGGTCAGTGAGTGGTAAATATCTTTATGACCCAGTATGCAGCCAATTCAGCCAGTACACATCAATTCAAAGTAATAAGTTCTATAGGTGCCACTGGCTACTTTATCTGGAAGACAGAGAAATGTCTTACTAGGGCATGTAGTGCTTGGACTGGAGAGAAACAGCCTGAGACAATGTTTTGAGGCTAGGGAGAGAGGTGGTTTTGGAATTGAAGCCCAAACACAGGCACCCAAGCACCCCATCAGTTCCTTAATGAATCCCTTCCAGGCTTAGGGTGACTGACCTCTCAACGTGTCCTTACCTTGACATAGTATAATAGTCCCCTTTTAATTCTTCTTGTCCAAGTTTTACCTTTTTAATCAGGGCAAAAGCCTGAATGGAGAATTTGCTGGGTCCTTTGTACTTTTCTCAGAGAATAAATTGTTATAAACAAAGTATTAAGATTGCAGCAGTTTCTTTGGCCCATTCACTACCAGAATGAAGACCATTCTAAGCAACCAGACCTTCGACATCCCAGAAAATGTTGACATCTCTCTTAAGGGTCGGACAGTTATAGTGAAAGGGCCCAGAGGAATCCTCCATAGGGATTTCAATCATATCAATGTTGAGCTCAGTCTCCTTGGAAAGAACAAAAAAAGGCTTTGGTAGACAAGTGGTGGGGAAATCCAAAAGAACTTGCAACCATGCGCACAATCTGTAGCCATGTACAAAACATAATCAAAGGCGTTACCTGGGTTTTCGTTATAAGATGAGGTCTGTGCATGCTCACATCCCCATAAATGTTGTTATTCAAGAGAATGGCTCACTTGTTGAAATCAGAAATTTCTTGGGTGAAAAATATATCCAATATATATCTTAGAGTGTGCATGAGACCAGGTGTTGCTTGTGCTGTTTCTCAAGCCCAAAAAGATGAGTTAATTCTTGAAGGAAATGATATTGAACTTGTTTCAAACTCAGCTGCCCTGATCCAACAGGCCACCACAGTCAAAAACAAGGATATCAGAAGATTTTTGGATGGTATCTATGTTTCTGAGAAAGGCACAGTGCAACAAGCTGATGAATAAGTTGGAAAAGATGCCAAAGGCCATGTCCTGAGGAGTCAACACTTATTGAGATGTCAAATAAAAATACTTTTTGTCAAAAAACAAAACAAAACAAAAACGGGGCGGATAGGTGGCTCAGTGAGTAGAGGGTCATGGAGTCAGAAGGACCTGAGTTCCGATCTGACCTCAGACACTTAATACACACAAACAAAAACCTAGCCGCGTGACCTTGGGCAAGTTACTTAACCCCAATTGCCCTCCAAAAAGGCAAAAAAAAAAAAAGGAAAAGATTGCAGCAGCTCGTGGAGTGGAAGATTTGATCCTTTATTGACTATTCTCCCAGTAGTGGAACAAAGATTATATAGCCCCCCTTCAGTTACAGTCATTGGTCCCCTCTACACAGGTCATCCCCGTTCTCTGGGGATTCATCTCCTAAATGGTTCTTCTCTTCTGGACCAGCCTGGTCTAGTGTCCCTCTCCTCTTTGTAGATTTCTTTAAATGATTGAATAGAATGTTCTGCCCTTTTCCCTCAGGACTAAGGCTCTTCCTTATGTCCTGTGCAAGATCATTTTCAAAACATTTATAGTTCCTATAGAATCTGTGGAAAGCAAACTATCAGTAGTTCTCACAATTATTATTATTGATTTTAAAGCGAAATATACCCAATTAAATATAGAACAGTTTGGAAACATTGTAAGCACAATGTTACAAATTAATTCATCATTTCGCAACATTCAGATCAAAAGAGAAGTTCCTTTTGTGAGGGTACAATTGCACATCCCTCTAAAATCTTTTTTTCTTCAAATTAAGAGCCTGTATATAGATTACCTTAGAATGATCTTAGGCATAAAAACCTCTTTGTCCATTTCTGCAATCAACACTCTAAGCTGGTTGCTTTCAGAGAGGAGCAAAGAGTAATTCTGATCCAGTTGTATTCAATAATTATTCTTTCAGCTCCTAAACACAAGTCCTTAAATACCAGGTTTTAAGGGTATTTGACATTTAGGGTAGAGCTGCCCTCAGTTAACCCAACACCCCAGTTGTCCTGCTAGGAGCAGACTTTAAATGAGCCCACATTTTGATTTAAATTAGGAGAAATGTGCTAATCAAAGTGACTGCATTTTGTGAATAACCTCCATTCTGAAATTTAGCTCTGCTTGGCTCTCCTCTCTCTCCAGGAAGTTTCCAGGTTGCTTCCTTGCTCCCCCTTCCCAACCCTTAAAGTCCTGATTCTTTCCTCCAAGAAGAAATCAGGTGGTAGAGAGATGGGGGAGGAGGAGCCCTCAGATATGACCAGTCTGGTAGGTGTTGGCACAGGTGGAATATGAGCTCTGGGGTGGAGTTAGGAGGCCTGGGAGGAGTGTAGGGCAGAAGAGGGGTCATTTCAGTGGCCAAGGCCTTCTGGGTGATAGGGGGCAGGACTTGGGGAGGAAAGGCAGAAAGGATTCTGAGTACCTGGCCCTGGGTGCGATTGGAAGAAATAGCCCTTCCTGGGGGCCTCTGAGAGAGGGAGCACCCTCCCAGAGAAGGCTGGCTGAAAAGTGGAACTTGTGCTGTGATTGCATTTGAGCTCTCTCTGCCTTCTTCCCTCAGAGCTGAGGTCAGACTGCCTTCACTTGGACCTGAGATCTCTGCCTTGTGGATGCCAGCTCTGTGGGTTCAGGTCCCAGGTAGGTCTGATCCAGCCTCTTAAAACACTGCTGGCTTCTGCAGGCTGTCCATACCATTGGGTCTCCTCCTCCTCCTCTTCCTCTGACCGTGTGTTGACTCCAGCTCCAGGTACACCTGGAGCAGTCCTCTCACCCTAACCTGGCTGCTGGACAAGCTTCTGCTGAAAACTCTTTTCCAGGCCCCCATTCTCTTCTGGAAAATCCATGTTCACTCTCCCCACATTTAAGACTGGGTCCCCTTTTCCCAAAATTCAAACCTTACTTATTGAGACTCAGGAATCCTATCTTGATTGAAAGCCAAGTGAGAGACTTGAGTGAACCTTGAAATGCAAGAGTAAAGGGACAGGGTCTGCCTCAGAAGAATTTGGTCACTCAAGCTTTCTTTCAGTCAGAGACAAGGTTTCTTGTGTTGCCAATAAAAGCAATATTTAACGAATCTGTGCAATTGGAAGGGACAACTTAAGTTTTTTTTTCTTTTTTTTTCCTTTGGAGGGCAATTGGGGTCAAGTGACTTGCCCAAGGTCAAGTGGCTAGTTTTTGTGTGTGTGTGTTAAGTGTCTGAGGCAGGACCTGAACCCAAGTCCTCCTGACTCTGTTGGGGGAATGGCAATAGGTTTTACAGGGGCTCTAATAGATATAATTGACCAGAAACCCTGCAATTCAGTCTGGAAGGAATTCAACAGGCTCAAGCAAACAAGAATTCTTAGGGAACCTGCAAGCTTAAAGAAGATATAGGCATACTTTTTTTTTTGTTTGTTTGTTTGTTTTGCTTTTTGGAGGGCAATTGGGGTTAAGTAACTTGCCTAGCCGCCCCGATATAGGCATACTTTTAAGGACTCACATTAGTAAATCTGGTGTCAATTATGTTAACTAGGTGAGTAAGGGTGAGATTAGGGAGGAGTTAAGGGGTGGTCAGTGCTTAAAGGAACTTGCACTTTTAAAGTCAACTGAACAGGCCTATTGCCCATAATTCACTGGGAAATAACTCAAGGGTGGGGCTACCTGGAGGTGTGGTTTTATGCCTGAAAGGTCACTTAGACGAGGAGCCTTCTGGGCTTCCTGAGAAGTGTCCAGTCTGTCACACTTCAGTGTTAAGTTTGACAAGATGGATGTTGGGAAGCGAGGTTAAGGGAGAATCATTATGGGTATAATTGGCTAAGGAGTTAAGCTATAGATAAGGAATTGAAGGATTCATAGGTGCAGCTGTCCACTCTACTAGGGGAGATAACATTTGCCTAAGCTAAAATGTTTCTGGATAGTTTAGTAAAAGATTCAGTAGGTGTAGCTTGTTATTGTTTCAAGCAGAGACAAAGAGTTCATGGCTTGTTGGTGGGCAGAGTGCTGGCAGAGGGAAGGGGCAGAGTTAATGCCCTGAGGCTAGGGCGGGGTGGAAATGTGATTTTACAGACATAGATCCCAAGCACCCCTTTTACAAACTGATATTACAGACATAGCAGTCCATGTTAAAAATATATATCCCAAGCATCCCATCAACTCTAGGGCCTGTGCTTTATTCACTGGGCCCCTTTCCTACCCCGAACATCTAAATTTATATATATATATAAAGGCAAATATTGTGGGTAGATTTGGGATAGGATTGAGGGGCCCATATAGCCTGGGTGTTCTGGAGGTAACCTAGAAGGAGTCTAAATAGGATTAAGGGGTTGGAAGTAGCCTAGAGTGGTCCCAAGATAATTGACAATGAAGGGCTGGCCTGGGCTGGGGCCACAATGCCAGGAGAATTAAAAGGATTTTTGAGTAGGTGGGGATGTGTGGGAAAGTTGTGGAGCTGGGTTGGTCTTTTGGGGTCCAGGTCCCATACCCAGTCAGAGAGAGATCTCTGCTTCAGGAGCCCTTGAGGCTATAACTGGTCTCTTCTCATCTGAGACCTCAAAATTCTTCTGACTTGGATATCTGAAGGACAATAGGGGAAAGGAAGAGGAGTAAGAAAGTCTGGGACCATCTTCTTTTCCCAGCAGGACCCTACCTTTAGGTTTCATTCTCTGTCCTCAGGGCAGGGCTTAACTTCCTGTATATCCCTGTTGGCCAGCCTCTTACCCTGGGACACTTCTCTCTCCCCTGCTCAGTCTACAGAAGACCAAGCTGGTAACTTGGAGCCAGAGGGAATGGCCCCTGGGAGCTGCAGACCCCCATCCCAGGTGAGTGCACTCTGTCTAGAGAATTGACCAACATTAACTGAAGAAACATTTCCATAGGGGAAGAGGATTGTCTATGAGGCTGGCAATCCCCTACCTATGTGAATGTTTATTTTCAAAATTAGGCAAGAAATTGCAAACAGTAGTGACAGCACCACCCTGTTCTCTGTACTTTGAATTGATTCCTGGCACTTTGGCATCACAGTCACTACCTCCTGCCCCCATCCCCTATTGTTCCCCTCCCCTGTGCATTTTCTCAGTTTTCCCTCATGAACCCTGAATCACAAGGAAGACCACTTCACTCATTTCTCTCTGCTCTGTAGAGCCCCCTTGTGTTTGCTCCTTTATCTATGCCTAGCACCCTTCCTCCCATATCCATAGAATTGCTCCACTCCCCCTTTTGCCTCTTTGACCAAGCTTGCTTCACCAGACCTGCAAGACAGGATGCTCTGCTTATCCTCCAGGGTCTGAGCTTCACAAACAGCTCTGTCTGGTGCACACTGACTGGCCCTTGTCTTGTAGCTGGTTTAACTCTCAAGGGGACACTAAAGGGTCCAGTGAGGGGTGAAAGGAGCACATTCTATTAGCAGGGGTTCAGGGTGTTCCTGGCCTCCTACAAATTGTTGTCCAGTAAATATGGCCACTCAAGAAAAGAGACTAAGTTGGTTTCTGGGTCACATTCACATGTTCAAAGGCCCTTACCAGAACTATGTGGACCAGGCCAAAGAAAAGAGTACCTTCTTTAGCTGTTTGTGAATGAACATTTGTTAAGGATCTAGTACTTTCCTTGTGAGAGAAGATGTAGACAAAGGGCTGAGTTTGGAGAACTATTCCAAGTTCTGGGTGTTTTCTTTTCCAATGGATGAAAGAGGGGGACTGAAGGAAACCCTCAGTTCTTGTCAAAGAGGCCCCATGCCCTTTGTGCAAAGATACAATGGAGTGATTTACTTTGTCCCCTAAATCTACTTTTGACCATCTTCACTACAACCCTATTGGGTAGTTGTTCTTATTATCTTTAATTCATATTTCAGGAAACTGAAGTAAACAGTTTGGGTGATTCACCAGTGAGGGTCACATTATCAATGTCTGAGGCTGGATTTGAACTCAGAGCTTCATGATCTTACACCATTTCATAGCTCCATTAACATTGTGTTAGTGTGCCCATCTTTCCCCAACACCTCCAACATTGACTAGTACTATTTTTTGTCATTTTTGGCCATTTTGCAAAGTATGAGATGAAACCTCTGTGTTGTTTTGCTTTGTTTTTCTTTTATTTGTGGTTTGTATCATTTTTCCATATGGTGGGGGATACTTGGCAGTTGTTTCTGAGAATTTATTGTTCATATCCTTTGACAATTTATGTATTGGGGAATGGCTCTTTGTTGCTTTTCAGTTGTTCCATTCCTGTCTGACTCTTTGTCATACAGTGGGGTTTTCTTGGCAGTGATTTGTGATTTCTTTCTCTAGCACATTTTACATAGGAGTAACTGAGGCAAACAGGGCTAGGTGACTTGCCCAGGGTCACATTGCTAGTTAGTGTCTGAGGCTATATTTCACCTTAGGTCCACCTGAGTAAAGCCAAGCTGTACTCAACTGGAGGTTAGCTTTTCTGTGTCATTTTGTGGGTTCTCCACCTCCAAAGTTTGTTCAGAGTCCCCTTTACCATGAATTGGGGAAAGTGGAAGCCTGAACCCCAGGGAGGTCCTGTTTCTAGTCTGCTATCTTGGCTTCATTTCTTCAATATATAGAGAAGTCACTCTAATTTATAAAAATACAAGTCATTCCCCAAGTGATAAATGGTCAAATGATTTAAACATTCAGTTTTAGGATAAGAAATCAAAACTATATATAATATGAAAAAATGTTCTAAATCACCATTGGCTAGAAAAATAAAAACTGAGGCTTCAACTCATACCTATCAGATTGCCTAATACATTGCTGGTGGAGTTATGAACTAATCTAATCATTCTGGAGACCAATTTGGAACTATGCAGAAAGGGCTATAACAGTGTGCATACCCTTTCATCCAACAATACTAGCCTTAGAGCCCAAAGACCTTAAATAGACAGGAAAGGAAGTATTTGTACAAAAATAGTTAGAGCAGCTCTTCTTGTGGTGGCTAAGAATGGAAACTGAAGAGATAGCCATCACTTGCAAAATGGCCAAACAATCTGTGGTGATTTACTATAATGGAATAATACTGTGCTGTAAGAAACAAGGAGGATGATTTCAGAACAACCTGGCATACTTGAGCTGACACAAAATGAAGTGAGGAGAGCCAGGAGAACATTGTGTACAGCAACAGCAATATTGTTCTAGGAAGAACTCTGAATGACTAAGCTGATCTAAGCAATAAAATGCTCTAAGGAAATCCCCAAGCACCAGTGAGGAACCTGCTATCTGCCTCCAGAGAAAGAACTGATATTGTTTGCAGACAGACTGGAGCATGCTGTTTGTCACCATCTTTCTTACATGTTTTTTTTTTTTTCAAGTCTTTCTGAAAAAAATAATAGAAAAATATTTTCCATGATTGAACAGGTAGAACCTCTCTCCTATTGCTTACTGTCCAAGTTACTGGGGAGGGAATAGAGGGAAGGAAGGAGAGAATTTGTAACTCAAAACTTTAAAAAACCCCAAACATTAAAAATCATTATCATGTAATTCTGTGGTAAATATATTTTTAAAAATATAAAGAAATGAAAATAGATATTCTGTACCATTCTGCTTGGCACCATCTACTGGTGATGGCAAATGGAGAAAATTTGAATCATCTGAATTAGTTCACTCCCTTGGGCAGCACAAGTACATTCCCAAGGTCTCTGGAGAATTTTGTAGTCAATTGTGAGACATGGGAGATGCAGGCCAAGGACCACCAAGCATAGCTCACCCTCATTAAAAAACATGCTGTGCTAGCAAGGCCAAAGTGTAGTAGATCAAAAGAATGATGAGGTGTGCAAATTCAGAGCCATCTCCACCCTAATGTTCACCTGGATTATTTGTAACAGACCCATGGTAGAGCCTTCTGATCATCCAGCGTCAGACACATTAACCCTGACATAGTGATGTCATTTTGGTCTTCTTTGAGCACAAAGAACAATAGAAATTACCTATTATGTAAATAAATATTATAATAAGGATATATATTTTCCTGTCAAATGCAGGCAATCATAAAATGGAGGCATAAGATGTTTTGACTATGACCATGATATCCCAGATAGACTCAGTCCCTCAATGTAACCACAGACAATTCCTTCACTTGGCCAGAAAATGTCATATACCTCAGTTCAGTGCAGATTGTCATTAATGTGTCTTATGAATCCCTTTCATGCTTTGTCTAGATAAGACTTTGTTTCAGACTCTCAGTAAATTAACTGGATCCTTTCTTTTTCTTTTTATTTCTATAATCAAACATTCCACCCCTCCTGCCCTCCCACCCAATACTTTGTACTTGCCTGTTTCTCACAAAATTCACAGAATTTTATTTATTCCATATTTCTTTTATCATCTGATAAAAAGAAATATCACATCATCTTCTTTATTTCTCCTTCAGAGATCCTTCTGTCTCACTAATAAAACATGCTTTGTTGCACAGAGAAACACATTCTATGGTAAGACATTCCTCAACTTCCTTGCAGCTGATCATAATAAACATTTTCTCAATATTTCATCAAGCTCTTAATGAGTATGGTTTTAAGTGTTGACTCTGATACTCCACAAGGATATGACTGTTGGGTAAATTCCCTTTCTATGATTTAGATTCCTCTTCTCACTTGATGAGGGTTGTACTGCATGAATTCTGGAGTCCTTTATCAGTTCTAAATCTTTTGACACTTAATGGTTTAGGAGTTGGTGACATTCCAGGATGTGTGTGTTGACTTCACCCCAGAGGAGTGGAGCCTCTTAGACCATCATCAGAAGAAGTTGTACAAGGAAGTCATGCTGGACAATGCCAGGAACTTTTTCTCTTTGGGTAAGGACATTTCCCTGGCCACTCTGAGTCTGCTATCAAAGGGAATATCCTGATGCCTCAGTGTCCTGGCTTTGGAGTATTTATCAGTTAACAGAAAGGGAAAAGTGCTGGTCTCCTGTTTCTAAGAAACAGGGGCCCTCCAACTACCTGGTTTTCATATAAAGGGTTAGTGTATCATGTAAAGATAATATGAAGGTTTCCTTGTTGCCCCTGAAGCTGTCTCTTGCAAATTCTAGGTAGCTTGAGGTCAGAGATGAGAGCACTGTTGAAATGTCTCAGATGCAGAACTAATCCCATGGATTATTTAGTTCAGCCTCTCCCTCAACATGAATTATTTCTGCCAAATCTCTGAAAACTTCTTAGGTAGCCTTTCCCTTTACCCCCTTTCTCTTTGGAAAGGGACATGTATTTTTTTTTCCTTTTTTTGGAGGGCAATTGGGGTTAAGTAACTTGCACAAGATCACATGGCTAGGTTTTTGTTTGTGTGTTCCTTAAGTGTCTTAGGCCAGAATGGAACTCAGATCCTTCTGACTCCAGGGCCAATGCTCTACTAACTACGCCACCTAGTGGCCCCCATGGGCCATGTATTTAGAATATTCATCATTTGTCCTTCATCTCTCTTTACTTTACCTCCACATTCTAGCACAGATGGTGGGAAAGAAAGGATGGGAAAAAGCCTTTCTGTTCACTGCTCTTCACCAGCTGCTGTGCTAAGTGCTTTCTTTACAATATTATGACTTTAGGTGACATTATTATCCCAATTTGACACTTGAGAAAACTGCACAAAACAGGATAAGTGACTTTTCCAGAGGCACACGTCTAGTAAATTGTCTGAGGCTAGATTTAAGCCTGGTAATCCTGACTGTACGCCCAGGTCTCTGCTGCACTACCAGCTACCTCTAATTTCTAGATACTGCAAACTGCAGTGAGTCCAACTTTCTTTGAAGAAGGTGCACCAAGATCAGGTTTTCTGATTCCAAAGTGGGTCCAGAATCTTCTCCCCTACCTCTCCCTAAAGTTCCCCCAAAGAAATGTTCTGGTAACCATGATTAAGGATTCTGGAAACCATCTTATGCTCCTTGCTTGCATGCCCCTCTCAATGGCAGGAATAACAGACTGATCAAGAACCAGAATTTGACTCACTCAGGTTCATTGAGCAGGACAGTCTCACCTGAAGATACAGTGACTCCCTGAATGAACAGTAAGAAGGTTTTTATAGATTTCAGGGATTGAGGGGTCACATGAAAGCCAAGAGCCAAAGCTGCTTTCTCAAAGTCTAATTTTTTGGAGCTCAGGGCTACTCTGGCACATCCTAATTTGGTTACTTGCATTACAACCATTAATGGCATCATAAGTCAGCTATTTGTGAACATGATGGAGTGATTCTCAAAATGGAGTAGTTTTATATTTATACTATTTCCCCTAAAGAGAATTAAATTCCATGTTTTTCTCCATGCTCTTCCCTGGTTCCCCATGCTCAGAGCTTCCAGTTCCCAGAGAATATTTGATTTCTTATTCTGAGGAAAGGGAAGCACCGTGGATGCTGGAACAAGAAGACCTGAGGAGCTGCTGTCCAGGTGAGTGAGGTGAAGGCAGGTATTTGAGAGCTGTGATTCTTAGCCTTGTGGCAAAGCAAGTGCTAGATTTGGAGACAGGATCCCCTGCCTTGCATTTCCTTTTCAGACACTTTTAGCAGTGGGTCCATAAATAAATCAGTAAACTGCACTGAGTCTCAGTTGCCCTTTCTGTAACATGAAGAAGTTGGATGGAATGGCAATTAAGGTTACCAGTAATAAATCTGTGATCCAAAATAAAGTCATTATTTTGAATGTGAGGTCATACAAAGTGCAAAAGGTTATTAGGCTTTCTAATATGGACTCTTTCTTAGACACTTTTGAAGTCAGTGAACATTTATAAGTTCCTTCTAGGTGCTCTGCTAACCACCAGGGATATAAAGAGATACAAGGATCATCCCCTGCTGTCCTGGAGTTCACAGACTGGTGGGGCAGATGACATGCCAAGAACACTGTAGAAACTGGTGATGGACAAGACAGATGGGAGCTCATTGAGAGAGTGAAGGCCCTAAAGTGAAGCAGGACTGGAAAGGTTTATTGAGGAAGGTGTGTTGTAGCTGTGGCTTCAGGGAAGCCAGGGCGAGCATGGTAGGCATGGAGATGGCATAGAGAGCCCAGAGAGTCAGGAGGTGGAGTGCCCTGTTCACAGAATAGACGGGAGGTCGATGCCACTGGAGTATAGCATGTTTGGTGGGGATATGAGGTGAAAGGCAATTAGAAGAGTAGGGAGGTGTAGGTAAAGAAAGAGCAGGTGCCTAATAGCCCCAGAGAGGATTTTCTATTTGATCCTTTTCCTAGGGATCTTCAGGAGGTTGTTGAGGCCATGGTGACATGGTCAGTCAGGAACTTTAGGGAGATGGGCCTTGATAAGTGGGTGGAGGAATAACTGTAGTAGATGGGGCCTTGAGGCAAATGGAGCCAGTGGCTGGTTCTAGCAGTACCTCAGGTATGAATTGTTTGGGGCCTCCACCAAGGCAATGGCAGTGTTTGGAGAGACAGGGGTGTATGGGAGAGATGTTGCTTAGGTGATATCACAGTACTTTGTAGCAGATTGAATGTTCTAGTCAGGAGTGTGAAAGTCAGTGAGGAATGCATGACATCTTATTTTGAGTTTGTACTATTGGGAGGATGCCTTGGAAAACAATAGGAAAGTAGGAATGTGGGTGGGTTGGGGAATAAGCAGTGATTTTGCTTTGGGGAACAGGAGGCCTGTCAATAAAACAGAAGAAGAGAGGGGAGCGGGGAGACAGGTGACTGACTGTCTAGGGCTGCAGAGAAGATAAGAAGGATGAGGATGAAGAAATCACCTGTGGATTTGGCAACTCTGGGGTTTTGGGGAATGTTGGAGAGAGGAATTTAAGTTGAAAAATGAAATGAGGTGCCTGGATTGCAGAGAATTTCAGAGAAAGGAGAGGAAAGGAATTGGAGGCACCAGTTGCAAATGGGTTTTTCCAGCTCTTTATCCATGAAATGGAAGAATGATAATGGAAAATGTCTCCAGTGGAATTAATCATGTGACTGTCTCGAGGATTAGAGAGAAATGGTTTTATTTGTGGCAGTAGGAAAGGAGCATCAGTGTAAGAAAGACTACAAAATAGGTGCTGGAGAGGTAGCATACTGAGGAAGATGCTCTCTGTGAATGGAATGATTTACACATGGAAAGGAGTTCAGAAACAGGTTATACATATGCAGTCATGTAAAGCATTTCTATATTAGTCATTTTGTGAAAGAAAACTTGACCCACAAATAAAGAAAGTGAAAAATATAATGTTTTAGGTCTATCTTCTGACTCAGTTCTTTCTATGGAGGGTGATAGCATTTCTCATCATAATTCCTTTGGGATTATCTTACATCATGGCATTGGTGAGAAAAGCTACATTATTCCCTGTTCTTCATCATACAATATTATTGTTACTTTGTATAATGTTCTGGTTTTGCTCAGGTCAATCTTCATCAGTTCAAGTAAATCATTCTAGGTGTTTCTGAAATTATTCAGCTTTTCTTTTCCTATAACACAATAGTTTTTCTTTGGAATCATATACCACAACTTGTGAAGGTATTCCCTTGGTTTTTTTATTGTTTTTTCTTTTTTCTTTTTGGAGGGGGGAGGACAGGGCAATTGGGGTTAAGTTACTAGGCCAAGGTCACAGGGCTAGTAAATGTTAAGTGTCTGAGGCTGGATTTGAACTCAGGTTCTCCTGACTCCAGAGCTTGTGCTCTATTTACTGTGACACTGTCTCTAAAGCTGCCTCTAAAGCATTCCCCTATTAATTGGCATCTCCTCAATTTCCAATTCTTTGCTACCACAAAAAGCTATTATAAATACCCTTATATAAATAGCACCTTTACTCTGTTTTTGAAAAAAAAAATGTGGATACTGGCTTAATAGTGTTATTGCTAGGTCAAAGCACAGGCAATATTTTTTTTTTTTGCCTTTTGGACGGCAATTGGGGTTAAGTAACTTGCCCAAGGTCACAGGGCTAGATTTTTATTTCTGTGTGCGTTAAGTGTCTGAACCAGATCCGAACTCAGGTCCTTCTGACTCCAGGGCCGATGCCCCACTCACTGTGTTGCCTAGTCACCCCCACAGGCAATATTTTAATATTTTTTGAATATAGTTCCAAATTGCTCTTCATTATGACAGGATCAGTTCACAAATCCAAGATCAGTGCATTAGTGTCCCAGTTTTTCTACTTCTCTCCATTATTTATCATTTTCCTTTTTTTTTTGTTTATTTATTTATTAATTTGTTGCTTTTTGGAAGGCAATTGGGATTAAGTGACTCGCCCAAGGTCACAGGGATAGTTTTTTCTGTTTGTGTAAAGTGTCTGAGGCAGGATCCGAACTAAGGTCCCCCTGACTCCAGAGCTGGTGCTGTATTCACTGGGCCACCTGCCTGACCTTCCTTTTCTATTTTATTGGTCACTTTCATAGGTATGAGGTAGTGGCAACCTAGAGTTGTTTTAATTAGAAGGCAGGTAAAGAAAGAGCATGTAATAGCCCCTGAGAGGATTTTGTATTTGATCCTTTTCCTAGGGATCTTCAGGAGGTTTTTGAGGCCATGGTAACATGGTCAGTCAAGAACTTTAGGGAGATGGTCCTTGGTAAGTGGGTGGAGGAATGACTGGGGTTGGTGGAGACTTGAGGCAACTAGAGACAGGGAAGGTTCTAGCAGTACTTCAGGTGTGAGGTGTTTGGGTTATGAACCAAGGCAGTGGCAGTGTTGGGAGAGAAAGGGGTGTATGGGAGAGATGTTGCCTAGCTGGTATCACAGGACTTTGTAGCAAATTGAATGTGCAAGTCAGGGCTGTGAAAGTCAGTGAGGAATGCTTGATAACTTATTTTGAGTCTGTACTATTGGGAGGATGCCTTGGAAAACATTAGGAAAGTAGGAATGGGGGTGGGTTAGGGAATAAGCAATGATTTTGTTTTGGGGAACAATGTAGGAAAAGAGCATCAGTGTGGGAAAGACTTGAAAGTATTGCAACAGGAGATGCTGGAGAGGCAGCATACTGAGGAAGACGCTGTCCTGGAGTGGGATGATTTACACATGGAAAGGAGTTGGCGTTGTCCAGGAGCAGGACCATTTCATCTGGTGGTGGATGAAAAAGGAGATAAAGGCTCTTAATGTATGGGAGATGAGGAGATAATTTTTTCAGTGAAAACTAGAAGACTGAGAAGTTCTGTGCTGAGAAGGTGTGTGGGGCTGGACAATGGGATCAAGCCATAAGGGACAGTTGGGAAAGAATGAAAAGAATTGGAAAAACTGCTGTGGTGAATGAAAAAGGGAGTCAGTTATGTGGTTTTCAGTCATTTCTGAATCTTCCAGATCCTATTTGAGGTTTTTCTGGCAAAGATCCCGGAGTGATTTGCCATTTCCTTTTCAGGCTCATTTACAGATGAGGAAACCAAGAGCAGGAGGTCTAAGTGACTTGCCCAGGGTGACACAGTAAGTGTCTTAGGCTAGGGTTGATCCTGAGTCTTCCTAACCAGGACTCTTATCCATTGAATCACCTAGCTACCCCAGTGGAGTCAGGGAGATGTCAAAGGATAGCCTTGCCATAGTGGGTTCCACACTGAAATTATGTACCCTCAATTTGTAGTGGTCCCAGGCAGCCTGCTCTTATGGTTTCCTTTCCCTCTCCATTCAGCAGTATCTAAGTAGTAGCAAAGGGAAAGCAGAATGTTTAACGTAGTTCAATGGGATATAAGGGAACTCAAGTAGTGAGGCTGGTAACAGTTTCAGAAGGAGAGTAGAATTAGGGAGGAGAGTCAAAATCAAAACAAGAATGAGAAATCCAGATTCTCATCTCACCCCCCCATCCCCCACCCCAGACACTGCAGGTTCAGTTCCAGAGCTCTGTAGTGCCATGAATATCAAGGGACTCCCTTGAATTGTTGGTACCTCAGTGAACCTAAAAGTTATTTTAATAATATACAGTTGTCTATTACATGTAGAACACTATTATGTCTTCAAAATGTACATACTTTAATTTAAAATTGTGTTACTGCTAAAAAAAGCTAACTCTCATCTTGGCCTTTACTGGGTCCCCAGCTACTGACTGAGCATGCTGGTGGTTGTTCAAGGTTGGTGGTTGGTGTGGCAGTTTCTTAAAATAAGGCAACAGGGAAGTTTTCCACATTGATTGTGGATTCTTTTCCCTGGAACTTAAAGCCCCATTGTAGGGTTATTGACTGGCCTAACTTCAGATTGTGTCTCAGAGAGTAGGAAGACCCAAAGAGAGAGAGAACAGGTCAACATCCAATAATAAAATATTTTTTCTAAAAAACCAAAGAAGACAAAGATAAATATAATCTATAAAGGCTATCTAGTTCTATGGACAGAATATGTCCACTTGCAGAGTTGGAGTTCTAGTCTCAGCTGCTGGTACTCACCTCACTCAGCCATTCTTAGGCCATGGCCTGTCTAGAGAATGCTGGGTCTGCTAGTGTCACAGGTGTTTGTGAAGACTCTGTTGTGATTGTCTGTGAAGCTGTTTGTAAGCCAAGCTGCCTTGCAGAAGTGGACTAATGGCATTTTCAAATGTTTGATGCTGTCCATTTAACTTCAAAGACTTTTCTCTTAGCCTGGGGAAGTAGGACATGCATCAGTGAGTTTCCTTTTTCACAACAGAGGGAAGGTATGATAATTCTATCTGTGTGTAATCTGTTTCTGTATATGTTTTATGGTTTGTTTCTTGCAGAAGGAGAGATTAAAACTCAAAGGAAAGAGACTACTGAAAAGCTAAGCATTTCTGTGCAAGAAACTCACCAGGAAAGCTTGCTGAGGGATGGTCCTTGTGACGTCACTGGGCAACCAATCTCTGCTGAATTTCACAGAATGCACACAGGACAGAAACTTGATACTTGTCATGATTTTAGGAAAGTCTTGAGTCAACAGTCATCTCTGATTTCCCATCAAAAAATTCATACTGGAGAGAAATTACATGAGCGTCGGAAATGTAGTGAAAGCTCATCCTTCATTATTCATCAGAGTATTCACAGTGACAAGAAACCTTATGAATGTAATCAGTGTTGGAAGGCTTGGAGTTGCAGCTGTGGTCTTGCTATACCTCAGAGCATCCATAGTGGAAGGGAACCTTGTGAAAGTGATAAATTCAGAAAGACTTTCACAGAAAGCTCCAGCCCTACTCAGCATGAAAGCCTCCACACTGTCAAGAAACCTTATGAGTGTAATCAATGTGGAACGGCTTTTAGAAGGAACTCTCCTCTCACTAAACATCAGAAAATCCACAGTGGAGAGAAACCCTACACGCTACATCAATGTATTCATACAAAAAAGAAACGTTATGAATGTAATCAATGTGGAAAGGCTTTCACACTAAACTCCCAACTTAATGTCCATCAGAGAATCCACACTGGAGAGAAACCTTATGAATGTCATCAATGTGGAAAGGCTTTTATAAAAAACTCTTATCTCACTGTCCATCAGAGAATCCACACTGGAGAGAAACCTTATGAATGTCATCAATGTGGAAAGGCCTTTAGTAGTAACTCTTATCTCATTGTACATCAGAGATTCCACACTGGAGAGAAGCCTTATGAATGCCATCAATGTGGAAAGGCTTTTAGAAGGAACTCTGAACTCACTCGACATCAGAGAATCCACACTGGAGAGAAACCATATCCTTGTAATCAGTGTGGAAAGGCTTTCAGACTGACCTCCCAACTTAATGACCATCAGAGAGTCCACACTGGAGAGAAAACTTATGAATGTAATCAATGTGGAAAGGCTTTTAGAACGCATTCTCATCGTGCTGTCCATCAGAGAATCCACACTGGAGAGAGACCTTATAAATGTCACCAATGTGGAAAGGCTTTTAGAAGGAACTCTCATCTCACTAAACATCAGAAAATCCACTGTGTAGAGAAACCCTATAAATGTCATCAGTGTGGAAAGGGTTTTAGCAGGAACTCTGATCTCACTCTACATCAGAATATCCACACAGGAAAGAAACGTTTTGAATCTAATCAGTGTGGAAAGGCTTTCACACTAACCTCCCAACTTAATGTCCATAAGAGAATCCACACTGGAGAGAAACCTTATGAATGTCATCAATGTGGAAAGGCTTTTATAAAAAACTCTTATCTCACTGTCCATCAGAGAATCCACACTGGAGAGAAACCTTATGAATGTCATCAATGTGGAAAGGCCTTTAGTAGTAACTCTTATCTCACTGTACATCAGAGATTCCACACTGGAGAGAAGCCTTATGAATGCCATCAATGTGGAAAGGCTTTTAGAAGGAGCTCTGAACTCACTCGACATCAGAGAATCCACACTGGAGAGAAACCATATCCTTGTAATCAATGTGGAAAGGCTTTCAGACTAACGTCCCAACTTAATGACCATCACAGAGTCCACACTGGAGAGAAAACTTATGAATGTCATCAGTGTGGAAAGGCTTTTAGAACGCACTCTCATCGTGCTGTCCATCAGAGAATCCACACTGGAGAGAGACCTTATAAATGTCACCAATGTGGAAAGGCATTCAAATTGAAATGTGACCTTTCGGCCCATCAGAGTATCCACACTGGAGAGAAACCTTTTAAATGTCATCAATGTGGAAAGGCTTTTAGAAAAAACTCTTTTCTCACTGTACATCAGAGAATCCACACTGGAGAGAAGCCTTATGAATGCCATCAATGTGGAAAGGCTTTTAGAAGGAACTGTGATCTCACTGTACATCAGAGTATCCACACTGGAGAGAAACCTTATGAATGTCATCAATGTGGAAAGGCCTTTAGAACTAGCACTTCACTAAGTGTACATCAGAGAATCCACACTGGAGAGAAACCCTATAAATGTCATCAATGTGGAAAGGCTTTTAGAAAGCACTCTCATCATGCTGCCCATCAGAGAATCCACACTGAAGAGAGACCTTATAAATGTCATCAATGTGGAAAGGCTTTTAAAATGAACTGTGATCTTGCTACCCATCAGAAAATTCACACTGGAGAGAAATCATAAGAATGTAATCAATGTGGAAAGACTTTCAGTGATAACTCCAATCTTCCTGTACATCAGAGAATTCATATTGAGTGAAACCTTATAAATGTAATCATTGTGGAAAGGCATTTTCAAGGACGTTTCATCTTGAACTGCAAACTTGCTCTGCATCAGAGAATCCACAGTGATGAGAAACCTGATGAATGTAATCAATGTGCAAAGGCTTTTAGAAGGAACTCTCAACTTGCTTTACTTCAGAGAATCCACATCTTATGAATGTGATACATGTGGAAAAGGCTTTTACACAAAGCTCCAGTCTTGCTGCACATGAGTGAATCCACACTGGAGAGAAACCTAATGTGATAAAAACCCTCTCCCAAGATGGATAGCAACTGATATGGGCTCTACACATACATTCTTATTAAATACAAATTCTAATGAGTCATGTTGCATGCAAGAATTGTATGAAATCGGAAAAGCATGAAAAGGAAAAAAATAACAAAACAAAAAAGGAAATAATTTGCTTTGCTCTTCATTCTGAATTCCTGGTTCCTTCTCTGTATGTGAAGGGAATTTTCTATGATGTGTGATTTGGAATTGTTTTACGTCTTTGAATTGATGAGAAGTGCTAAGTCTATCAAATTCAGAACTCATACACTGGCTGTAAGAGTGTATCTGTTCTCCTGGTTCTGCTCCTTTCAGCATCAGTTCATTAAAATCTTTCTAGTTTTCTCTGAAGTCTGTCTGTTCATCATTTCTTATATCGCAGTAGTATTCCATCATATTCATAAAATATTGCTTGATTAACCATTCCTCAATTGATGGGCATCCCCTCTATTTCCAGTTCTTGGTCCTGACTAAATGCTGCTATAAATATTTTTGTGCATGGGTCCTTGTCCCATTTTTATGATCTCTTTTGGATATAGTCTTGGAAGTGGTAAATTGCTGGTTCAAAGGTTATTCACCCTGCTTTAGCCCTTTTGGCATAGTTGCAAAATGTTCTCCAGAATGGTTGGATCAGCTCAGAACTCCACCCACATTGAATTAGTGTTGCAACTTTCCCACATCCTCTCCAAGACATTTAACATTTATTCTTTTGTTGTTAGTCACAATCTGATACGTGTGATTGAAGGGTAATAATAAGCAGAGTAACCTCAGGAAGTGTCTGACAGAACTCATTGGCCCATTTGTGAGGCTGCTTGGCCTTTCTTGGGGTCCTTGGCTAAGACTTAACCCAGACCCTCCTTGAATCCAAACTTTAGTAATGTGATTCAAGTCCCAAGGCTAATTCAGCAGTAGAATGGATGTGTAGCCAACCAAATGTCAGGACTGAGAGCCTTTCCCCAAATATCCCTGGTGGGTTCAGGTTGTTCTTTCCCAAAACAGAGTGAGTGATCCACACCCCTCCCTCTTCTCACTCAGTACTCATTTCCTGTCCCAATATAGGCAGAGACACATGATAAACATGCTGTTGACATCAGTAACTTAAATGTTTGTGTGTGAAAGACGAGACAACAGGGAAGCATGGACAGAGAGCTGAGCTGAGCATCAGGAAACCCAGAATCAGGGCTGTTTCTCACCCTGCTGGCTCTGGGATCTCTATAGATCATTTACCTGTTCAGTGACTCAGTGACATGGGCAAGAGCCAGAGACCCTGAGTCCTACAGGATATGCATGTTCATGCTGTTTTGGATGAAAAGCCCCATCTAAAATTAATCAAGAGTATGGAGATACCTCAGGAGAAGAACAGGAATTTTATCTTTACCCTGAAGAAAAAGGCGGTCTTCCCCATTTCTGGTCATCAGCAAGGATGCAGGTAATGTGGGGTGAACAGACTTGAATTCCTAAACAGTCAAGCCCCAGTCGCCTAACTTTCCTTTCTCCCACTGGCTGAAAGGTGGACTCAAGTCTCAGCAAGAAAATCTTTCCCCGGGGGGTGGAGCCAAGATGGCGAAGTAGAAACAGCTCATCCAAGCCACTCTGCCCCCAGATTCCCCCCAAACTATGTAAAAGGGGACTCTGAACAACTTCTGGAGACCCAGCACCCACAGAACGACATAGAGTTGGGTAAGAAGTGAAGCAAAATATGGCCTCATTGGCTATAGCAAAAAAGAAAGATAAAGAAAAAGCCAATTTGGGAGGGGAAGACCCTCAGGGTTTCTAGCCAGAACAGAAGTGATTGCTATTTATACTCCCTCTGAGCCATCACAACCCAAACAGTGACCACCAGAAGCTCAGGCTGGGACTGATTTTTCACCAGTCAGTAAGAGTAAGAGTGATTTGAGTCTAAGGCCTAGTAAAATTTGAACCCTAATGGGTTTTATCAAAGTGTGGTTTCTCAGTTCTATTTCAAGAAATCTATATTCTACATGTGAATGTATGATTCCCCATGGGGAAGAAGGAAGGGAGAAAGGGAGGAAGGGTGAAAGGAGGAAGGAAGAATGGAGGCAAGAAAGAGTAGAAGAAAGGAAGTTCAGAAGGAGGGATGGAAGGAAGGAGTAGCATTCCCCAAATGGAACTGGAACTGTCCAGTTGGGTCCCCAGTGGGGTAGCTACCAGTACACACAGACTATTGTTTGTCTTTCCTACTGAATGACATCAGGAAGGTGATGTCTATTGGATTTAAGTGAGGCAGGGTTGTAAAAAGTCACCAACTTCATTCTCAAATTGAATAAATATTTCTCCATTTTATTGTTTTTTCTTCAATAGAACCTGTTCCCTTCACAATTTTTCCTCCACTTTCCTTATTTCGTTTTCAAAATTCTTCATAAAGTTCTCTATGGCCTGTAACCAGTTCATATTTTTCTTGGAAGTTTTTGGTGCAGGAATTCTGACTTAGTTGTCTTCCTCCTGTTCCATGCTTTGATCCTTTTTGTCCCCAAAATAAGAGTGTAAAGTCATATTGCTGTGCTTGCTTTGCTTCCTTTGCTTGCTCATGTTGCTACTCAGTTGCTTGACTTTTGAGCTTTTTGCCACAGTAGAATTCTGCTACCAGAGAGGGGAGCTTTTTCCCAAATTTCTGGGGTTTTCTTAGCTGCTGGAGCTATTAGTTCAGTGCCTTCTCTGAAGCTTCCACAGGCTCTGGCACCTGGTTACAAACCCCAGGACCTCCACCCTAGATAGCAATCCAGATCCAAGCAAGTTAAAGCAAGAGCGATTACCTCCCAGAATGGTCGCTTGGTCTCCTATAATCTGCAGGCCAGGACCTCTGAAACAGCCACATGGCAGAGACAACCACATCTTAGCCACTTCTCCCTCTGGGGGCAGAGGCCAGACCACACTACTGGACCTCCTGTTCCCAAAATCTACGCTGACCTCTTACTTTGTCTTTGGCATTTATGGGTTGATAATTCTGGAAAATGCCACAGCTACTGGTGATCTCCTCTCCCTCCCTTTTTGCCTCTACCATAATAAGTTTTATGTCTTTTCTCATTAGATTCCTATGGCTATGAGTATTTCATTCCCTCCTTGAACCAAAACCAATGTGAGTAATGCTCTTACAATGTTCATCTCCATCCCATCTTTCCTTCTACTATAATGTTTTCATGCCTCTTCATGTGGCATAATTTATCCTTTTATGCCTCTTCCTTTTTTCTCCCATTATATTCCCTTTGCACCCTTTTATCATCATGTTAGTTAATTTATACCCACATCCTCTATCTATTCCATCTATCTATCTCTCTATCTATCTGTCTATTCATCTAAATCCCTTTCAAATGTTATGGTAATTATACAATTCTCAATATTGACAGATATCATTTTCCCATATAGGGATGTGAACAGTTTGCTCTTATTGAAAAACAGGTTGTGTATATGTGTGTGCTTTCCCTATTAACCTTTTTATGTCCCTCTTGAGTCTTATATTTGGGGATCAAATTTTCCATTACTCTCTGACCTTTTCATAAGAATGGTGTGGAAGTTCCTTATTTCATTGAATGAATGGCATCTCCTTGCCTGAAAGTTTATGTTCAATCTGGTTGGCTAGTTGATCCTTGGTTGCAGTCCCATATTCCAATCTCTCTGATTTTTTTTTTTTGGTGGTTATGGATTGTACATTTTAATTATAATTTTATTTTATTTTCAAACATTCTTTTGCATTTATTAATTGGTTTGTTTACTTTTAGTTTACAAGATTTAGTTCCACAATCCCTTGAGTTTTGAATTTTCTCCCCCTCCTTCTCCTCCCCTCCCCTCCCCTCCCCTCCTATGGCAGCATACAATCAGGTATAGGATCTGCAAAAACCTTCACATTAGACATTAGTCAGGTTTGAAAGAAGGATTGTAGCAGATGGAATGAACAATGGGAAAGAGGAAACAAAAGCAAACAAGAAAAAGAAAGCAAACAGGTAGTTTGCTTCAATCTGCATTCAAACTCTGTTCTTTCTAGTTCCTTCTCTGAATGTAGACATCTCTCTCCATCATGAGTCTTTTGGAGTTGTCTTATAACCCTGCATTGCTGAGAAGAGTCCAGTCTATCAAAGCTGTTCATCACAAATATGTTGTGTTTGTAATTGTGTTCAGATTATTCCTGATTCTGCTCTTCTCACTCAGCATCAGTTTGTATAATGCTCTCCAGGTAAATATGAAGTCTGTTTGCCCCTCATTTCTTATAGCACAATAGTATTCCATTACATTCATATACCACAACTTATTTAGCCATTCCCAATTGATGGACATTTCCTTGATTTCCAATTCTTTGCCACCACAAAAACTGGAGTCAGAAGGACCTGATTTCAGATGCGACCTCAGACACTTAAGGCACACACAAGCAAAAACCTAGCCGTGTGACCTTGGGCAAGTTACTTAACCCCAATTGCCCTCCAAAATAAAAACAAAAAACAAAAAAACAAGAATTAGAAATTGAAAGGATGCCCATCAATTGAGGAATGTTTGAACAAGTTCATGGTATGTACTCATGATGGAACAACATTGAACTGTAAGAAATGATGAGCAGGCAGCTCTCAGAAAAACCTGGTGAGCATGCATCAGCTGATCCAAAGTGAAATGTACTGTGTACAAACTAACAGCCATATTGTAAGATGATCAGCCACGAATGACTTAGCTCTTCTCAGCAATGCAATGATCCAAGGTACTTCTGAAGGGCTTATGAAGAAAAATGCTATAAATCCCCCGAGAAAGAGCAGATGGTGCCTGAATACAGATCGAAACATACTTTTTTACTTTATTTTTCTTGAGCTTTTTTCTTGTCTGAATTTTTAATAGTCACAACCTGACTCTTATGATTATATTTCCCATAACTACACATGTATAATGTATATGGAAGTGGTCACCTTCTCAATGAGGAGGGTGGGGTAGGAGGGCAGAAAGGGAGAGAATTTGAAACTCAAATGAATGAATGTTAAAAAATTGTTTTTAGGGGCGGCTAGGTGGTGCAGTGAGTAGAGCGCTGGCCCTGGAGTCAAAAGGACCTGAGTTCAGATCCCGCCTCAGACACTTAACATACACAAACAAAAACCTAGCCCTGTGACCTTGGGCAAGTTACTTAACCCCAGTTGCCCTACAAAAAAAAAGAAAAGAAAAAAAAACAAACATTTGTTTTTACGTATAAGAGGCAAAAAGTAAAATAATTACTAAAAGCTTATGAATAAAAGCAATTTATATTCCTTTGGGTGTAGTACCCATATGGAAGTACATGATTCCCCATGGGGAGGAAAGGAGGAAGGGAGGAAGGAAGATACAGCACTGAACAACTGGAACTGGCACTGCCCTGTTGTGTCTGCTATTGGGCAGCTACTCCCAACAGCAAATTAGTTGTCGTCCTTCTCAAAGAGGACCAGTGACATCAGGAAGGTAGTGTCTTGACTTGCAAGTGAATTGGATTTAAGTGAGGCAGGGCTGTTTAAATCACCAGCCTCACTCTCTCCTCCGTCCAGTGGCAAGACACAGGTCAGGAAGACTCAAGATGAACCCAGACACAGTGGGAGACCTTGACCTCTTTAAGCTACAGTGTTTCCCATGTCTCAGTTTGAGGCATCATTCCATCCGTGATTAAGTGCTGCATGACATAAGTGTGAATCCTATTAACAAAATCACCACGGACAGTTCACAAGCTTTAGTTGCAGTCAAGTTTTGGTGGACTCAGCAATACTTGGAATAAGAATGGCAATGGATGAAAGTTAGACATTGTTTTGTTTGGTGAGGATATCTGTGATAAAAGAGATGATTGCAGCAAGATTCCAACCAGTTCAATTCAGTTTAAAAACATTCATTGAGCAACTGCTATGTAGTTGGCACTATGTTAGATGTCCGGAGATTCCATTTTATCAAATCAATCAAACTGGCATGAACTGGTGGAATTCCATCATTGACTGGTAATGGCTTGGGCAGATTCTGGGAGATCCTGTACCCTGGCCTGACCAGCCTGGGCCCTGAAAGTGTCTCCAAAGTTTTACAACCACTGATGGGCAGAGATCCTTGATAGGGGGACCTCAGTGATCCTTCCAAATTTATTGCTGGTCATGGACCCCCAATTTCCTGATTTCTACCTGTAGCTGCATGGAAAGAATCCTCCTAAAGCTAACTTCAGTTAAAGTTGTATCTCAAAGATCTGGAAGGAAGGGAAATATAGCTTGAGAATCTAGGGACAAAACATTTATTCCAAGAATCCAGCCAAAGTGAAGGAGGATAGAATCAGCTTCAGAGAAGGCAGATTAAAAAGAAACCAACAAATATCCTGGCCCAGAATGCAGCTTCCTGGATCTGATAGCCACACACTGTCCTCTGGCAATGGATGACCTGGAAGTTTGTATCTGGTCCCATGGTATTGCCCAAGCTCCTTGAACCCTGGGCTTTCCTGGATCACAATCCATCTAACTCTCAGGCAGAACTGTTTCCCCTAACCCACCAGCTCTTATCTCATGACCCAGGCCTCTAGGACTCTGGTTCCTAAAGGCACAGTCTCCATGCCATCAGCAAGTCTAGTCATAAGTTACCAAACATATCAAATTTTAAAAAATACATTTTAATCTCTCTTTTGTGCAAAAACCTGTGGATTCACTGCCATAGCCAAACAATTCTGGCTCTTTTATAATTTAATATTCATTTGGGAAGAAAGTAAGTGGTATCTACAGAGTAATTTCAAGAGGAAAAGTAGACACATATGGGAGGAGTAGCAGAGGCCTCCCTGATGGGATGAAACCTGAACTGGGCTCCAGAGCTAACTGGAGATTCTGCCTTGTGGAGGTGGGGAGGGTCTGGATGATCCTCAGGGGGAGTCAACTGTGTAGAGGCCTGGGAATGAGTGATGGAAGGCTTGTATGCAGAAAGAGTCGGCATACTGGCTTTACTAGAAAAGAGATAACACAAAGCTGGACATGGAGGGAATGGAGGAGGGAGCCATATTGTGGAGAATGTTAAATGCTAGGGTGAGGATTTTGTGTTTTATCTTAGAGTTCACTGGAAGAGAGGTTTTCATGATCTGATCAAAGTCTCAAGGCTAAGTAGCTAGTAGGACAGATGCTAAGCCAGGCCAAACACTGAGGCTGAGATTCTTACCCCAAATATCCTTGGCAGGCTCAGGCCAATCTTTCCTAAAATAGGCCAGGTGGTGCTTAGTCCTCCCTCTTCTCACTGTGTCCTCCTTTCCAGTCCCAGCTTAGGTAGATGAATGTATGGATGATATAACTGACCTACAGATAATAGAGATGATAGAGCTATAATTGTCAGTGACCTGAATATTAGGTAATTTACATGATGAAACATGAGGTAATGGACACAAAAGTGCTTGATTTTGTAGATTTTTTATATGCAGTCTCTCCCCATTCCATCCTGAGTCATCTCCAGTCAGCCTGATGAATATCCAGTCACTGGTTCCAGATGACTCTGGAGGACAAAGTGAAGTTGGTGACCTTGCACAACCCTCTCTCACTCAAATAAGTCAACTGCAAGTCATGTCATCATTTCCCTGATGCCATGGTGCCCTTCAAAAATGAAGGACAAACACAGCCTGTGAGTAGACCAAGCTGCCTGAATGGTGACCCAGCTAGTTAGGTAGCTCAGCTCTTCTTCTTCCTCTCCCTCTCCCTATCTCTCTCACTCTCACTCTCAATCTTGCTCTTCCTCTTTTCCTTCTTCTCTCCAAAAAAAAGGTGAATTTTGTTGGACAGAAGTTACCCACTTAAATTGGGCAGCAGCAACCTACTAGCTAGATTTCTTCTTTTTTCTTTTTTTTCCTTCTTTCTCCCTTTCTTCCTTCTGTCCTTCCTTCATTCCTTCCTCCCTCCCTCCCTTCCTTCCTTCCTTCCTTCCTTCCTTCCTTCCTTCCTTCCTTCCTTCCTTCCTTCCTTCCTTCCTTCCTTCCTTTTGCTTTCACAAAACCTTAAACCCAGTTCACTCTGAAGCTCTTAGATTGAACCACAATAGGTCCCTTCCCAAGCTCCACTTGGTCCTTCCTGGCTTAGAGTGAATGTCAGTGGAAACTTTCTTTTTGGAACAGCAACTCTAAGGTTCTCCTGCCCCCCCCCCTTTTTGTTTTTTGGTTTTTGGAGGGCAATCGGGGTTGAGTAACTTGCCCATGGTCACACGGCTAGGTTTTTTATTTGTGTGTGCGTTAAGTGTCTGAGGCTGGATCCGAACTCAAGTCCTTCTGACTCTAGGGCCGACACTCTACTCACTGTGCCACCTAGCCTCCCCCCCCCCTTTTTTTTTAAAGCAATTGAGGTTATTTGCTCAAGATTACACAGCCAGTCATTATTTATGTATGGGTGGTCATTTTCTGAGGCTGGAACCGATCCCGGGTCCTCTGATTCTGGGGCCAGCACTCTTACTTTGCCACTTAACCACTCCTTTTTTTTTTCTAGTTAAAGGGGCCATCCCTGGACTTTCTTCTTAAAGAGGCCAATTCACTGAATGAGGGCTACCTTAATCTGAGTACCTGAAAAGGCCTTAGGCTGAAAGAACCAGGGTCTCCCGATGTATCCTAAGTAATCTCTAGTCTATCTGATGAATATCTGGCCACTGGACCCAGATGGCTGTGGAGGAGAAAGTGAGGCTGATGAATTGCACAGCCTACCCTCCCTCAAATGAAAGTCAACTGCAAATCATGTCATCATCTCCCTCATGCCATGGTCCTCTTCAAAAATGAAGAACAAATACAACAAGAAGGTCCTTGAGGGCAGGGACTGTATTTTGCATATTTTCCTATCTTTAGTACTTAGCAGAGTGCATAGCACATAGTAGACCCTTAAACAATGTTTACTGATGAATTGATTGACATAGTAGTCAAGAAACCCAGTATAGAGTCCTATTTTTGATTCATGCCAGCCATGTAATACTGAATAAAGTGTTTAACCTCTCAAGGATGGAGGCACCTGCATATAAGAACACCTTGTAGAGAAGGTGCCAATATTTCTGGGACAATGTTTTGATTGGGAGCTTCTCCCACCCAACTAAGTCTGCATAAAATAGAGAAATAGGGAGCTAGACTGATAGAGAGAGAGATGGATGGATAAATACACAGTTAGAACTCTGTCTTTGTAGACCCCTGAGAGCTCAAGAGTGTAGGAGATAGAGATCTCTGCAGGGAGCCATGAAGTTCTGAGTTCAGATCCTGCCTCATTTGTTAACTAGCTTTGCCATTATGAATATCTTATTTAACTTTGGAATGTCTCAGTCTCCTCATCTATGAAATAGGACTAGTACCTCACATTGTCCTATTAGCTCATAAAATGTACCTCCTGGTATTTTCCCTTATGGTGATTTCACCTAGGGACTGACTGGATCCCTTCATACATGTATTTTTTCAGGCACCCTGGCTAAAGTACTGTCCAACCTTGGCTAGACCCTCCTCGTTGCCTTGACCTCATACCTTCTGGGGAGGGTGAAGAGTAGTGAGACAGGTGCACTAGTAGAGTCAGGTGAGGGCCCCTGAGCTCCTTCCATCATGGCTACTTCCCCAAGGCCTGTAGCTCTCCTACTTACAGGGAATCTGTATCCACAATCAGCTGCAACCATTTCTGTGTCAGACACTAAGCAGGAACTTCTCTATGATCTTGAGTTCCCAGATTTGGGGACAAAAAAGAGAAAGCCACGTCCCCCAGGACCAGCCTCAGGTGGTGTGACCTAGTCTGGCTGACAGGGCCCTGAGATCAGGCTCATTCCAGACCTGGGGCTCCTTTGCATATGGAGACCCAAGGGAGCTCTCACAGGCTCTGCTCAGCATATAAAGCCCCCTCTTCCTGCCTGTCTCAGGGCTCCGGGTGCTCTGTCTACACATCTCCAAGGGCCAGGGTGATTTCCGCCTGTCAGCTCCTCTGGATTTTGGTGCTCTGGGCTCAGGATAAGACACAGTGGATCAGAGAATGAGCCTCAAGTGTAAGGGTCCCTCGGGGAAAAAAACCTTAAGATTCCCTTGATCCAGTGGGTGAGGAAGCTTAAGGGCAGCAAGGGCAGATGGGCTGACAGGCATGAGCAGGCCATCTAAAAAAAAGTAAAAAAAAATAGCTGTGAGGTCTGTGGGAAAACATGGTTCCTTTCAAACCTTAATCACAAATACAATTGATTGTCACAGAACTGGGAATTCTTCATTGTTCTCCACCAAATTGTCCTGTTCTTACCTTTTTACATGGTTATTCCTTCATTTCTGTCTCAATTTCATTCTTGTTTCTCCCTGGATTCAGGTGAGGCCATTTTGCTGACTTAGTCACCAGGCTCCTTGTCCAGATCTCCAGGAGGAGTCATCATCAGCTGCAAAGCCAGTGAGAGGCTCTCCCTAAAGATTTTGGGTATATCACATGACCTCTTAAACTGGTATCAGCAGAAACCTGGCCAAGCCCCCAGGCTCCTCATCTCCTGGGCTACCAGCCTGGGAGATGGGGTGCCTGCCCGGTTCAGTGGCAGTCGATCTGGGACAGATTTCACTCTCACCATCAGCAGCCTGGAGCCTGAGGATGCTGGAGATTGTTCCTGTCAGCAGTCTAAGAGCTTGCCATTCCCACAGTGCTTCAGCCCTGAACACAAACCTGCCCAGCCTGTTCAGGGCATTCAGCTCAGAGAAGAAGCTGCTTCCTTGGGGCTCCCCAGGGCAGAGCATCCCCTGCTGTCTGAGCAGCCTCACATCTCCTGGGGTTTAGCCTGCCCCCAGTTCCTCATTCTTCTACCAGAAGCATCACAGTTACAAACCAGATTCCTTCAGCCAAAGTAAGCCAGAGATAGCACAGCCCTCTGGGAAACACCATGGCAGGGAGTTTCTGACAGATCAAGTTCATCTGAACATTTCCTGTCACTTCAGGAGACTTTCTCTTATTTCCAGCTCAAGCTCCTGCTGGGGAGCCCTAATGGACTTCTGTGTGACCCTGGACATGTCCTCATGCTCCTTTTGCTTCTGTTTCCTCAGCTGTAAAATGGACACAACAGCAGCACCTTGCTCTCAGGGCTGTTGGGAAGGTTTTCTAAGGTAATATTGGTAAAGCACCTAGCACTTGGCCTGGCACATAGTAGGTGACATGCAAATGCATATTCCCTTTGCTTTCCTTTTCATTCAGTCCTGGCCCAGCCTACAAGCCTCTCCTCCCCTAGAGCTGGTTTCCGTATTACCTGAGTGAGAACTAAAGGCTTAAGGTCAATCAGACCCTTCCTCCATGACTTGCCATTCCTTGGTTCTGCCCCAGAGCTTGCAGATGTCAGGGCACTGATCCTTCTAACCCAGTCACATCATTGTCATTGTCATTGTCTGGTCACTCCCTGTCTCATTCACTCACTCACTCACTCACTCATTCATTCATTCATTCATTCATTCAATCTTGATTAATTCATTGCAGAGAGACTGGAGAGAGTGAGAACAAATATGGGCCCATTGCCATTGCCCAGGAGAGGAATGATTAGCCAGAAGTGAGGGACTCAGCCTCTAGCCTCTCTGTCTCTGCCTCTAAGCCTGTCTCCGTCCCCTTCATGGTCTCCCTTTGGGCACAATGATTGACCCATAACCACCTTCCAAGTAAAGGCACAGACAGGCATGGGATGGAGCATTCCTGTAGGCCTGTTTTCTCCATTACAAGGTATGTCTAGAATGGGGCAGTGGAGACCAGGTTGGACCTAATCTTTGCCCCCTCAAAGCTTGGAAAACCACAGTAGCCTTATCTGGTGAATGACGGGGCCCATTCACATTGAAATGATGTTTTCCTAGGTTTTTCCATGGGCCCTGGCTAAGATTTGTTCATTTTCCACCATCTCATTGCCTCCTCGAATTCACACTTTCTCTAGAGACTAGGGTGCAATATAAGGTGAGGAACCCCCAAAGGCTTCAAACTCTGAGTTCCTGTCATCTCTGCCACCTCCCCAGGCCTTGGAGATTTCTCATGGTTTCAGGGAATATAGTTAAGAATGTAGACAAGAACCTCCTAGTTACCTATAACCAAATGAACCTATTCCTCCATCAGTCACTAAATTTGAACTTTCCTGGTTTTGAGTTCCCAATTTAGAATCCACAAACCAAGGAGACTAAGTCCCCAGAGCTTGTTTTAGGCAGATTGGCTTAATCTGGTTTATTGAATCCCTGAGATGAGCCTGATAGGAGTCTTGGTTTCTCTTTTGCATAAGGAGACTCAAGGGAGTTTTCACAGGTTCTGCCTAGGACATAAGAGCTTCTCCTTTTCTCCCTATCTTCCTTGGGTTTCAGGTGCTGTCTCTAAAGGTCTCCAAGAGTCAAGATCATCTCCCCTTCCTAGGTCCTCTGGCTCAGTGTCTTCTGGGCTCAGGGTAAGACAACAAAAAATTGGAGGGACTGAGAAGAGCTGAGATTTTTAAGGATGATATTCTAGTGACTGCTCTATCCAGGAGCTATGGGAGCTTAGAGAGAGTGCCAGCTGACAGGGGGAAGACAAGCATAGCCAGACCTCAGATTTAGGACTGTGAAGTTTATGGGAAACATGTCTCATTTTTATAGGAAATTGAATTGAATGTCACTTATGTGGGATTTTTTTGGTCTCTAAAACTTGTTTTATTCATATTTTTAAACTTTCAAATTCATACATTTATTTCTTCCTTTAATTTCATTGTTTTCCTAGGTTCCCAAGGAACCATTATGTTGATCCATTTTCCAGGCTCCTCATTTACTGGGCCACCGGGTTGGCATCTGAAGTGCCTGTCTGGTTCAGGGGCAGTGGGTCTGAGACAGATTTCACTTTCACCATCAGCAACAGAAAACTTGAGGATGGTAGAGGTTATTTCTCTCTGCAGACTTATGAAAGTGCTTCAGTTCTAACACAAAGCACCCCAGGCTCTTCAGCTGTTTGAGGTCAGGGGAGCAGCTTCTTCCTCTAGGCTCCCTAGGTCAGAACTACCCCTGCCCCTGCACCAGGATGGGCACATATCTTTCAGGGCCTCTCCTTCCCTGTTGTCCCGTCCCTCATATTTCTACCAAATCTCATCTTGCATACATTCACAAACCATGGTCCTATAGGCAAGGGGGGTCTGGGCATTGTCTTTACTTGCAAAGCACAGGGATGGACGTGGTGGAGGTTGTTGGGGGAAATGAACCCTGATTTGGCTGACATCATTATTGCTGACATTTCATGTGTAGTTGAAATCATTAACTGCGCATCTGGGGGAGCTTTCCTGTTGTGAGGCCAATATCATGATGGGGAAACTCTTCTCCACTTGTTTGTAGAAATGACAGAGACCAGGTTTCTTTTTCCACAACCCTGACACAGCCTACAACACACTGGCAACACCCAGTAAGATTCCTTGTTAGTGTAAAGGATTGAAGGGTGCAGGGTTCTGGCCCCTCTAGTCAATGGTGTGTTACTTCTTGGTTCTCTAAAGAGAGTTGGATGGCCATCCTGGGCCTTCTGTGTGTGTGTGCGCCCCACTGAGGCTCTAGGAGATGCTCCTTCTGTAACCACACCCCTTTTACTGGTCCTCATTACTCACACCCATATTGTTACTTGCCCCCAGATGACCTGTTGTGTATGGGATGCTCCAGGAACTCCTCCCTCCCTCTGAGGTCCAGAGTATGTAGCCATTTCCTCTTTTACACTTAGGGCCCTTCTCACGCCCCCATTTTGGTGATGGAGGAAGCAATTTCAACCCTCATTTCAGCTTCTTATTTTCCTGGCTCCCACATCCATGTATGGTAGACAAGCTGGGCCTTCATCAGCTGAAGTGAGCCTTGAAAAGCTCTCAGGATCTGCCTGTCCCACACACCATCACAGAGCCAGTCCTTAGGGTGGGAACACTTTGTTACCACGAAATGGCCTCAGAGTAGAGGTCTTTGGAAAAGATAGAGGGGGTATTTCTACAAGGGATAGGTCTGAGGGGACAGAAAGGCATTAGCAGCTGGGAGAATCAGGAAAGGGGAAGGGAAGGAGCAATCATTCAGGCCTTAATCTCTGCCAGCCACTGGGCTAAGTGTTCTTACAAACAGGCACTGCTTCATCCCTTGACCTGAGAGGGAGGAGCTATTGTCATTCCCCTTTTACTGAGATTTTTTTGTTCAATTCAGATTTGGATTCAGTTCTTCCTCAAGTCGGGAAGATTTTTCTGCCTTAAGGAAAGTCTCAAGTAGGACACAGTGTTTGACCCCAATATTAAAGAAATCCAGGAACCATCAGAACTAGGTAGAGAATATGTTCTATGGGAGCAGCCAAGCCACTCTTGTTGGTGGAAACAAGCAGGAATTTTAATTCTGTTGGCCTGGAGGGAGCATGAAAAAGAGGGCTGTGTAATCATCCCTGCAGGCCTATGGCTCCTCACCTTTCACGCTTTTCTGGGATGAGACAATGGAGAATAAGGAAGACATAATCTTTGCCTCCTCCATGCTCAGGACAACTAGAGTAATATCAGCTAGTGACTGACAACTCATTGGCCCATTTATGAGGTTACTGGGCTTTTCTCAGGGTCCTTGGCTAAGACTTGTCCAGGATCACTTAGACCCTACTTGAACCCAAACCTTAATAATCTGATTAAAGTCCCAAGGCTAATTTAATTAGTAGAATGAATATGTATGGAGGCCAAACTCCAAGACTGAGAGCCTTTCCCCAAATTTTCCTGGTGGCCTCAGGTCCTTCTTTCCCAAAATAGGGTAAGTGATCCACAGCCCTCCCTCTTCTCATTGAGTACTCATTTCCAACCCCAGTTTAAGCAGAGAGATTCAGAGATGATAACATGCTATAGACTTCAATCACATAAATGAGTGTGATAAAGACAACAGGGAAGGATGGACAGAGAGCTGACCTGAGAATCAGGAAACCCAGAATCAGGGCTGTTTCTGACCCTGCTGGTTCTGGGATCTCCATAGAGCACTTACCTGCTCAGTGACATGGGAAAGAGCCAAAGACCCTGAGTCCTAGAGAAAATGCCAGGTTGCACAGGGAGACTTTGTTTCATTGGGAGCTTAACACAGGAAATCACACCTGGATAAATGGATTTCTATGTTTATACCTATATCGATACATTCCCAGGTACTGCTGTGGATAGAGGACTGGAGTGGGATTGAGGAAGACTTTATTTCAAATCCTGCCCCAGACCTTTACTAGCTGTGAAACCCTGACCAGGCCACTTCACCTCTGATTGACTCCATTTCCTCATCTATGAAATGGGTGTAGTACCCCCTCTCAGTACTATTATGTAACAGCACCTACTTCCTGGATGAATTGTAATCATGAAACAGTATAACATTTGAATGTATTTGCAAAAGTGAAGGCACTCAAAGAAAGAAGGCTGTGTCATCATCCCCATCATTTTAATTATTCAATTACAATCTCTATTAGAATAAGAGCCTCTACCCAGCCTGGACTGTTTGTGTATTTTCAATCCCATCCCCAGGACTTAACCCACCTTAACAAGCATTTCTGCACATATTCCTTCACTTTTGACTGATTGGAGAAAGAACAGACTGCAGGCAAGTGGGCCAAATGTGGCCCCAGCAGTCCTGCAGGACAGAAGGGATCAGCCAGAAGGGAATCAATGTCTCAGTCTCCTTGTCCCTTAGCCGGCCATCCTTACTTCTGTAGTCTTGCAGTTGGCACACACATTTACCCAGATTCACATTTCTAGAAGCAGTCACAGACAGGGCATAGGATGGACCATAGTGGGGTCCTCACTGTTATGGGAAAACAGAGGCAAGGGCAGATAGAACCTTCTCCTCTATGATGCTCAGAACAACTACAGTGATGTCATCTAGTGACTTACAAAGCCCTTTCACATAGGAATGAGGCTCTACAAGGCTTTTCCCAGGGGCCCAGGCTGGAATCTGTCCATGAGCCAGACCCTCCTTGCTGCCTCCTTCAATTCTCACCTTCTCCAGCAGAGGGAGGCAGTGAGGCAGGTCCACGAGAAGAGTCAGGTGAGGGTTCCTAGCAGCTGAGAGCTCTTGCCTTCTGTGCCAGCTCCCCAGGGCTTGGAGCTCTCTCCTGGTTATGGGGAATCTTGTCCTGGGACACAGAGAGAAGCCTCCCTCCATTCACCCACCACCAGCTGCAGCCATTTCTACATCAGTCACTAACCATGATCTTGATTATAGTTTCACTTGACTTGTGCTGGCAAATTCAAATGTGCACTGATCAGTCACTGTAGTTTCAGCTTACATCACTGTAATTTCAGCTTACTTAACCTGGCTATGGAACCTTTATAAAACCAGCACAATGTCTGTTGCAAAGCACTGTGGGTGACCATGCACCCCAACAGTCCTATAGTGATTTAATGGCGTATAACATTAGTATGCATGCAGGGACTTCATAGGACAATATGTGGCAGGGCACAGACACTCACTGGTCATCTCTGCTAGGTGTCTCTGCCTCTATTATCTGTTGTCACAATCTTTATTTCACCCTCCTGCACATAATCCCAGGACAGGGCTTGCATGAAGCATATACAGTTGCTATGTTGAATTTCTTTACATGAATTTTCTTGCATTTAGGATTTTTCTTAGGTGAAATGAGGGTCCTAGAGTAGCCATAGTAAAGTCCATCCAAAGGGCATTTCATTTAATATTCCAAGTAAGACATGGGCTGCCAGGGAAATCCTATTTCCTCTGAGAAGAGATGCTTGAACTCTGCTCTGAAGAATGCTGGGGATTCTCAGAATCAGTCATGTGTAGGGAGACTTTCAAGAATGGGGCACAGTCTGGGCAAAGGCCTGGAAACAGGATATGAAATATCATGTGATCAAGTGCAAGACAACTCTTTAGTTTGGGGTATAGAAGAAACAAAGGATTGTATTGTGTGATCTATCTGGAAAGGGATGCTGAGCTAGAAGGTAATAGCTTTAAATGACAAAGCAGTTTGCATTTTATCCTAAAGAGGAAAAGAAAGTATTCAAGTGTGTTCAGTCTGTCACCCCTTCCTTTCCCTTGATTGATCTGTGGGTGGGAGTTTCAGCCTAGGGTTTCCTGTTTGGGGAAAATTCAAATGTACTCTGACCAAACACTAATTGTAGTTTCACTTGACTCTTACTGGGAAATTCAAATGTACACTGAGCAATCACTTTAGTTTCAGCTTATATCACTTTAGTTTTAGCTTATTTAACCTGCTATGGAACCTGTATAAAAACCTGCACACTGTCTATGCCAAACCACTGTCTGATTTGGGTAGCCATGTACCCTGACAGTCCTTTGGTAATAAATCCACATAAATTCTAATCTTCTGTCTCCATTTAGGTACAACAAAAGTAGAAAATAGAACAAGTGGGGGGTGGGATAGGATGGAAGCAAATATAGTCAGTCTTTCACAATATATCCACTATGGAAATGTTTTACATCACTACACATGTACAACCTATATTGAATTGCTTGTTTTCCCATTAAGGGTGGGTGAGGAGGGAAGAAGCTAAAGTATCTGGAATGCAAAGTTTTAAAATCAAATGTTTTAAAAAATTTACTATTGTTATCATTATTTTTTATATGCAACTGAGAAATAAGATATACAGGCACTGGGGTATGGAGATCCATCTTGTCCTACTGGAAGGTAGGAGGGGACATGGGGAGGATTTAGGAGAGAGCAGATTGGGGGAGGGGGTATAGAGTAGGATCTCTGTTTTGGGGTGGTTTGGAGGGGAATGATGGGGAGAAAATTTGTAACTCAAAATCTTGTGGAAATGAATGTTGTAAACTAAAAATAAACATAAAATTTAACTTAAAGAAAGAGTAAGGGTTTTAAGGGTTTAATGGAAAGAGGCAAGGCTGAGATGCTGGATGCTGGTTCCCAGTTTATTACTGACTTTAACTCTGGAACTCATCCCCCAGCCATATACTCAAGAGGATACCAGTGCCTGAAAATAGGACAGATTATTTCTCACAGTTCATCCAGTAGTTCCCCATATGTGTAAGCCAATTAGATATTGGTGTAAAATAAAGATCACATTCCTGTCTCTGTCATGCTTCAAGAAACATTACTTCAGCCCCTGAAAGCAAAGAACCTTCTCATTTGAGCATGACTATGCTTTCTCTATACCTGTATGTGATTCTCAAATTAACTTCAACTTCAAAAAAACTTAACATAACTTCAAAGCAGTTACCTAACAAAATGAGACCTACTATGAGACTTTTATTCTGGGAGTTTGGCAGTATAATGTGCAGTGTGACTTGAGTTGGATCACCAAAATCTTGAGGTATCTGATAGCAGAAAAACTCTCAAAGCAGCAGGATGACTCCATGACAAACAGCTTTTGGCTGCCTGCATCTTGAGGTGGCTAAGAAGGTGCCCTTGCCTGCAGGATTGAATGACCTGGCACTGCTGCTCCCCTGTCCAAGTCTAGCCTGCCATTCTATAGGGCCACTGGTGCCAAGGCCCAGACATGAAGACAATTTAAGAAGGTGACCAAGTAATGGTTTTTAACAGATAACAATTCATGTACTTACTCCTTCTCAAGGTTATTTCCAGTAGTGTGTCACACTTTTCCCTTGAATCACTTTAAGAATCAACTGCATATGATGGGGTACTTGGGATGTATATATGTCTGTAATATCAATCTGTAGCATCAGTTTGTAAATGGGGTGCTTTGGGATCTATGTCTGTAAAATCAATTTGTAAAACCAATCTGTACAATCACAATTCCACCCCCCCAGTCTCAGAGCATTGACTCTGCCCCTTCCCCCTTCCAGCACTCTGCCCAGCAACAACTCATGACCTATTTATCTCTGCTTGAAACAATAAGTTATCTATGAATCCTTCCCTAAATGTTATCTCCCTTAGTTAGAGTGGCCAGCAGCACCATAAATTCCTCAGTACACCTTCTATAGGGTAACTCCTTAGTCAATTGTCCTTCAGGCACTGACCACTTCTTAACTCCTCCCTGATCCCACCCTTACTCAACTAGTGAGCATATCTTGACTCCTTAAAACTATGCCAGTGATCTCTATGAGTTTGCAGGTTCCATAAGAATCTTTGCCCGCTGTTCTCTACAGCTTAACAATAAACTTTACAATTTCAACTTCAAAGTTTGCTTGAGCCTGGTGAATTCTTTCCAGACTGAATTGCAGGGTTTCCGGTCACTCATAGAGATCAGGGTCCCTGGCAGAACCTCTAACCTCTCCCCCTCCTTATCACCCTTCCCTCTTCACATAGATTCTTCTTTTTTTATTTAAACTGATTTTTCTTTTATGATGCAGTTGCACAACACTCTACATATGTTATCTCTTTGGATTCTTCTAGTGTCTCTGAATGCTGCATAGATTAATATGTCAAATGACCCACTGTGCAAAGAATAGTCATTACTAGAAATTCCACCACCTGAGTCCCATTCAGGTGAAGGGATGATGTGGGGGGAGAGAAATGTCAAGTATCCCTAGTCCAGTAATGGGTAGAAGTTGGCTAGAGACAGTTCATGGCAGCTGGTGGTGAGGTGCCAGGAGGCCAGGGTGCATGAAAGAATCTGGGGCTAGGACAAAAAGAAGACCCTGACCCGGTACAGAATTTGTGGAAGAGGAGGAAAAGAGGTTTGGAGTTTCACTGATTTCAACACCAAGGATGTAAGCAGGAGTGAATAAACCTTTGATGAGAAGAGGTGGTTGTTGACTGATTATGGCTAGAGGAAGATTGAAAGGGAAACTGGACATTGTGAATAGATAAAATATTTATTAAGCACTTAGTATATGCCATGCTAAATGCTAGTCATACAAATACAATCCAAGAATATGGTCCCTATTCTCCAGGAGTTTATGCTCTAGTGAGAGAAGATAACATATAAAGAGGAACTAGAGAGTGGTCAGGGGAGAAAGGATGGCCACCTGTGTGCAAGGCCACTGGCAAGGAAGTGTCAAAAACCAAACTGGAGAGTGAGTAGAACTGGGAATGAAATGATCACAGCTGGGGCATCTCTTAAATGGAGGCACTGGACAGAAGAGTCCCAATTTTTGCAAGCTATGAAGGCTGCTGGGGAAGAAATGATTTCTTCTTAATAATAATAATAGCTTTCTATTTACAGAAAGTAAAAAAAGGATCCTATAAATCCTCTTTATCTGGAAAGTTCTTTGGGGACTTAGAAAACTGGTACCATGGGACATTCTTTTGGGCAAGGCCAGAAAATCTTATCAGGCTTGAAAGAAGTTACCTAACAAAAGTAATGAGGCAGTTTAGGATAATGATTAAATTCCACCTGGGACATCACATATGGCAGCTACATGATTGAGCCTCTCAGTCTTAGGCGATCCCAGCCTTGATTCAGATTGGGACCTCTTGTTTGTATACAATTGATCCTGTCATCTGATGAGGTGGGGGGGGGGGTCAGGATTAGGGGTGAGCAAGACCCCACAATACCAACAGCCTGAGTCCTGCCCAGTGAATTGATTTAAGTCTTCTCTCAACCAAAGAAAAGCAAACTTCATTAAAGATTTGGCATACTGGGTAGACTCTTAAGGAGCCTCAGTATTGAAGCTTGCCCTAACCCTAACCCCATCCCTATTTGTCCAAAACATGCCAGACTAATCTGACACAGTCTGAGTCTGCACTAGGTCATGCTCCAGGTTAGTCATGGAGGCCAGATGGATCTTATACACAGAAAGGCTGTGGGAGGATTTAGGGGTGGTGTAGAGGAGAAGTTTGGGGAGGGTCTTCAGGGGGAGTCAAGTGAAGTCAGACTCCAGTAAGGAGACATTAAGGGGGGAAATAGGTGGAGGCGACCTAGAGAGGAGAAACAATTTGGACCCAGCTATTGTGTAAGGCTGATGGCTTCAGACAAATGCCTTGTTTGGGCAGATTCAGGAGTGGCATCAATATCTTAGAATGCAGAAAAGAAGGAAATGCCTCCAATCCCAGTGATCTTGGGGCTCACTCTTGGTAATTCAACAAGCTTTGATTATTTGGCAGAGATTGTGCTTAGGGCTGGAGGTGCAAAGTGGGGTGAAACAGCCCCTGCCTCCAAAGAGCTCAATTTCTAAACTGGACCCATTGGTTTAGTCTAGGTAACAGGTCAACAAGCTTTATTAAGAATCTGGTATGAACCAAGGAATTTATAGGCTCTTGTGATGCCAAGAATGTGTAAGGTATTGAAGTAGTAAGCCTTGACATTTCACTGGCTTATGAGGGGCCCATCTTTGTATCCTGAATTCTTGTAAACCCAAGAATCCTCCATTCCGCTAGGTTATCGAACATCTTTAACCCAGTGTGCCCCAGCCCATTCTTATCTCATCAGACCAAACCCAAGAATCCTCCCTTCTGCCATTGAACAACCTGCATTATCTAAGAGTGCCCCCGCAGCCTGCCCCTGATATGATGGTAGCTTTTGGACTATTTAAACTGTGTGTCTACTGGGGTTCAGTGCAGCTCCTGGGACTTTGTCCCTAGGATTGCCGCTGGCCAGCTAATAAACGCTTCCTGAATTCGATTACTGATGGTATTGATGGGGTCCTTGTGATGTATATATGTCTGTAGTATCAATCTGTAACATCAGTTTGTAAATGGGGTGCTTTGGGATCTATGTCTGTAAAATCAATTTGTAAAAGCAGTCTGTAAGATCACATTTCCACCCCCCCCCCCAGCCTCAGAGCATTGACTCTTCCCCTTCCCCCTTCCAGCACTCTGCCCAGCAACAACTCATGACCTGTTTATCTCTGCTTGAAACAATAAGTTATGTAAATGTTATCTCCCTTAGTTAGAGTGGCCAGCCCCACCATAAATTCTTCAATACCTTATCTATAGGGTAACTCCTTAGTCAATTATATACCCACACTGTCTCTGATGACCTTGGTGGGTGGCAGACTGGGCACTCTTTAGTGAGGTATCAGGCCTAGAACCACACCTCCAGCTAGACCCCCTCTTGAGCTATTTCCCAGTGAATCATGGGCAATACACCTGCGCAGTTGATATTAAAAGTGTATGGTCCTTTGAGCACTGACCACTCCTTAACTCCTCCCTGATCCCACCCTTACTCACCTAGTTAGCATAACTGACCCCTTAAAACTATGTCTGCAGCCTCTGGGAGTTTGCAGTTTCCATAAGAATCTAGCCCGCTGTTCTCTACAGCATAAGGTAACAATAAACTTTACAATTTCAGCTTCAAAGTCTGCTTGAGCCTGGTGAATTCCTTCCAGACTGGATGCCAGGAGAGGTTTCCCTGGCAGAACCACTTACCCTCCCCCCCTCCTTATCACCCTTCCCTCTTCAGTATTGGCCTGGTGATTCTGCCCGAGTGTCCATTTCAGGTATGAATGAATTTTGTTTCCACAGAAATTATATGAAACCTGGTTTGAAGTCATATGGATGGCTAAAGTCAGAGAAAAAACTGCTTGTAAGGAGCAGTGGGCAATGCTGGTGCCAGAAAAATCAGCATAGCTACTTATATTCAGAGAAGGCCTTTTTGGGTTTAAAAAGAGGCCTGCTAGGCCAGATCTCATTCTGAAAGAATGAGGCTTAGATCCATTATAATGGGACTTTCATTGTTGATAACCAGGTTGGAATCTTCTAATTTAGACTTTTATTCATTCTCCAAATCTTTGAGGAAAATCCTTTCTCATGCTAACTAGGTAAGTCTGGGCAGGATTAGGGATTGGGTAAGGAGTGAAACATCAGTTAATCTACTAAAGGTCAGGATTTAACCTTTAGAAATACCCAGGCTGCCCCCATCAATGTCTTGGTAAGCAGATCAAAGTAAGGGAGTATACATTATGTCTGAGTCTAGGATACATATGATAGGTCAGTGAGTGGTAAATATCTTTATGACCCAGTATGCAGCCAATTCAGCCAGTACACATCAGTATACAGTAAGAAGTTCTATAGGTGCCACTGGCTACTGTATCAGGAAGAGAGAGAAATGTTTTACTAGGGCATGCAGTGCTTGGACTGGTGAGAAACTGTCTGAGACAATATTTTGAGGGTATGGAGAGATGTGATTTTGGAATTGAAGTCCAAACTGCGTGGTCTAGGAGACCTTTGAGCAGGGGCATCCACTATAGACTGGGGCTGCTGGGAAATGGAGTATGGGACAGAGTCTGGGAGAACCTCTGAGAGCAGTCCTTCAGGAGGTGGAGGTCCCTGGGGCCAAAGAGCAAGTGTATCCAGTAAGCGCTCGGGCTGCTGGGAAATGGAGTCCAGGACTGCAGGGGACAGCTGATGCCCTGGAAGTTCAGGTCTAGTTGGCCAATGAGTCGGCATTTTGGACAGATAAGGGGGAGGGATATCCTGTAGAAGTCTGCTAGCTTCCTGCTATGGGGAAGGAGCCTCCAGAGCTACAGGAGGAGAGGTTTCCGCATGAGCTGGGTCAAGGTCAGTCGGATTCCCTTTTCCAGGGGTGAAATTAACTAGAAGTACTCTACTCTGTTTCCGTCATTCTGTGTTCTGAGAGAGACAAAAGGCCTGGACACGGGGAACTTCTGTGAACTTGGCCAAGGAGTTAAGCTGTAGATGGGCCACTGAAGCATTGATGGGCACAGCTGGCGCCTCTGCTGGGGAGAGAACATTTGCTAAAATGTTTATAGACGGGATAGTGAAAGGTGCAGCTTGTTACTGTTCCAAGCAGAGATAAACAGTTGATGAGTTGTTGCTGGGCAGAGTGCTGGCGGGGAAAGGGGCAGAGTTAATGCTCTGGGCTGGAGGGGGGATGCGATTTTAGAGACATAGACCCCAAGCGCCCCTTTTACAAACTGATGTTACAAATACATATCCCAAGCACCCCATCAACTCCAGGGCCAGGGCTCTATTCACTGCGCCACCTAGCCTCCCCCAGCAAGTAAATTTATATATGTATATATATATATATATATATATATATATATATATATATATGGGGCAAATATCTTGGGAAGATTTGGGATAGGATTGAGGGTGCCAAATAGACTGGGGTGTTCTGGAGGTAAATTACAAAGAGTCTAAATGGGATTAAGGGGTTGGAAGTAGCCTGGAGTGGTCCTGAGATAATTGACACTTAAGGGCTGGGCTGGGCTGGGGCCACAATGCCAGGAGAATTGAAAGGATTTTTGAGTAGGTGCAGCCGTGTGGGAAAGTTGTGAACTTGGGTTGATCTTTTGGGGTCCAGGTCCCATACCCAGTCAGAGAGAGATCTCTGATTCAGGAGCCATTGAGGTATGACTGGTCTCATCCCATCTGAGATACCAGAGCTCCTCTGACTCTTGGATTTCTGAAGGACAATAGGGGAAAGGAAGAGGAGTAAGAAAGTCTGGGACCATCTTGTATTGGACAAGCAGGCCAGAATAATCTGAAACAGAATGAGTCTGCACTAGGTCATTCTCCAGTTTAGTCATGGAGGCCAGATGCATCTTATATCCAGAAAGGTTGTGGGAGGATTTAGGGGTGCCTAAAGGAGGAGAAGTTTGGGGAGGGTCTTCAGGGGGAGTCAAATGAAGTCAGACTCCAGTAAAGAAATTAAGGGTGGGAAATAGGTGGAGGCTACCTAGAGATGAGAAACAGTTTGGACCCTGCTATTTTTTAAGGCTGATGGCCTCAGGCAAATGTGATCATTGAGATAGTTGACAGTGAAGGGCTGGGCTGGGCTGGGCTGGGGCCACTAGGCCGGGAGAATTGGAAAGGATTTTTGAATAGGTGGGAATGTGTGGGAAAGTTGTGAACCTGGGTTGATCTTTTGGGGTCCAAGTCCCATACCCAGTCACAGGGAGATCTCTGATTCAGGAGCCATTGAGGCCTCATCCCATCTGAGACCTCAAACCTCTTCTGACTCTTGGATTTCTGAAGGGGAAAGCAGGAGTAAGAGAGGACCTCACCCTCTGTAAATCCCTTTTGGCCAGCCTCTTACCTTGGGATCCTTCTCCCTCCCCTGCTCAGCCTATAGAAGACCTTCCTGCAAAATATGCCCAATTAAATATAGAACAGTTTGGAAACATTGTAACCACAGTGTTACAGCTAGATTCATCATTTCACAGCATCCAGATCAAAAGAAAATTTATTTTTATAAGGGTACAATTGAAGATCCTCAAGAAATCTTTTTTTTTTTTCAGTTTAAGAGCATATATATAATGGTTACCCCAAATCCCCAATTGAACAAAATTTGGAACATAATCACAACATAAACCATGTTACAAAGTTAATACCTGAAACAAAATGGCCAGGCAAATAAAATCAATTCAGTTGATTATCTTATTTAGAATTATCTTAGATAAAAAAACCACTTTATCTATTTATGCAAGCAATACTTCAGGGTGGATATTTTCAGAGTGGAGCAAAGGGTAATTCTGGTGTAGCTTCATTTTCCACTTATTCTTTCAGCTCCTGAACACAGGCCCTTAAATGCCAGGATTTTGTTTGTTTGTCTGTTTGCTTTGTGGAGGAGGAAGAGAGGTTTGGAATTTTATTGATTTCAACAACAAGGATCTATGCAGGGGTGAGTGAACCTTTTGTTGAGAAGAGGTGGTTTTTGACTGATTATGGCAAGAGGAAGATTGAAAGTGAAACTGGAGATTGTGGTTAGATAAAATATTTGTTAAGCACTTAGTATATGCCATGAACTATTTAATTGCTAGAGATACAAATACAAGCAAATTCATGGTCCCTACTCTCCAGGAGTTTATGTTCTAGGGAGAGAAGATAACATTGGGGGATGGGTAATAGGTTCTACCAGGACTCTGATTACTATCAGTGACCAGAGACCCTGCAATTCAGTCTGGAAAGAATTCACCAGGCTCAAGCAAACTTTGAAGCCAAGATTGTAAAAGTTTATTGTTATGCTGTACAGCACAGGGGGCAAGAGTTCTTAGGGAACCTGCAAACTTAAAGAAGATATAGGAGTACTTTTAAGGACTCATTGTAGTAAATTTGGTGTCAATTATGCTAACTGGCTGAGTAAGAGTGAGATTAGGGAGGAGTCAAGGAGTGGTCAGTCCTTAAAGGTACTTGCACTTTTAATATCAACTGAGCAGGCCTCTTCCCCATAATTCACTGGTAAATAGCCCAAGGCGGGGCTACCTGGAGATGTGCTTTTAGGCCTGAAAGGTCACTAAGCAAAGCAGCCATCTGGGCTGACTAAGAAGTGCCCAGTGTGCCACCCTTCAGTGTCAAGTTTCACAAGATGGATGTCGGGAACCAAGGCTAAGGGAGAATCATTATGGGTATAATTGGCTAAGGAGTTAACCTGTAGATAGGGCATTGAAGGATTCTTGGGTGCAGCTGGCCACTTTACTAGGGGAGATAATATTTGCCTCAGCTAAAATGTTTCTAGATGGTTTAGTGAGAGGTTCATAGGTGTAGCTTGTTGTTATTTCAAGCAGAGATAAACAGTTCATGAGCTGTTGCTGGGCAGAATGCTGGCAGGGGGAAGGGGCTGAGTTAATGCTGTGAGGCTAGGAAGGGGGAAATGTTTTTTTTTATTTTTGGAGGGCAATTGGGGTTAAGTAACTTGCCCAAGGTCACACGGCTGAGTTTTTGTTTGTGTGGGTCAAGTGTCTGAGGCTGGATCAGAATTCAGGTCCTTCTGACTCCAGGGCCAGCGCTCTACTCACTGTGCCACCTAGCCTCCCCAGGAAGGGGGAAATGTGATTTTTTTTTTTAAAGCAATTGGGGTTAAGTAACTTGCTCAAGGTTACATGGCTAGTCATTATTTATGTGTGGGTGCTCATTTTCTGAGGCTGGATCTGATCTCGGGTCATCCCAACTCCGAGGCCGGCACTCTTACTCACTGTGCCACCTAGCTGCCCCTTTAGGGCAATTGGGGTTAAGTAACTTGCCCAAGGTTACACAGCTAGGTTTTTGTTTGTGTGGATTAAGTGTTGGAGGCCGGCTCCGAACTCAGGTCCTTCTGACTTCAGGGCCAGAGCTCTATTCACTGCGCCACCTAGCCATCCCGGGAAATGTGATTTTATAGACATAGATCCCCAGCACACCTTTTACATACTGTTGTACAAACTGATATTACAGACATAGACTGGTGTTCAAAATATATATCCCCCCCCCAAATATATATATATCCTAAGCACCCGATAAACTCTAGGGCCCGTGCTCTATTCACTGTGAAACCTACTCACCTCCAGCAACTAAATTTTTATATATACAGGGGAAAATATTGTGGGAAGATTTGGGATAGGATTGAGGGAGCCAAATAGACTGGGGTATTCTTGAGGTAACCTAGAAGGAGTCTAAGTGGGATTAAGGGGTTGGAAGTAGCCTAATGTGGTCCAGAGATAACTGACAATGAAGAGGTCAGCTGGGCTGTATTTAGGATGACAGGAGAACTGAAAGGATTTTTAGGTAGGTGGGGATATGTGGGAAAGTTGTGGAGCAGGGTTGATCTTTTGGGGTCCAAGTCCCATACCCAGTCAGAGGGTGATCTCTGATTCAGGAGCCATTGAGGCTATGAGTGGTCTCATCCCATCTGAGATGCCAAAGCTCCTCTGACTCTTAGATGTCTGAAGGACAATAGGGGAAATGAAGAGGAGTAAGAAAGTCTGGGACCATCCTCTTTTCCCAGCTGGACTCTACCTTTAGGTTTCATTCTCTGTCCTCAGGGCAGGGCTTAACTTCCTGTATATCCCTGTTGGCCAGACTGTTACCCTGGACACTTCTCCCTCCCCTGCTCAGTCTACAGAAGACCAAGCTGGTAACCCGGAGCCAGAGGGAATGGCCCCTGGGAGCGTCAGACCTCCATCCCAGGTGAGTGCACTCTGTCTACAGAATTGACCAGCATTAACTGAAGAGACATTTCCATAGATGAAGAGCATTGTCTATGAAGCTGGCAATGCCCTATCTCTATGACTGTTTCTTTGCAAAAATAGGCAGGAAATTGCAAACAGTAGCCACAGCACCAGCCTGTTCTCTGTACTTTGAATTGATTCCTGTCACTTTGGCATCACAATCACTAACTACCTCCTTCCCCATCCCCAATGGCTGCCCTCCCCTGTGCATTTTCTCAGTTTTCCCTCATGAACCCTGAAACACAAGGAAGATCACTTCACTCCTTTCTCTCTGCTCTGTCGAGCTCTTGTGTTTGCTCCTTTATCTCTGCCTAGCACCCTTCCTACCATATCCATAGAATTGCTCCCCTCTCCCTTTTGCCTCTTTGACCAAGCTTGCCTTGCCAGACCTGCAAGACAAGATGTTCTGCTTATTCTCCAGGGTCTGAGCTCCACAATCAGCTCTCTCTGGTGCACACTGACTGGCTCTTGTCTTGTAGCTGGTTTAACCCTCAAGGGTACACTAAGGGGCCAGTGAGGGGTGAAAGAAGCAAATTCTATTAGCAGGGGTTCAGGGTGTTTCTGGCCTCCTCCATATTTTGGTCCAGTGTGTCTGGAAAATATGCCCTCTTAAGAAAAGAGACTAACTTGATTTCTGGGTCACATTCACATGTTCAAAGGCCTTTACCAGAGCTATCTGGACCAGGCCAAAGAAAAGACTACCTTCTTTAGCTGTTTGTGAATGAACATTTGTTAAGGGCCTAGTACTTCCCTTGTTATAGAAGATATAGACAAAGGGCTGAGTTTGGAGAACTATTCCAAGTTCTGGGTGTTTTCTTTTCAAATGGGTGAAAGAGGGGGACTGAAGGAGACACTCAGTTCTTGTCAAAGAGGCTTCAGGGCCTTTGTGCAAAGATACAATGGAGTGATTGACCATCTTCAATACAACCCTGTTGGGCAGGTGTTATTATCTTTACTTCACAGTTCAGGAAACTGAAGCAAACTGGTTGGGTGATTTACCAACCAGGGGCATATAGTAAATGTCTGAGGCTGGATTTGAACTCAGAGCTTCATGATCTTTCACCATTTCATAGCTCCATTAACATTGTGTTACTGTGCCCATCTTTTCCTAGCACCTTCAACACTGACTGGTATTGTTTTTTGTCATATTTGGCCTTTTTGCAAAGTATGAGATGAAAACTCAGTGTTGTTTTGCTTTTTTTTTTTTTATTTGTGGTTTGGATCATTTTTGCATATGGTGGGGGATACTTGGCAGTTCCTTCTGAGAATTTATTGTTCTTATCCTTTGACAATTTATGTATTGCGGAATGGCTCTTTGTTGTTTTTCAGTTGGTCCATTCCTGTCTCACTCTTTGTCATACAGTGGAGTTTTCTTGGCAGTAATTTGTCATTTCTTTCAATAGCACATTTTATATAGGAGGAACTGAGGTAAACAGGGTGAGGTGACTTGCCCAGGGTCACATTGCTAGTTATTGTCTGAGGCTATATTTCAACTCAGATCCACCCGAGTAAAGCCAGGATATACTCAACTGGAGGTAGCTTGTCTGTGTCATTTTGTGCCTTCTCCACCTCCAAAGTTTGTTGAGTCCCCTTTTCCATGAATTGGGGAAGATGGAAGTCCTGTTTCTACTCTGCTATTTTGGCTTCATTTCTTAAATATATAGAGAAGTCACTCAAATTTATAAAAATACAAGTCATTCTCCAAGTGACAAATTGGTAGATGATTTTAAAATTCAATGTTAGGATAACAAATCAAAACTATATATAATATGAAAAGATGTTCTAAATCACCATTGGCTATAAAAATAAAAACTGAGGCTTCAACTCATACCTATCACATTGCCTAATATGAATTTGTAGTTAATGTTGAAAAACTGAGATACTAATACACTGCTGGTGGCGTTATGAACTGATGTAATCATTTTGGAGAGCAATTTGGAACTATGTAAAAACAGCTATAACAGTGTGCATACCCTTTGATCCAACAATACCCCACTAGGCTTAGAATCTAAAGACCTCAAATATAAAGGAAAGGAAGTATTTGTACAAAAATAGAGCAGCTCTTCTTGTGGTGGCTAAGAATGGAAACTGAAGAGATAGCCATCAACTGGAGAATGGCTAAACAATTTGTGGTGATGTAGTGTAGTGGATTAATATTGTGCTGTAAGAAACTAGGAGGATGATTTCAGAAAAACCTGGAAAGACTTACTTGAGCTGATGCAAAATGAAGTGAGGAGAGCCAGGAGAACATTGTATCCAGCAACAGCAATATTGTTCTATAAAGAATTGTGAATGACTAAGCTGATCTCAGCAGTGCAATGCTCCAAGGAAATCCCAAAGCACCAGTGAGGAACCCTGCTATCTGCCTCCAGAGAAAGAGCTGATGTTGTTTGCAGATGGACTGGAGCATGCTGTTTGTCACCATCTTTCTTACATGTTTTTTTTTTCAAGTCTTTCTGGAAAAATAACAGAGAAATATTTTACATGATTGAACATGTAGAACCTCTCTCCTATTGCTTACTGTCCAAGTTAGTGGGGAGGGAATAGAGGGAAGGAGGGAGAGAATTTGTAACTCAAAACTTTCAAAGATCACAAACATTAAAAATTATTATCATGTAATTCTGTGGTAAATATATTTTCAAAAATGTAAAGAAAATAAAATGGAGCTTCTGTACCATTCTGTATGGCACTGTGTACTGGTGATGGCAAATGGAGAAATTTTGAATCCTCTGAATTAGTTCGCTTACTTGGGCAGCACAAGGACATTCCCAAGGTCTCTGGAGAATTTTGTAGTCAATTGTGAGACATGGGAGATGCAGGCCAAGGACCACCAAGCATAGCTCACCCTCCTTAAAGAACATGCTGTGCTAGCAAGGCCAAAGTGTAGTAGATCAAAAGAATGATGAGGTGTGCAAATTCAGAGCCATCTCCACCCTAATGTTCACCTGGATTATTTGTAACAGACCCATGGTAGAGCCTTCTGATCATCCAGCGTCAGACACATTAACCCTGACATAGTGATGTCATTTTGGTCTTCTTTGACCACAAAGAACAATAGAAATTACCTATTATGTAAGTAAATATTATAGTAAGGACATATATGTTCCTGCCAAATGCAGGCAGTCATAAAGTGGAGGCATAAGATGTTTTGACTATGACCATCATATCCCAGGTAGACTCAGTCCCTCAATGTAACCACAGATAACTCCTTCACTTGCCCAGAACATGTCATATCCCTCAGTTCAGTGCAGATTGTCATTAATGTGTCTCATGAATCCTTTTCATGCTTTGTCTAGATAAAACTCTGTTTCAGATTCTCAGTTCTGTTTCTTCTTATTTCAATAATCAAACATTCCACCCCTCCTGCCCTCCCACCCAATACTTTGTACTTGCCAGTTTCTCACAAAATTCACAAAATTTTATTTATTCCATATTGCTTTTATCAGCTCTGATAAAAAGAAATATCACATCATCTTTATTTCTCCTTCAGAGATCCTTCTGTCTCACTAATAAAACATGCTTTGTTGCACAGAGAAACACATTCTATGGTAAGACTCCTCAACTTCCTTGCAGCTGATCATAGTAAACATTTTCTTAACAATTCATCAAGCTCTTAATGAGTATGGTTTTAAGTGTTGTCTCTGATACTCCACAAGGATATGACTGTTGAGTAAATTCCCTTTCTATGATTTAGATTCCTCTTCTCACTTGATGAGGGTTGCACTGCATGAATTCTGGAGTCCTTTATCAGTTCTAAATCTTTTGACACTTGATGGTTTAGGAGTTGGTGACATTCCAGGATGTGTGTGTTGACTTCACCCCAGAGGAGTGGAGCCTCTTAGACCATCATCAGAAGAAGTTGTTCAAGGAAGTCATGCTGGACAATGCCAGGAACTTTCTCTCATTGGGTAAGGACATTTTCCTGGCCACTCTGAGTCTGCTATCAAAGGGAATATCCTGATGCCTCAGTGTCCTGGCTTTGGAGTACTTATTTGTTAATAGAAAGGGAAAAGTCTGGTCTCCTGTTTCTGAGGGAGAGGGCCCCTCCTATTACCTGGTTTTCCTATAAAAGGTTAGTACATCATGTAAAGATAATATGAAATATTACAATATGTTTCCTTGTTGCCCCTGAATCTGTCTCTTGCCAATTCTAGGTATCTTGAGGTCAAAGATGAGAGCACTGTTGAAACATCTCAAATGCAGAACTAATCCCATGGATTATTTAGTTCTGCCTCTTCCTCCTCATGAATTATTTCTGCCAAATCTCTGAAAACTTCTCTGGTAGCCTTTCCCTGTATCCCCTTCCTCTTTGGGAAGGGCCAAGTATTTAGCATATTCATCTTTTGTCCTTAATCTCTCTTTATTTACCTCCACATTCCAGCATGTGGTGGGAAAGGATGGTGGGAAAGGAAGGGTGGGGAAAAAAGCCTTTCTGTTCACTGTTCTTCACCAGCTGCTGTGCTAAGTGCTTTCTTTACAATAGGTAATATTATTTCCCCCATTTGACACTTGAGAAAATCCACTTGAGAAAATCCCAGGAAACAAGTTAAGTGACTTTTCCAGAGGCACACATCTAGTAAATTGTCTGAGGCTAGATTTAAGCCTGGTATTCCTGACTGGAGGCTCAGGTCTCTGCTACACTACCAGCTGCTTCTAATTTCTAGATACTGGAAACTGCAATGAGTCCAAATTCCTTTGAAGAAGGTGCACCAAGATCAGGTTTTCTGATTTCAAAGTGCCTCCAGGATCTTCTCCCCCACCTCTCCCCAAATTTCAAGAAAAGAAATTTTATTGTAACCATGATTAATGATTCTTGGAACCATCCTGTCATCCTTGCTTGCATGCCCCTATCAATAGCAGGAATAACAGACTGACCAAGAACCAGAATTTGACTCACTCAGGGTCATTGAGCTTCCCAGCAGGACAGTCGCACCAGAAGATGCAGTGACTCCTTGAACAAACAGTAACAAAGTTTTTATTCCAGGGAGTGAGGGGTCAGGTGGGAGCCAAGAGAGAAAGCTGATTTGTTAAAGTCTAATTTTTTGGAGCTCAAGGCTGATCTGGTACATCCCAATTTGGTTACTTGCATTACAACCATTAATGGCATCATAAGTCAGCTATGTGTGAACATGATGGAGTGATTCTCAAAATGGAGTAGTTTTATATGTATACTGTTTTCCCTAAAGAGAACTAAATTCCATGTTTTTCTCCATGCTCTTCCCTGGTTCCCCATGCTCAGAGCTTCCAGTTCCAAGAGAATATTTGATTTCTTATTTTGAGGAAAGGGAAGCCCCATGGATCCTGGAACAAAAAGGTCTGAGGAGCTGCTGTCCAGGTGAGTGCGGTGAAAGCAGGTAAATGAGAGCTGTGATTCTTGGCCTTGTGGCAAAGCACGTGCTAGGTTTGGGGACAGGATCCCCTGACTTGGATTTCCTTTTCAGACACTTTTAACAGTGGGTCCATGGACAAATCAGTAAACTGCACTGAGTCTCAGTTTCCCCTTCTGTAACATGAGGAAGTTGGACACCATGGCAATTAAGGTTCCCAGTGATTAATCTGTGATCCAAAATAAAGTCGTTATTTAGAATTTGAGGGCATAGAAAGTGCAAAAGGCAATTAGGCTTTCCAATATGGACTCTTTCTTAGACTCTTGAAGTCAGTGAATATTTATTAAATTTCTCCTATGTGCTCTGCTAAGCACCAGGGATATCAAGAAATACAAGGATCACTCCTGCTGTCTTGGAGTTCATAGACTGGTGGGGCAGATGACAAACCAACAACACAGTAGAAATCGGTGATGGACAAGACAGATGGGAGCTCATTGAGAGAGTGAAGGCACTAAAGTTAAACAGGACTGGAAAGGTTTATTGAGGAAGGTGTGCTGTAGCTGTGGCTTCAGGGAAGCCAGGGTGAACATTGTAGACAGGGAGATAGCATAGATAGCATAGAGAGCCCAGAGAGTCAGGAGGTGGCGTTCCCTGTTCACAGAACAGAAGGGAGGCCCATGACACTGGAGTATAGCATGTTCGGTGGGGATATGAGGTGAAAGGCAATTAGAAGAGTAGGGGAGGTCCAGGTAAAGGAAGAGCAGGTGCTTAATAGCCCTAGAGAGGATTTTCTATTTGATCCTTTTCCTTGGGATCTTCAGGAGTTTGTTGAGGCCATGGTGCCATCCTCAGTCAAGAACTCATGGAGATGGGTCTTGATAAGTGGGTTGAGGAATGACTGGAGTCAGGGAGACTTGAGGCAAATGGAGTCAGTGGCAGGTTCTAGCAGTACCTCAGATGTGAGGACCTCTACCAAGGCAGTGGCAGTGATGGGAGAGAAAGGGGTGTATGGGAGAGATGTTGCCTAGCAGGTATCACAGGACTTTGTAGCAGATTGAATGTGTCAGGACTGTGAAAGTCAGTGAGGAATGCATGACATCTTATTTTGAGTCTGTACTATTGGGAGGATGCCTTGGAAAACATTAAGAAAGTAGGAATGTGGGTGGGTTGGGAAATAAGCAATGATTTTGCTTTGGGGAACAGGAGGCCTGTCAGTAAAACAGAGGAAGAGAGGGGAGGGGGGAGACAGGTGACTGACTGTCTAAGGCTGCAGAGAAGATAAGAAGGATGAGGAGGAAGAAATGACCAGTGGATTTGGCACCTCTGAGGTTTTGGGGAATATTAGAGAGAGGAATTTCAGTTGAAAAATGAAATGAGGAGCCTGGATTGCAGAGAATTTCAGAGAAAGGAGAGGAAAGGAATTGGAGACACCAGTTGTAAATGAGTTTTTCCAGCCATGAAATGGAAGAATGATAATGGAAAATATCTCCAGTGTAATTAATCAAGTGACTGTTTTGAGGATTAGAGAGAAATGGCTTTATTTATGTCTGTAGGAAAGGAGCATCAGTGTGGGAAAGACTAGAAAATAGGTGCTGGAGAGGCAGCGTACTGAGCAAGATGCTGTCCTGGAATGGGATTACTTACACATGGAAAGAAGTTGGCATTGTCCAGGAGCAGGACCATTTCATCTGGTGGTGGATGAAAAAGGAGATAAAGGCTCTTAATGTATGGGAGATGAAGGGATAACTTTTTTAGTGAAAACTAGAAGCCACATTTCTGTGCTGACAAGGTGTGTGTGGCTGGACTATGGGATCAAGAAATGAGGGACAGTTGGGAAAGAATGAAAAGAATTGGAAAAAGTGTTCTGGTGAATGAAAAAGGGAGTCAGGTGTGTGATTTTCAGTTATTTCTGAATCTTCAAGATCCCATTTGAGGTTTTTCTGTCCAAGATCCCGGAGTGATTTGCCATTTCCTTTTCTGGATCATTTTTACAGATGAAGAAACCAAGAGCAGGAGGTCTAAGTGTGTTGCCCCGAGTGACATAATAAGTGTCTTAGGCTGGGGTTGATCCTGAGTCTTCCTAACCACTACTCTTATCCATTGCATCACCTAGCTACCCCATTGGAGTCAGGGATATGTCAAAGGATAGCCTTGTTACAGTGGGTCCCACACTGAAATTGTGTACCCTCAATTTGTAGTGGACCCAGGCAGCCTGCTCTTATGGTTTCCTTTCCTCTCCATTCAGCATTATCTAAGTAGGAGCAAAGGGAAAGCAGGGTGTTGAATCTAGTTCAGTGGGACATAAGGGAACTCAAGGTGTGAGGCTGGTAACAATTTAAGGAGAGGAGAGTTAGGGAGGAGAGTCAAAATTAAAACAAGAATGAAAAATCCAGCACCTCCCCTCACCTCCCCCCCGCCCCTGCCCAGCCAGACACTGCAGGTTCAGTTCCAGTCCTCTGGAGTGGTGTGAATATTAAGTGACTCCCTTGAGTTTTTGATACCTCAGTGAATATAAAAGTTATTTTCATGATATACTGTTGTCTATTACATTTAGAACACTTATGTCTCCCAAATGTACGTGCTTTAATTTATACTTGTTTTATTGCTAATAAAAGCGTAGTATCATCTTAGCCTTTAGTGGGTCTCAATCTTCTAGCTGGTGGAGGCTATGACCCAATGGTGATGGCTACTGACTGAACATGGTGGTGGTTGTTCAAGGTTGGTGGTTGGTGGGGCAATTTCTAAAAATAAGGCAACAGGGAAGTTTTCCATATTGATTGGCTCCTCTTTTCCCTGGAACTTAAAGCCCCATTGTAGGGTTATGGTCTAACTTCAGATTGTGTCTAAGAGAGTAGAAAGACCCAAAGAGAGAGAGAACAGGTCAATATCCAATAATAAAATATTTTTTTCTAAAAAACCAAAGAAGACAAAGAAAAACATAACCTCTAAAGGCTATCTAGTTCTATGGACAGAATATGTCCACTTGCAGAGCTGCAGTTCTACTCCCAGCTGCTGGCACTCAGCCATTCTGAGGTCATGGCCTGTCTAGGGAATGCTGGGTCTGCTAGTGTCTCAGCTGTTTGTGAAGATTTGATGTGATTGTCTGTGCAGCTGTTTATAAGCCAAGCTGTCTTGCAGAAGTGGACTAATGGCATTTTCAAATGTTTGATGCTGTCCATTTAACTTCAAAGACTTTTCTCTTAGCCTGGGAATGTAGGAAATGCATCAATGAGTTTACTTTTTCTCAATGGAGGGAAGGTATGATAATTCTCTCCGTATGTATATCTGTTTCTGTATATGTTTTATGATTTGTTTCTAGTAGAAGGAGAGATTAAACCTCAAAGCAGAGAGACTACTGGAAAGTTAAGCATTTCTGTGCAAGAAATTCACCAGGAAAGCTTGCTGAGGGATGGTCCTTGTGACGTCACTGGGCAACCAATCTCTGCTGAATTTCAAAGAATGCACACAGGACTGAAACTTTATGCTTGTCATTATTTTGGGGAAGTCTTGAGTCAACAGTCATCTCTGATTTCCCATCAAAAAATTCATGCTGGAGAGAAACCACAGGAGTGTCAAGAATGTAGTGAAAGCTCATCCTTCATTATTCATCACAGTATTCACAGTGACAAGAAACCTTATGAATGTCATCAGTGTGGAAAGGCCTTTAGACGTAAGTCTTCTCTAAGTGTGCATCAGAGAATCCACACTGGAAGGAAACCCTATAAATGTCATCAATGTGGAAGGGCTTTTAGCAGGAACTCTGATCTCACTCTACATCAGAACATCCACGCAGGAAAGAAACTTTATGAATGTAATCAGGGTGTAAAGGCTTTCACAGTAACCTCCAAACTTAATGTCCATCAGAGATTCCACACTGGAGCGAAACCCTATAAATGTCATCAATGTGGAAAGGCTTTTAGAAAGAACTCTTATCTCACTGAACATCAGAGAATCCACACTGGAGAGAAACCATATCCATGTAATCAATGTGGAAAGGCTTTTAGACTATCCTACCAACTTAATGTCCATCAGAGAGTCCACACTGGAGAGAAACCTTATAAATGTCATCAATGTGGAAAGGCTTTTAGAAAGAACTCTTATCTCACTGAACATCAGAGAATCCACACTGGAGAGAAGCCATATCCATGTAATCAATGTGGAAAGGCTTTCAGACAATCCTATCAACTTAATGTCCATCAGAGAATCCACACTGGAGAGAGACCTTATAAATGCCATCAATGTGGAAAATCTTATACAGTGAAACGTGATCTTGCTGCCCATCAGAGAATCCACACTGGAGAGAAACCATTTAAATGTCATAAGTGTGGAAATTCTTTTAGAAAAAACTCTTTTCTCACTATCCATCAGAGAATCCACACTGGAGAGAAACCTTATGAATGCCATCAATGTGGAAAGGCTTTTAAAAGGAACTCTGATCTCAGTCTACATCAGAGAATCCACACTGGAGAGAAACCTTATGAATGTCATCAGTGTAAAAAGGCCTTTAGAACTAATTCTTCTCTAAGTGTACATCAGAGAATCCATACTGGGGAGAAACCCTATAAATGTCATCAATGTGGAAAGGCTTTTAGAAGGCCCTGTCATCTTGCTGCCCATCAGAGTATCCACACAGGAAAGAAACATTATGAATGTCTTGAATGTGGAAAGGCTTTCAGACTATCCTACCAACTTAATGTCCATCGGAGAATCCACACTGGAGAGAAACCTTATGAATGTCATCAATGTGGAAAGGCCTTTAGAAGTAACTATTCTCTAAGTATACATCAGAGAATCCACACTGGAGAGAAGCCATATCAATGTAATCAATGTGGAAAGGCTTTCAGACAGTCCTATCAATTTAATGTCCATCAGAGAATCCACACTGGCGAGAGACCTTATAAATGTCATCAATGTGGAAAATCTTATATGATCAAACGTGATCTTGCTGCCCATCAGAGAATCCACACTGGAGAGAAACCTTATGAATGTCATCAGTGTGGAATTGCTTTTAGAAAAAACGATTATCTCACTCTCCATCAGAGAATCCACACTGAAGAGAAACCTTATGAATGCCATCAATGTGGAAAGGCTTTTAAAAGGAACTCTGATCTCAGTCTACATCAGAGAATCCACACTGGAGAGAAACCTTATGAATGTCATCAGTGTAGAAAGGCCTTTAGAACTAGCTCTTGCCTAACTGTACATCAGAGAATCCACACTGGAGAGAAACCGTATAAATGTCATCAATGTGGAAAGGCTTTTAGAAGGCACTCTCATCTTGCTGCCCATCAGAGTATCCACACAGGAAAGAAACATTATGAATGTCTTGAATGTGGAAAGGCTTTCAGACTATCCTACCAACTTAATGTCCATCAGAGAATCCACACTGGAGAGAAACCTTATGAATGTCATCAGTGTGGAAAGACTTTTAGAAGGCACTCTAATCTTGCTGCCCATCAGAAGATTCACACTGGAGCTAAACCATAAGAATGTAATCGATGTGGAACGACTTTTAGTGAGCTCTCCAAACTTCCTGTACATCAGAGAATTCAAATTGAGTGAAACTTTATTAATGTAATCATTGTGGAAAGGCTTTTTAAAGGACATTTCATCTTGAACTGCTAACTTGCTTTGCATCAGAGAAACCACAGTGATGAGAAACTTGATGAATGTAATCAATGTGGGAAGTCTTTTAGAAGGAACTCTCAACTTGTACTGCAGAGAATCCACACTGGAGAGAAATCTTATAAATGTATGCAATGTGCAAAGACTTTTAGAAGGAACTCCCAGTTTGCTGTACTTCAGAGAATCTACATCTTATGAATGTGATACATGTGGAAAAGGCTTTCACAGACTATCCTACCAACTTAATGTCCATCAGAGAGTCCATATGGGAGAGAAACCATATGAATGTCATCAGTGTGGTAAGGCTTTCACACTAACCTCCCAACTTAATGTCCATCAGAAAATCCACACTGGAGAGAAACCTTATGAATATCATCAATGTGGAAAGGCTTTTAGAAAAAACGATTATCTCACTGTCCATCAGAGAATCCACACTGGAGAAAAGCCTTATGAATGTCATCAATGTGGAAAGGCTTTTAAAAAGCCCTCTCTTCATGCTGCCCATCAGAGAATCCACAGTGGAGAGAAACCTTATGAATGTCATCAGTGTAGAAAGACTTTTAGAAGGAACTCTTAATATTTCTGCCCATCAGAAGATTCACATTGGAAAGAAACCTTATTGATGTCATCTATGTGGGAAGGCTTTTAGAAAAAAGTGTTCTCTGACTGTCCATCAGAAAATCCACACTGGAGAGAAACCATAAGAATGTAATCAATGTGGAAAGACTTTTAGTGAGAACTCCAAACTTGCTGTACATCAGAGAATTCATATTGAGTGAAACCTTATAAATGTAATCATTGTGGAAAGGCTTTTTCAGGGACGTTTCATGTTGAACTGCAAACTTGCTTTGTATCAGAGAATCCACAGTGATGAGAAACTTGATGAATGTAATCAATGTGCAAAGGCTTTTAGAAGGAACTCTCAGTTTGCTGTACTTCAGAGAATCCACATCTTTTGAATGTGATACATATGGAAAAGCCTTTTACACAAAACTCCAATCTTGCTGCACGGGAGAGAATCCACACTGGAGAGAAACCTAATGTGATAAAAACACTCCCCCAAGATTTATAGCAACTGATATGGGCTCTACACATTTTTATTAAACACAAATTCTAATGAGTCATGTTGTATGGAAGAATTATAAGAAATGGGAAAAACCATGAAAAGGAAAAAATAACAAAATAAAACAAAAAGGAAATAATCTGCTTTGCTATTCATTCTTACTTCCTGGTTCCTTGTCTGCATGTGAAGGGAATTTTCCATGATGTGTCCTTGGAATTGTTTTAGGTCTTTGCTTTGATGAGAAGGGCTAAGTCTATCAAAACCAGTCCTCATACAATGGCTGTTAGAGTGGTACAATGGTCTCCTGGTTCTGCTCCCCTCAGCATTAGTTCATTGAAATCTTTCTAGTTTTCTCTGAAGTCTGCCTGTTCATCATTTCTTATATCACAATAGTATTCTATTCTGTTCATAAAATATAGCTTGATTAGCCATTCCTCAGTTGATGGGCATCCCCTCTATTTCCAGTTCTTCGCCCTGACTAAAAGCTCCAAAAATATTTTTGTGTATGGGTCCTTTTTCCCTTTTATGATCTCTTTGGGATACAGACCTAGAAGTGTTATATTGCTGGTTCCAAGGGCATGTACCCTTCTGTAGCCCTTTTGGCATAGCTCCAAATTGTTCTCCAGAATGGTTGGATCAGCTCAGAACTCCACCCACATTGAATTAATGTTGCACCTTTCCCACATCCTCTCCAAGACATTTAACATGTATTCTTTTTTTTGTTAACCATTCTGATAGGAGTGATAGAAGGGTAATACTAAATAGGGTAATCTCAGGTAGTGCCTGACAGAACTCATTGGCCCATTTGTGAGGCTGCTGGGCCTTTCTTGGGGTCCTTGGCTAAGACTTGTCCAGACTCACCCACCTTGAATCCAAACTTTGTGATTAAATGTGTGAATTATAATGTGATTAAAGTCCGAAGGCTAATTCAGTAGTAGAATGGATGTGGAGCCAGCGAACTCAAGGATTGAGAGCCTTTCCCCAAATATCCCTGGTGGGTTCAGGTTGTTCTTTCCCAAACAGAGTAAGTGATCCACAGCCCTCCCTCTTCTCACTCAGTACTCATTTCCTGTCTCAATATAGGCAGAGACACATGATAAACATGCTATTGACATCAGTGATTTAAATGTGTTTGTGAAAGACAAGGCAACAGGGAACCATGGACAGAGAGCTTAGCTGAGAATCAGGAAACCCAGAATCAGGGTTGTTTCTGACCCTGCTGGCTCCAGGATCTCCATAGACCACTTACTGTTCAGTGAGTCAGTGACATGGGCAAGAGCCAAAGACCCTGAGTCCCACAGAAGATGCATGTTCATACTGTTTGGGATGAAAAACCTCATCCAAAATTAAATCAAGAATATGGAGATATTTCAGGAGAACAATAGGAATTTTATCTTAACCCTGGAGAAGAGGGTGGTTTTCCCCTTGACTTTTTACGAGAAAGGCGGGGGTAATGTTAGGTAAACAGACTTAAGACCCTAAAGCAGTCAGGCCCCCTTCACCTAACTTTCCTTTCTCCCATTGGCTGAGGGCTGGACTCAAGTCTCAGCAAGAAAATCTTCCCTATTGGCAAATAAGAGGGAAACCTGCCACTCTCCCTCAGTGCCTGGGAAACAGCTTAAAAATAACAAGGATGCTGATTGACAGCAAGGGAAATGGGGAAGCAGGAAGAAGCCAGTATGATTTATAGGCTCTTGGGATACCTATAACATATAAGGTATGGTTAAATTTTGTTTCCAAAGAAATTATATCAAAACAAATTCTGTGAAACCTGAGTAGAAGTCATACTGATGGTTAAAGTCAGAGATAAAACTGCTTATAAGGGGCAGTGAGGTGTGCTGGTGCCTAAAACATCAGCTTAGCTACTACTTTCCTTTATTCTGAGAAGGCCTTTCTGAGTTTAAGAAGAGGCCTGCTAGGCCAGATCTCATCCACAAAGAGTGAGGATTAGATCCATTATAGGGGGACTTTCACTGTTGAGATCCAGGGTTGGAATCTTCAAACTCAGGCTTTGATTAATTTTCTAAGTAAATGAGGAAAATTTTCTCTCATGATAACTACAATAGTCAGGGCAGCTTCAGGACTGGGTAAGGAAATATCAGTAAGTCGACTAAGGGTCAGGATTAAATGAGAAATACCCAGGCTGTCCCCATCAGTGTCTTGGTAGATAGATCAAAGTAAGGGAATATACATTGTGTCTGAGTCTAGCATACATATGGTAGGTCAGAGAGCAGTAAACATCTTTATGACCCAGTATGCAGCCAATTCAGCCAGTACACATCAGTTCAAACTAGCTGCAACTGGCTACTGTATCAGGAAGTAGAGAAATGGCTCCAGTCCTTGGATTGGAGAGAAACTGCCTGAGACAGACAATGTTTTGAGGCTGGGGAGAGTTGTGAGTTTGGAATTGGAGTCCACACAGGCACCCAAGCACCCCATCAGTTCCATCAGGGATCTCTTGCAGGCCTAAGGTGATCAACCCCTCAGTGTGCTGTTACCTTGACATAGTAGAATAGGCCCCTTTTAATTCTTGTCCCACATTTTGCCTTTTTAATCAGGGTGAAAGCCTGAACGTAGAATCTGCTGGGTCTTTTGTACTTTTCCCAAAGAATAAATTGTTATAAACAAAGTGTTAAGATTGCAGTTTGAGGTGTGAAGGAAGAGCTCCGTTATTGACAATTCACCATAGAAGTGGGTGTGAGCGCTCCCTCTCAGGACCTGACTCACACAAGCAGCACAGGCACCCCCAGTAGTGGAACAAAGATTATGTAGCCTCCATTCCATTACACCCATTGGTCCCCTCTAGACAGGTCATCCCCTTACTCTGGGGATTCATCTCCTAAATGGTTCTTCTCTTCTGGACCAGCCTGGTCTAGTCTCCCTCTCCTCTTTGTAGATTTCTTTATATGATTGAATAGTATGTTCTGCCCTTTTCCCTCAGGACCGAGGCTCTTCCATACATCCTGTTCAGGATCATTTTCAAGACATTTATAGTTCCTATAGAATCTGTGCAAACAGAACTATCAGTATTTCTCACAGTTGTTATTATTGATTTTAAAGACAAATATACCCAATTAAGTAAAGAGCAGTTTGGAAACATTTTAACCCCTGTGTTACAACTAGAGTCATCATTTCACAGCATTCAGATCAAAAGAAAAATCCTTTTTCTAAAGGTACAATTGAATATCCTTAAGAATTCTTTTTTTTTTTTGAAATTCAGAACACATATATAATGGTTACCCCAATTCCCCAATTGAACAAAATTTGGAATATAATCACAACATAAACAATATTACAAAGTTAATACCTGAAACAAAATTGCCAGGCAAGTAACATCAGTTAAGTTGATTATCTTAGAATTATTGTACATATAAAAACAACTTAATCCATTTTTGCAAGCAATGCTCCAGGGTGCATATTTTCAGAGAGGAGCAAAGGGTAATTCTGGTCCAGCTGCATTTATTACTTATGTTTCTTTGTGGAGAGTGATTGGGGTTATGTGACTTGCCCAAGGTCACACGGCTAGTTTTTGTGTTGTGTCTGAGGCTGCATTTGAAGTCAGGTCCTCCTGACTCCAGCACCATTTCTCTATTCAATGTAAATGTCAGGTTTTAAGGGTATTTGACATTAAGGGTAGATCTGCCCTCACATGACCCAACACTCCAGTTATCCTGCTGGGAGCAGACTTTAAATGAGCTCACATTCTGATTTAAACTAGGAGAAATGTGCTAATCAAACTGACTCCGTCTTGTGAACAACCTCCATTCTGAAACTGAGCTCAGCTTGGCTGTGAATACCTCTCTCTCCTGGAAGTCTCCAGGTTGCTTCTTCCTTCCTCCCCCCCACCCAACTCCTAAAGTCCTGAATCTTTCCTCCAATAAGAAATCTGTTGGTAGGGAGATAGTGGAGGAGGAGCCCTCAGAGATGACCAGCCTGGTGGGTGTTGGCCCAGGTGGAATATGAACTCTGTGGTGGAGTTAGGAGGCCTGGGAGGAGTGTAGGGCGGAAGAGGGGTCATCCCAGTGGCCAAGGCATTCTGGGTGATAAAGATAGGACTTGGGGAGGAAAGGCAGAAAGGATCCTGGGTACCTGGCCTTGGGTGTTATTGGAGGAAACAACCCTTACTGGGGCCCTCTGAGAGAGGGAGGACCCTCCCCAAGTGGGCTGGCTGAAGAGAGGAACTTGTGCTGGGATTGCTCTGTCCCTTCCCCTTGCAGCTGAGCTTTCTCTGCCTTCTTCCCTCAGAGTTGAGGTCACACTGCTTTCACTTGGGCCTGAGATCTCTGCTTTATGGATGCCAGCTCTGTGGGTGCAGGTCCCAGGTAGGTCTGAGCCAGGCTCTTACAGCCCTGCTGGCTTCTGCTGGCTGGCCATACCATTGGGTCTTCTCACCTTACCATGTGGTGAGTCCAGCTCTAGGTGCACCTGGAGAGGTCCTCACTCCCTAGCCTGGCTACTGGACAAGCTTCTGCTGCAAAGTCTTTTCCAGTCTCCCAAAATCTCGAAAATCCAGGGTCACTCTCCCCACATTTAAGATTGGGTCCCCTTTTCCCAAAATTCAAATCTTACTCATTCAGACTCAGGAATCCCATCTTGATTGAAAGGACTGGGTAAGGAGTGAAACATCAGTAGTCAATTAAGTGTCTTGATTGAAGGAGAAATACCCAGGCTGCCCCCATCAATGTCTTGGTAGATAGATCAGAGTAAGGGAATATACATTAATTATGTCTAAGTCTGGGATACATATGATAGGTCAGTGAGTAGTAAACATCTTCATGACTCAGTATGCAGCCAGTTCAGCCAGTACACATCAGTTCAAAGTAATAAGTTCTTTAGGTGCAACTGGCTACTGTATCAGGAATAGAGACAAACAGTCTCTTATCCAGTCCTTGGATAGGAGAGAAACTGCCTGAGAAGATGTTTTGAGGCTAGGGAGAGATGTGAGTTTGGAATTGGAGTCCACACAGGCAGCCAAGTGCCCCATCAGTTCCATCAGGGATCTCTTTTTTTTTTTTAAGCAATTGGGGTTAAGTAACTTGCTCAAGGTTACACGGCTAGTCATTTGATTTATGCGTGGGTGCTCATTTTCTGAGGCCGGATCTGGTCTCGGGTCATCCCAACTCCGAGGCCGGCACTCTTACTCACTGCGCCACCTAGCCGCCCCTTTAGGGCAATTGGGGTTAAGTAACTTGCCCAAGGTTACACGGCTAGGTTTTTGTTTGTGCGGATTAAGTGTCGGAGGCCGGCTCCGAACTCAGGTCCTTCTGATTCCAGGGCCGACGCTCTATTCACTGCGCCACCTAGCCGCCCCCCCATCAGGGATCTCTTGCAGGCCTAAGGTGATCACCCCTCAGTTTGCTGTTACCTTGACATAGTAGAATAGGCCCCTTTTAATTCTTCCTGTCCAAGTTCTGCCTTTTTAATCAGGGTGATTGCCTGAATGGTATTTTCCTCAAAGAATAAATTGTTATAAACAAAGTATGAAGATTTCAGTTTTTCGTGTTCAAGAAGAACTCCTTCACTGATAATTCTCCAGAGAAGTGGGTGTGAGCGCTCCCCCTGAGCACAGGCCCTTAAATACCAGGATTTTGGTTGTTTGTTTGCCTTGTGGAGAGTAATTCTTGTTAAGTGACTTGCCCAAGGTCACACAGCTAGTTTTTGTGTTGTGTGTGAGGCTGCCTGTGAACTCAGGTCCTCCTGACTCCGGGGCCATTGCTTTATTCAGTGTAAATGCCAGGTTTTTAAGGGTATTTGACATTAAGGGTACATCTGCCCTCAGCTGACCCAACACCCCCATTATTCTGCTGGGAGCAGACTTTAAATGAGTCCACATTCTCATGTAAGCTAGGAGAAATGTGCTAATCAAACTGGCTGCATTTTGTGAATAACCTCCATTCTTTTTTTTTTTTTTAAGTCGAAAGTGGATTTTATTACCATGGGTACGTGGTCACCCAAATCAGACAGTGACAACAACCTCCATTCTTAAACAGAGCTCTGCTTGGCTGTGAATCCCTCTCGAACCAGGAAGGCTCCAGGTTGCTTCATACTTGCTCTCCCCTCCCAACTCCTAAAGTCCTGAATCTTTCCTCCAATAAGAAATCAGGTGGTAGAGTGAAGGGGGAGGAGGAGCCCTCAGAGATGACCAGCCTGGTGGGTGTTGGCCCAGGTGGAATATGAACTCTGGGGTGGAGTTAGGAGGCCTGGGAGGAGTGTAGGGCAGAAGAGGGCCAAGGCATTCTGGGTGATAGGGGGCAGGACTTGGGGAAGACAGGTAGAAAGGATCCTGAGTACCTGGCCCTGGGTGTTATTGGAGGAAACAGCCCTTCCTGGGGGCCTCTTGAGAGAGGGAGGACCTTCCCAGAATGGGCTGGCTGAAAAGTGGAACTTGTGCTGTGATTGCATTTGAGCTCTCTCTGCCTTCTTCCCTCAGAGCTGAGGTCAGACTACTTTCACTTGGACCTGAGAACTCTGCCTTGTGGATGCCAGCTCTGTGGGTGCAGGTCCCAGGTGGGTCTGAGTCAGCCTCTTACAGCCCTGCTCGCTTCTGCTGGCTGTCCATACCATTGGGTCTCCCGCTTCTCCTCTGACCATGTGGTTAGTCCAGCTCTAGGTGCACCTGGAGCAGTCTCCTTCCCTAGCCTGGCTAATGGACAAGCTTCCTCCTGCAAACTGTTTTCCAGGCTCCCAATCTCTTCTTGAAAATCCAGGGTCACTGTCCCCACATTTAAGAGTGGTTCCCATTTCTCAAAATTCAGACCTTACCCATTGAGACTCAGGAATCCCATCTTGATTGAAAACCAAGGGAGATACTTGAGTGAACCTTGAAATGCACGGGTAAAGGGACTGGGGTCTTCCTCAGAAGAATTTGGTCAGTCAAGTTTTCTTTCAGTCAGAGACAAGGTTTCTTGTGTTGCTAATAAAAGCAATATTTAATGTATCTGCGTTTGGAAAGGACAACTAAACTTTTTTCTTTTTTCTTTTTGAGGGCAATTGGGGTTAAGTGACTTACCCAAGGTCAAGTGGCTCTTTTTATTGTGTGTGTGTTAAGTGCTGAGGCAGAATCTGAACACAAGTCCTCCTGACTCCTGGGCCATCACTTCATTCAGTGTACCACCTAGCTGTCCCCCACAATAAATTTTTATACATATAGGGACAAATATTGGGGGAAGAATTGGGATAGGATTGAGGGGGCCAAACCTGTACTTTAAATTTCACCCCTGGCACTTTGGCATCACAATCACTACCTACCTCCAGCCCCCACCTCCAATTGCTCCCCTCCCCTGTGAATTTTCTGTTTTCCCTCATGAACCCTGTATCACAAGGATCACTCCTTTCTCTCTGCTCTGTAGAGCCCCCTTGTGTTTGCTCCTTTATCTATGCCTAGCACCCTTCCTCCCATTTGGGGTCAGGATCCCCTGACTTGGATTTCCTTTTCAGACACTTTTAGCAGTGGGTCCATGAAGAAATCAGTAACCTGCACTGAGTCTCATCTCCTTTTCTGTGACATGAGGAAGTTGGACACCATGGCAATTAAGGTTCCCAGTGATTAATCTGTGATCCAGAATAAAGTCATTATTTGGAATTTGAGGGCACAGAAAAAAGTGAATTAGGCTTTCTAATATGGGCTCTTTCTTAGACTTTTTTCAAGTTAGTGAACATTGATTAAGTTCCACCTGTTTTCTGCTAAGCACCAGGGATATAAAGAGATACAAGGATCACCCCTATTGTCCTGGAGTTCACTGACTGGTGGGGCAGATGACATGCCAACAGCACTGTAGAAACCTGTGATGGATAAGACAGAAGGGATGTCATTGAGAGAATGAAGGCACTAAAGTGAAGCAGGCCTGGAGAGGTTTATTGAGAAAGGTGTGCCGTAGCTGTGGCTTCAGGCAAGCCAGGGTGAGCATGGTAGGTGTGGAGATGGCATAGAGAGCCCAGAGAGTCAGGAAGTGGAGTGCCCAGTTCACAGAACAGAAGAGAGGCCCATGTCACTGGAGTATAGCATGTTTGGTGGGGATATGATGAAAGACAATTAGGAGAGTAGGGGAGGGCTAGGTAAAGAAAGAGCAGGTAAGATTAACAGCCCCAGAGAGGATTTTCTATTTGAGCCTTTTCCTAAGGATCTTCAGGAGGTTATTGAGGCCATTTTGACATGGTCAGTCAAGAACTTTAGGGAGAAGGTCTTTGATAAGTGGGTGGAGGAATGACTGGGGGTGGGGGGAAACTTGAGGCAAATGGAGCCAGGGAAGGTTCTAGCAATACTTCAGGTGTGAGGCGTTTGGGGCATGAACCAAGGCAGTGGCAGTGATGGGAGAGAAAGGGTGTATGGGAGAGATGTTACCTAGGTGGAATCACAGGACTTTGTAGCAGATTGAATGTGCAAGTCAGGGCTGTGAAAGACAGTGAGGAGTGCATGACATCTTATTTTGAGTCTGTACTATTGGGAGGGTGCCTTGGAAAACATTAGTTAAATAAGAACATTGGAGGGTTGGTGGACAGAGAATGATTTGGCTTTGGGGAACAATAAGATGTCTATCACTATAACAAGGAGTTAGAGGGAGAGACAGAGAAGGAGATGGGTGATTGGCTGTCAGAGGCTGCAGAGAAGGCAAGAAGAATGAGGATGAAGAAATGACTAGTGGACTTAGCAACTTTGAGATTTTTGGTAATGATGGAGAGAGGAATTTCAGTTGGACAATGAAATCAGGAGCCTGGACTGCAGAGAATTTCAGAGAAAGGAGAGGAAAGAATTGGAGACACCAATTATAAATGGGATTTTCCAGCTGTTTAGCCATGAAATGGAAGAATGATATTGGAAAATATCTGCAGTTGAATGGATCAAGGAACTCAGGTCCTTTTGACTCCAGGGCCAGTGCTCTACTCACTGAGCCACCTAGCCATCCCCTCAGGCTCATTTTACAGATGTGGAAAGCCAGGGCAAGAGGTCTAAGTGACTTGCTCAGGTTGATACAGCTAGTAAGTGTCTGAGGCTGGGGTTGAACTTGAGTCTTCCTAACCAGTACTCTTATCCATTGCACAACCTTGCTTACCCAAGGGAGTCAGGGAGATGTCAAAGGATAGCCTTGCCACCGTGGGGTCCTCACTGAAATTATCTACCCTCAATTTGTAGTGAACCCAGGCAGCCTGCTTTTATGATTAGGAGCAAAGGGAAAGCAGAGTGCTCAATCTAGTTTGGTGGAATTTAAAGGAACTCTAGGAGTGAGGATGCAAAGGTTTAAGAAGTTGAGTAGAGCCTTTTTGTCCGACGTCTTAGCTCGAAGGAGGCAGCAAAAGCAGTACCTATAGCCTCACCATGCCTCCCAAGGACGGTAAGAAGAAGAAAGATGTCCACAAGTCTGCCAAGAAGAACAAAGGTCCCTTCAACAAGTCTGGGGGCAAGGCTAAGAAGAAGAAGCAGTCCAAGGGGAAAGTTCGAGACAAGCTCAACAATCTGGTTCTATTTGAGAAAGCAACTTATGACAAACTCTGCAAGAAGGCCCCCAACTCTAAACTTATCACCCCTGCAGTAGTCTCAGAGAGACTGAAGATCCGGGGTTCTCTAGCCTGAGCAGCTCTCCAGGAACTGCTTAGTAAAGGTCTGATTAAGCTGGTTTCCAAACATAGGGCCCAAGTGATATATACCAGGAACACCAAGGGTGGAGATGCTCCAGCTGCTGAAGATGCATGAAATGGTTCAACATTTCTGTGTAGATTTTCAAAAATATACTTATTGGACTAAAAAAGAAAAAAGAAAAAAAAGCAGTAGAGTCGATTTAGGGAGGACAGAGTCAAAAACAGAACAAGAATGAGAATTCTAGGCATACTCCCAAGACATTGCATGTTCAGTTCCAGAGCTCTGCAGTGTTATGAGTATCTGTTCTTGAGAGACAGAAATTCATCTTTTTGTTTTAACCCCCAAACCAGTCAATAAAATGAATGTCTGGTTGACCAAGTTCACATTTGTTTTTAAAAAGCCTGGGAACAGGCACTATCCTAGTTAGCTGGAGAGGGCTAAAGATAAAGTGGCAATTATCTAAGCCCTGGTTTGTGTTTTGTTAGTGCTTGGATGTAGGAGACAAAACCCCTTGGAGGATCCAGCCCTCTTGGGTGAACATGTGTGTGAGTGTATTTCTTAGCTCCAAGTAACATAGGCATGACGAAGATGGTGGTGCATAGACATCTTGGGCTCCTTATTTGTCTGATGTGCTAACAATATTACTTGTGCCAGGAGGGTTGGCTTATAAATGAAGTCCCAGTGACATAAACTTTGGCTTGAAAACCAGGACTATGCAGACATTTTCTTTTGTGCACTAAGAGGTCCCAGGGTTGTTCTTGTCATCAGAAAGTGGAAAGAATACACTTATCTCCCAAGGTCTTCTCATTGGTTCCCTGGCTCCAGAATGCCTGGATGGGAGACAGAATAGAATTAAAGTTATAATAGTATTTCAAAGTCCCAGGAGGAAAAGATGGTCAACATTGCTAAATGCTGAAAGTGATATTTGACAAATACTACTCTGACCATACCCTTCTGCTTCTCAGTAAGATTCAGTGACTCCTACTGCCTCTGCAATGAAATACAAGCTCTTCTGTTTGTCATTTCTTTTTTTTTTTTTTAATGCAATTGGGGTTAAGTAACTTGCTCAAGGTTACACGGCTAGTCATTATTTATGTGTGGGTGCTCATTTTCTGAGGCCGGATCTGATCTCGGGTCATCCCAACTCCAGTGCTGGCGCTCTTACTCACTGTGCCACCTAGCCGCCCCCTGTTTGTCATTTAAAGTCTTTTACCTTCTGACCCTGGGTTAGCTAGGTGATGCAGTGGATAAAGCACTGGGCTTGGAATCAGGAAAAGTCATCTTTCTGAGCTCAGATCTTACCTCTGACACCTACTTGTCATGTGACCCATCACTTAACGCTGTTTGCCTCACTAAAATGAACTGGAGAAGGAAATGGCAAAGCACCCCCAGTATCTTTGCCAAGAAAATCCCAAACTGAAGTCATGGGGAGTGGGACATGATTGAAACAACTAAACAACACGGCTCTTTAGTTCTATCTGACTTTTCTGAACCAGTAGAAGCACAGTATTCCCCTTCATACACTCACCAGACAGGTAAAATCGTTTTGTTTTGTTTTGTTTGTCCTTCCAATTATGTTGTATTTATTGTCTCTATACCTTTGCACAGGCTGTGCCCCATGGAGGAAATGCATACTCTCCTCACCATTGATCTTAGAATGCATAGACTTCTTCAAAGTCTGGCTCAAGGATCACTTACATGATGCCTTTCTTGATTTTCTCGGTCTAGTCCCTCCCAGCTCCATAATACTGTTTGAGGTGAGAAGTCTCATCCAAAATTTAATCAAGAACAAGGATATCTCTTAGGAGAGGAACAGGAATTCATTCTCTTCCCCTTGGTGAAGAGGGCAGTCTTCCCCATGACTGATCATGAGGAAGAGGTACTTTACAAAAGGCAGAACAATAATTTATACTCTAATAGGGTCCCTTCTCCCATTGGTTGGGTAGGGGGCTCAAGTCTGGGCTTCAAAGTCTTCCCCAATGGTAAACAACAAAGGAGCCTGCCAAGGAGCTGATTGACAGCAAGGGAAAGGGAGGAGGGGCCTACAGAGGGGGGAAATCTGAAAGCCTCCTGAAAAGGCTTGGTGCTGCTTAAGGTAGGTACAGCAGAAGGAGTGGGGGAAGAGGGAGGGAAGTTCTGAGTTTTCCCTCCCCGCTCCTGCCACAATCCCAATCCACAAAAAATTTTGTGATCATGTCTAATGTTACTTATGTGCTAAGACTTTCATTTCATATAAGAAAAGTATGCTTAATCCTGGAAATAGGGATGTCCCATATTTGTAGCAGGAAGTGTCAGAGAACATTTCAGGGACTTTCAAAATGATGGTTGTCTGAGCCATGTCCATTTTGAGGGACCAAAGAGCCAGGAAGCCAGTAACAAACTTAATTGCTCAGTCTACTCTCTCTTCTTTCCCATGACAAGGCTTGCCCTGAGGGCTCTAAATACAAGAGTGAAAACATCTCTACATTCTAGCTCCAAAATCCTTATTGCTGGATCTTGGAAAAAGGATGAGGAACAGGAAGAATGCCTCCTGTCCCTCCTCCCTCTGGCCAGCAGAGGGCATGATTGTTCATCTCCTCCTCAAAGACTGCTTTTATTCTTTGTTCTCAAAGAGAACCAGTGACATCAGGAAGGTGATTTCTTGACTTGCAAGTGAATTGAATTTCAGTGAGGCAGGGCTGTACAAAGTCACCAGCCTCACTTTCTCCTCCAGTGCCACTTGGGTTCAGTGGCAAGATAAAGATCAGGATGACTGGAAATGGCTCCAGATGCAGTGGGAGAACTTGGCCTTTGGAAAATAACATTAATTAATTATGTTTTTGTTAAATTTGGTTATTTACTTTTAGTTTGCAATGTTCAGTTCCACAATCCCTTGAGTTCCAAATTATCTCCCTCTTTTTCCTCCCCTCCCCCCATGGTGTCATGCAATCCAATAGAGGTTCTACAAATACCTTCACATCATTAAGCATTAGTCAAGCTGTAAAGAAGGATTATAACCAATGAAGTGAACAATGAGAAAGAGGAAGCAAAACAAAACAAAACAGAAAAAAGGGAGAGCAAGTGGTTTGCTTCAATCTGCATTCAGACTCTAGTTCTTTCACTGGATGTGGATATCCCTTTCCAACCTGAGCCTTAGCAGTTGTCTCACAACCTCTCATTGCTGAGAGGAGCCCAGTCTATCAAGGGTAGTTGCTGTGGGCTTTGCAGTGTCCAGCACTTGGCATGATTTGGAGACATGAATAAGAAATGACCAGGCCATGTGGGTAGTTCAAGGAAGAACGATGAACACCGTTTATTGATTCTCAGTACAAGGTTTTTATCGAGCAACTGAGACAAACCAAGGGGACTCAGGTTTTCTAATGATTACCTTAGTCTGTTGTATCCTGGAAGTAGCATGGAATAGATAATTTGATAAGGATTTGTTATCTAGGTGACTAAAGTCTTAGGGTAAAACCTTTGACCTAGGCCTCAGTTATCTGCTAATGCAGCCTCAGTCATAAACAGATACAATGGAGAGCAAACTTCAGAACCAAAGCTGCAGTCCTCAAAAGACATCACGTTTAGAGCTTATCTCCCAAGGATACCCCAGTGCTGAATCAAATATTTTAGTTCTTAATAACTAAAATCTTGGTGTATAGCCCATTGGTGTCAGAACTCAAGTAACATCCTTATAAGTGTAACCCATAACAAAGAACTAAGGAGCTAACAACAAAAAAGTCGCATCTCAAAGAGATTCTTGTTTCAAAGTCCATTATTAGGATTTAATATCTGAGTCTTGAACCAGGCCTCTTTGGCTCCCCACAGTTTGTCATCACACATATAATGAGTCTGTAACTGTGGACAAAGTTTCCCTGTTCTGCTCCTCTCACTCAGCATCAGTTTATATATGTCTCTCCAGGTAATTATGAAGTCCATCTGTTCCTCATTTCCTATAGCAGTATAGCATTCCATTACATTCATATACCACAACTTGTATAGCCATTCTCCAATTAATGGGCATTTCATTGATTTCCAATTCTTTGTCACCACAGAAAGAGCTACTGTAAATATTTTTTACATATGAGACTTGTTCCAATTCTATGATCTCTTTAGGATACAGCCCTAGAAGTGGTTTTGCTGGGTCAAAGGATATGAACTTTATTATAGCCCTTTGGGTATAGTTCCAAATCGCTCTCCAGAAAGGTTGGATCAGCTCATAACTCCACCAGCAGTATATCAGTGTTCCCATTTTCCTACACATTCTCCAGCATTAATATTTTTCCTGTTTTGTCATCTTAGTCAATCTGACTGGTGAGATGTGGTACCTCAGAGTTGTTTTGACTTGCATTTCTCTAATCATTTACCTCATTTTTTCTTATGCTTATAGATATCTTTAATTTCATCTTCTGAAAACTCCCTTTTGATATCCTTTGACCCTTTATCAATTGGGGAATGACTTTCATTCTTATCAATTTGACTCAGTTCTTATAATTTTAGAAATGAGAACTTTATCAGAAACATAATTTGTCAAAATTCTTTCCCAAATTTTTTCTTCCTGGAGGGAAGATTTTTGAGGAAGTGACATGATGAGATTGAATGATTTATCAATCTGATGCCCTTTGGAAGAGGGACAATGATCATAGTTTCTGTTTATTTGGCTCACTAGGATAATAAAGCTTTTTCCTGTGCTTTAGCTCTTCTGATCCTCAATAAAACCCATGGGTCAGGAAGTGGGTTAGATTTCATACCTTCAACAAGTCCTTCCAACTCAGATATCTTGATTCTCCTTGGATTTATTTTCTCATCATTTGGCCAAATCAGAGAGTCTCATCAAACTCATGAGGCTAATTAGAGAGGAGAACAGACCCTTAGCCTTACTGGCTGACTTAGGCTAATTTGTGCCCCTAGGTGGGTGGGATTGTACCTGCCAGCAGGCATAGGGGGTGTTCCTGGGGGAGTAGGTGGCAGGGTTGCACCCATTCTGTTGTCGTCTCTGCTTGGTGTCTCAGATTATATTCTCTGAAATTGGCTAGAGCCAGTTCATGGCAGCTGGTGGTGAGGTGCCAGGAGGCTAGGGTACATGAAAGAGAAAGGGGTTGGGACCAAAAGAAGACCATGAGCCAGCTGCAAAATTTGTAGAAGAGGAGGAAGAGAGGTTTGGAGTTTCATTGATTTCAACACCAAGGATCTAAGCAGGAGTGAGTGAACCTTTGATGAGAAGAGGTGGCTGTTGACTGATTATGGCTAGAGGAAGATTGAAAGTGAAACTGGACATTATGAATAGATAAAATATTTGTTAAGCACTTAGCATATGCCATGCTAAATGCTAGTCATACAAATACAATCCAAGAATATGGTCCCTATTCTCCAGGAGTTTATGTTCTACTGAGAGAAGATAACATATAAAGAGGAACTAGAGAGTGGTCAGGGGAGAAAGGATGGCCACCTGTGTGCAAGGCCACTGCCAAGGAAGTGTCAAAAACCAAACTGGAGAGTGAGTAGGACTGGGAATGAAATAATCATAGCTGGGGCTTCTCTTAATGGAAGCCCAGGACAGAGGAGTCCCAGTTTCTGTAACTTATGAAGGCTGCTGGGGAAGAAATTATTTCTTCTTAATAATAATAATAATTTTCTTTTTACAGAAAGTAAAAAAAGGAGCCTGTAAATCCTCTTTATCTGGAAAGTTCTTTGGGGACTCAGAAGACAGGTATCTTGGGACATTCTTTTGGGAAAAGCCAGAAAATCTTATCATCCTTTGAAAGAAGTTACCTAACAAAAGTAACGAGGTAGTTTAGAATAATTATGAAATTCCACCTGTGACATCACATATGGCAGCTACATGTTTGAACCTCTCAGTCTTAGGGGATCCCAGCCTTGATTCAAACTGTGATCTCTTGTTTGAATATAATTGATCCTGTCATCTGATGAGGTCAGGGAAGCATATAATGTCAGGGTCAGGATTAGGGGTGAGCAAGACCCCACAATACCAACAGCCTGAGTCCTGCCCAATGAATTCTACTCAAGTCTCCTCTCAGCCAAAGAAAAGAAAAACTTATTAAAGATTTGGCGTACTGGGTAGACTCTTAAGGAGCCTCAGTATCTGAAGCTTGCCCTAACCTGAACCCTATCCCTATTTGTCCAAAACATGCCAGACTAATCTGACACAGTCTGAGTCTGCACTAGGTCATGCTCCAGGTTAGTCATGGAGGCCAGATGGATCTTATACACAGAAAGGCTGTGGGAGGACTTAGGGGTGGTGTAGAGGAGAAGTTTGGGGAGGGTCTTCAGGGGGAGTCAAGTGAAGTCAGACCCCAGTAATGAGACATTAAGGCGGGAAATAGATGGAGGCGACCTAGAGAGGAGAAACAATTTGGACCCAGCTATTGTGTAAGGCTGATGGCCTCAGACAAATGCCTTGTTTGGGCAGATTTAAGGAGTGGCATCAATATCTTAGAATGTAGAAAAGAAGGAAATGCCTCCAATCCCAGTGATCTTGGGGCTCACTCTTGGTAATTCAACAAGCAGTGATTGTTTGGCAGAGATTGTGCTTAGGGCTGGAGGTGCAAAGTGGGGTGAAACAGCCGCTGCCCCAAAGAGCTCACTTTCTAAACTGGTCCCATTGGTTTAGTCAAGGTAAAAGGTCAAGGAGCTTTACTAAGAATCTGGTATGAACCAAGCAATTTATAGGCTCTTGGGATACCAAGAAGGTGTAAGGTATGATTGAATTTTGTTTACACAGAAATGATATGAAACCTGGTTTGAAGTCATATGGATGGCTAATGTCAGAGAAAAAACTGCTTGTAAGGAGCAGTGGGCAATGCTGGTGCCTGAAAAATCAGAAGGCCTTTTGGGGTTTAAAAAGAGGCCTGCTAAGCCTTACTCATTCATAAAGAAGGAGGATTTGATCCACTATAATGGGACTTTCATTTTTAATAACCAGATTGGAATCTTCCAATTTATACTTTTAATCATTCTCCAAGTCTTTGAGGAAAATCCTTTCTCATGCTAACTAGGTGAGTTTAGGGAGGATTAGGGATGGGGTAAGGAGTGTAATGTGAGTAAATCCAAAGGTTAGGATTTGACCTTTAGAAATACCAGGCTGCCCCCATCAATGTCTTGGCAAGTAAATAAAAATAAGCGCGTATACATTATGTCTGAGTCTAGCACACATATGATATGTCAGTAAGTAGTAAATATCTTCATGACCCAGTCTGCAGCCAATTCAGCCAGTACACATCAGTACAAAGTAATAAGTTCTGTAGGTGCCACTGGCTACTGTATCAGGAAGAGAGAGAAATGTTTTACAAGGGCATGCAGTGCTTGGACTGGAGAGAAACTGTCTTAGGCAATATTTTGAGGGTAAGGAGATTTTGGAATTGAAGGCCAAACTGTGTGGTCTAGGAAACCTATGAGCAGGGGGATCCACTAAGACTGGGGCTGCTGGGAAATGGAGTCTGGGACTGAATCTGGGAGAACCTCTGAGAGCAGTTCTTCAGGAAGTGAAGGTCCCTGGGCCCAAGAGCAGGCGGGTCCAGTTAGCGCTGGACCTGCTGGGAAATGGAGTCCAGCACAGAGTGTGGGAGAACCACTGAGATCCCTTGTTCAGGAAGTGGAGGTGCTGGGAGCCAAAGAGCAGGCGGATCCAGTAAGCGCTCGGGCTGCTGGGAAATGGAGTCCAGGACTGCAGGGGACAGCTGATGCCAAGGAAGTTGAGATCTAGGGAACCAATGAGCTGTCCATGCCGGCGGATAAGGGGGAGGAATATCCTGTAGAAGTCCGCTAGCTTCCTGCTATGACGAAGGAGCAGACTGAGCTGCTGGGGGAGAGGTTTTGCTGCTGAGGCTGGAGCTGGGGGTCCTGAAAGAAGGGGATCGCCAAGGAGGTCAGAATAATTCCCTTTTCCAGGGGTGAAATTAACTAGAAGTACTCTACTCTGTTTCCGTCATTCTGTGTTCTGAGAGAGACAAAAGGCCTGGACCCGGGGAACTTCTGTGAACTTGGCCAAGGAGTTAAGCTGTAGATGGGCCACTGAAGCATTCATGGGCACAGCTGGCGCCTCTGCTGGGGAGATCCCAGTCAGAGGGAGATCTCTGATTCAGGAGCCATTGAGGCTATGACTAGTCTCATCTCATCTGAGACCTCAAACCTCTTCTGACTTGGGTGTCTGAAGGACAATAGGTGAAAGCAGGAGAAGTAAGAGAGGGCATCACCGGGTGTAAATCCCTGTTGGCCAACCTCTTACCTTGGGATCCTTTTCACTCTCCTGCTCAGCCTATAGAAGACCTTCCTCCAAAATATGCCCAATTACATATAGAACAGTTTGGAAACATTGTAACCAGTGTTACAACTAGATTCATCATTTCACAGCATTCAGATCAAAAGAAATTCTTTTTATAAGGGTACAATTGAAGATCCTCAAGTAATCATTTTTTTTTTTCAGTTTAAGAGCATATATATAATTATTACTCCAAATCCCTAATTGAACAAAATTTGTAACATAATCACAAGCTAAGCAATGTTACAAAGTTAATACCTGAAACAAAATGATCAGGCCAATAACATCAATTGAGTTGGTTATCTTAGTTAGAATTATCTTAGATATAAAAACCACTTTATCCATTTCTGCAAGTAATATTCCAGGGCAGATATTTTCAAAGAGGTGCAAAGGATAATTATGGTGTAGCTGCTTTTACTACTTATTCTTTCAGCTCCTGAACATAGGCCCTTAAATCCCAGGATTGTGTGTTTGTGTGTTTGCTTTGTGAAGAGTAACTGGGGTAAGTGATTTGCCCAAGGTCACACTGAGGCTGCATTTGAACTCTGGTCTTCCTGACTCCAGGGCCATTGCACTATTCACTGTAAATGCCAGGTTTTAAGGGTATTTGACATTAAGGGTAGATCTGCCCTCAGCTGACCCAACACCCAAATTATCCTGCTGGGAGTAGATTTTAAATAAGTCCACATTCTCTTGTAAACTAGGAGAAATGTGCTAATCAAACTGGCTGCATTTCCTGAACAACCTCCATTCTCAAACTGAGCTTTGCTTGGCTATGAATCCCTTGCTCTCCAGGAAATCTCCAGGTTGCTTCTTCCTTGCTCCCCTCTCCCAACCCTAAAGTCTTGAATCTTTCTTCCAGGTGGTAGAGAGATGGGGGAGGAGGAGCCCTCAGAGATGACCAGCCTGGTGGGTGTTGGCCCAGGTGGAATATGAGCTCTGGCATGGAGTTAGGAGGCCTGGGAGGAGTGTAGGGCAGAAGAGGGGTTATAGCAGTGGCCAATGCATTCTGGGTGATAGGGGCCAGGACTTGGGGAGGAAAGGCAGAAGGATCCTAAGTACCTGGCCCTGGGTGTGATTGGAAGAAACAGCCCTTCCTGGGGGCCTCTGAGAGAGGGAGGACCCTCCCAGAGAGGGTTGGATGAAAAGTGGAATTTGTGCTATTATTGCTCTGCCCTGTTCACTTGCAGCTGAGTTCTCTCTGCCTTCTTTCCTCAGAGCTGAGGTCACACTGCTTTCACTTGGATATGTGGATGCCAGCTCTGTGGGTACATGTCCCAGGTAGGTCTGATCTAGCCTCTTACAGCCCTGCTGGTTTCTGCTGGCTGTCCTTACTATTGGGTCTCCTCCTCTGACCATGTGGTGACTCCAGCTATAGGTGCACCTGGAGCAGTCCTCACTCCCTAGCCTGGCTAATGGACAAACTTCTGCTGAAAACTGTTTTCTAGGCTCCCAATCTCTTCTGGAAAATCCAGAGTCCCTTTCCCCACATTTAAGACTGTTTCCCCTTCCCCCAAATTCAAACCTTACCCATTAAGACTCAGGAATCCCATCTTGCTTGAAAGCCAAGTGAGAGACTTGAGTGAACCTTGAAATGCAAAGGTAAAGGGACAAGGTCTGCCTCAGAAGAATTTGGTCACTCAAGTTTTCTTTCAGTCAGAGACAAGGTTTCTTCTGTTTTTAATAAAAGCAATATTTAAAGAATCTGTGCATTTGTGACAACTAATTTTTATATTTTTTTTTCCTTTTTGGAGGGCAATTGGTGTTAAGTGACTTGCCCAAGGTCAAGTGGCTAGTTTTTGTGTGTGTGTGTGTTAAGTGTCTGAGGCAGGACCTGAACCTTAGTCCTCCTTACTTCAGGGTCCAGTCTACATTTAGAGTGCCACCTGGTGGCCCCCAACAGCTAAATTTTTATATATAAAGGGGCAAATATTGTGGGAAGAGTTGGGATAGGATTGAAGGTGCAAATAGCCTGGGGTGTTCTGTTAACCTAGAAGGAGTATAAATGGGATTAAGAGGTTGGAAGTAGCCTGGAGTGGTCCTGAGATAATTGACAGTGAAGGGCTGGGCCTGGCTGAAGGCCAGGATGCCAGGAGACCTGAAAGGATTTTTGAGTAGGTAGGGATGTGTGGGAAAGTTGTGGACCTGGGTTAAACTAAGCTCCCATACCCTGTCAGGGGGAGATCTCTGATTCAGGAGCCATTGAGGCTGTGACTGGTCTCATCCCATATGAGATCCTGAACCTATTCTGACTCTTGGATCTTTGAAGGACAATAGGGGAAAGGAAGAGGAGTAAGAAAGGGTGGAACCATCTTCTTTTCCCAACTGGACCCTATCTTTAGGTTTCATTTTCTGTCCTCAGGGCAGGGCCTCATGCCCTGTAAATCCCTGTGGGACACTCTCTTGCCCTGACATCCTTCTCCCTTTTCTGCTCAGTCTACAGATGATGAAACTGGTAACCTGGAGGCAGAGGGAATGGCCACTGGCAGCTGTAAACCCCGATCCCAAGTAAGTGCACTCTGTCCACAGAGTTGACCAACATAAACTGCAGAGCCATTTCCATAGAGGAAGAGGATTGTCTATGAAGCTGGCAATCCCCTATCTATGTGACTGTTTCTTTGCAAAAATAGGCAGGAAGTTGCAAACAGTAGTGACAGCAGCACCCTGTTCTCTGTAGTTTGAATTAATTCCTGGCACTTTGGCATCACAGTCACTACCTCCTGCCCCCCCTCCCCTGCCCCCAATTGCTGCCCTCCCCTGTGTGTTTTCTGTTTTCCTTCATGAACCCAAAATCACAAGAAAGACCACTTCTCTCACTTCTCTCTGCTCTGTAGAGGTCTTGTGTTTGCTCCTTTATCTATGCCTAGCACCCTTCCTCCCATATCCATAGAATTGCTCCCCTCTCCCTTTTGCCTCTTTCACCAAGCTCTCCCTGCTAGACCTGGAAGACAGGATGCTCTGCTTGTTCCCCAGGGTCTGAGCTGCACAAACAGCTCTGTCTGGTGCACACTGACTGGCCCTTGTCTTGTAGCTGGTTTGACTCTCAAGGCCACACTGAGGGGCCAGTGAGGGGTAAAAGGAGCAAATACTATGAGGAAGATTTGGTGTTGTTCCTGGCTTCCTACATATTTTGGTCCAGTGTGTTTGGAATATATGGCCACTCAAGAAAAGAGACTGACTTCATTTGTGGGTCACATTCACATGTTCAAAGGCCCTTACCAGAGCTATCTGGACCAGGCCAAAGAAAAAGAGTACCTTCTTTAGCTGTTTATTACTTAGCCTTTTTAAAGGACCTAGTATTTCCCTTGTTAGAGAAGATGTAGGGAAAGGGCTGAGTTTGGAGAACTATTCCAAGTTCTGGGTGTTTTCTTTTCAAATGGGTGAAAGAGGGGTACTGAAGGAGACCCTCAGTTCTTGTCAAAGAGGCTTCAGGGCTTTTGTGCAAAGATACAATGGAGTGATTTCTTTTGTCCACTAAATCCAGTTTTGACCATCTTTGACCATCTACAACCCTATTGGGTAGGTGTTTTTATTATCTTTACTTCACAGTTCAGGAAACTGAAGCAAACAGGTTGGGTGATTTACCAACCAGGGTCACATAGTAAATGTCTGAAGCTGGGTTTGAACTCAGAGCTTCATGATCTTACATTATTTCATAGCTCCATTAATATTGGGTTACTGTTCCCATCTTTCCCCAACACCTCCAACATTGACTGGTACTATTATTTGTCATTTTTGGCAATTTTGCAAAGTATGAGATGAAACCTCAGTGATGTTTAGCTTCATATTTCTCTTATTTATGGTTTGGAGCATTTTTGCATATGGTGGGGATACTGGACAGTTATTTCTGAGAATATATTGTTCTTACAATTGACAATTTATGTATTGGGGAATGGCTATTTGTTGTTTTTCATTTGGTCCCTTCCTGTCTGAGTCTTTGTCATACAGTTGGGTTTTCTTGGCCTTGATTTATCATTTCTTTCTGTAGTACATTTTACATAGGAACAACTGAGGCAAATAGGGTGAGGTGACTTGCCCAGGGGCACATTGCTAGTTAGTGTTTGAGGCTAATTTTCAACTCAGATCCATCTGAGTAAAGCCAGGCTTTCCTCAACTGGAGGTTAGCTTCTCTGTGTCATTTTGTGGGTTCTCCAATGCCAAAGTTTGTTCAGAGTCTACTTTTCCATGAATTGGGGGAGGTGGAAGCCCAACCCCCAGGGAAGTCCTGTTTCTACTCTGCCATCTTGGCTTCATTTTTTTAATATATAGAGAAGTCACTATAATTTATAAAAATACAAGTTTATTACTGTTCGCCATATTGAGTAGACTCTTAAGGAACCTTGGTATCTATGAAGCTTGTATTAGACAAGCAGGCTAGACTAATCTGACACAGAATGAGTCTGTACTAGGTCATTCTCCAGTTTAGTCAAGGAGGCAAGATGGATCTTATGTACAGAAAGGTTGTGGGAGGATTTAGGAGTGTTGTAGGGAAGTTTGGGGAGGGTCTTCAGGGGGAGTCAAAGGAAGTCATACTCCAGTAATGAGAGATTAAGGGTGGGAAATAGCTGGAGGCTACCCAGAGGGGCTCCACAATTTGCACCCAGCTATTGTGTAAGACTTGTTTTATTTATTTATTATGTTTTATTATTTATTGTGTAAGTCTCAGGCAGATGTCTTGTGTGGGAAGATTCAAGGAGTGGCATCAATGTCTTAGAATGCAGAAAAGAAGAAAATGCCTCCAATCCCAGTGATCTTGGGGCTCACCCTGGATAATTCAACAAGCAGTGATTATTTGGTAGGCATTGTGCTTAGGGCTGGAGGTGCAAAGTGGGGTGAAACAGCCCCTGCCCTCAAAGCGCTCGCTTTCTAAACTAAACCCATTGGTTTAGTGAAGGTTACAGGTCAAGGAGCTTTACTAAGAATCTAGAATGAACCAAGCAATTTATAAGCTCTTGGGATGCCAAGGACATGGAAGGTATGATTGAATTTTGTTTCCACAGAAATTATATAAAAACAGAAATGATATGAAACCTGGTATGAAGTCATACTGATGGCTAAAGTCAGAGAAATAAATGCTTGTAAGGGGCAGTGGGGGATGCAGGTACCTGAAAAATCATCATATCTACTACTTTCCTTTATTCTGAGAAGGCCTTTTTGGGTTTAAAAAGAAGCCTGCTAGCCAAATCTCCATTATAATGGGATTTTCTTCATGATGTCCAAGTTGGAATTTTCCTATGTAGACTTTTATTTATTCTCCAAGTCTTTGAGGAATATCCTTTCTCATCCTAACTATGTGTATCAGGACTGCTTTGGTTAAGGGGTGAAACATCAATAAATCAATAAAAGTCAGAATTTAACCTTTAGAAATACCCAGGCTGCCCCCATCATTGTCTTGGTAAGCAGATCAAAGTGAGGGAGTATACATTATGTCTGAGTCTAGGATACATATGATAGGTCAGTGAGTGGTAAATATCTTTATGACCCAGTATGCAGCCAATTCAGCCAGTACACAATCCGTTCAAAGTAATAAATTCTATTGGTGCCACTGGCTACTGTATCAGGAAGAGAGAGAAATGTTTTACTAGGGCATGCAGTGCTTGGACTGGAGAGAAACTGCCTGAGACAATACTTTGAGGCTAGGGAGAGATGTTGTTTTGGACCTGAAGCCCAAACACAGGCACCAAGCACCCCATCAGTTCCTTAATGAATCCCTTCCAGGCCTAAGGTGATTAATCTCTCAATGTGTAGTTACATTGACATATTATAATACTCCCCTTTTAATTCTTTTTGTCCAAGTTTTGCCTTTTTAATCAGGGCAAAAGCCTGAATGGAGAATTTGCTGGGTCCTTTGTACTTTTCTCAGAGAATAAATTGTTATAAACAAAGTATTAAGATTGCAGCAGCTTGTGGAGTGGAAGATTTGATCCTTTACTGACTATTCTCCCAGTAGTGGAACAAAGATTATATAGACCCCCTTCAGTTACAGTCATTGGTCCCCTCTAGACAGGTCTTCCCCTTTCTCTGGGGATTCATCTCCTAAATGGTTCTTCTCTTCTGGACCAGCCTGGTCTAGTCTCCCTCTCCTCTTTGTAGATTTCTTTATATGATTGAATAGAATGTTCTGCCCTTTTCCCTCAGCACTGAGGTTCTTCCATACATCCTGTGCAGGATCATTTTCAAAACATTTATAGTTTCTCTAGAATCTATGGAAACCAAACTATCAGTAGTTCTCACAATTATTATTACTGATTTTAAAGTACAGTACACCCAATTAAATATAGAACAGTTTGGAAACATTGTAAGCACAGTGTTGCAAATTCATCATTTCACAGCATTCAGATCAAAAGAGAAGTTCCTTTTGTGAGGGTACAATTGCACATCCCTCTAAAATCTTTTTTATTTCAAATTAAGGGCCTGTATATATAATGGTTACCCCAAATCTCCAATCGGGAAACATTTGGCATATAATCACAACATCAACACTGTTACAGTGTTAATACCTGAAAAAAAATTGCCAAAGAACATCAATCCAGTTGATTATCTTAGATATAAAAACCTCTTCATCCATTTCTGCAATCAACACTCTAGGCTGGTTGCTTTCAGAGTAATTCTGATCCAATTGCATTCAGTCATTACTCTTTCAGCTCCTAAACACAAGTCCTTAAATACCAGTTTTTGAGGGTATTTGACATTTAGGGTAGAGCTGCCCTCAGTTAACCCAACACCCCAGATATCCTGCTAGGTGGAGACTTTAAATGAGCCCACATTTTGATTTAAACTAGGAGAAATGTGCTAATTAAAGTGACTGCATTTTGTGAACAACCTCCATTCTGAAACTGAGCTCTGCTTGGCTGTGAATCCCTCTCCAGGAAGTTTCCAGGTTGCTTCTTCCTTGCTCTCCCCTCCCAACTCCTAAAGTCCTGAATCTTTCCTCCAATAAGAAATCAGGTGGTAGAGAGATGGGGGAGGAGGAGCCCTCAGAGATGACCAATCTGGTGGGTGTTGCCCCAGGTGGAGTATGAGCTCTGGGGTGGAGTTAGGAGGCCTGGGAGGATTGTAGGGTAGAAAAGGGGTCATTTCAGTGGCCAAGGCATTCTGGGTGATAGGGGGCAGGACTTGGGGAAGAAAGGCCGAAAGGATCCTGAGTACCTGGCCCTGGGTGTGAGTGGAAGAAACAGCCCTTCCTGGGGGCCTCTGAGAGAGGGAGGACCCTCCCAGAGAGGGCTGGCTGAAAAGTGTTACTTGTGCTGTGATTGCATTTGAGCTCTCTTTGCCTTCTTCCCTCAGAGCTGAGGTCAGACTGCTTTCACTTGGACCTGAGATCTCTGCCTTGTGGATGCCAGCTCTGTGGGTGCAGGTCCCAGGTAGGTCTGATCCAGCCTCTTACAGCCCTGCTGGCTTCTGCAGGCTGTCCGTACCATTGCATCTCCTCCTCCTCCTCTGACCATGTGGTGACTCCAGTTCCAGGTGCACCTCTAGCAGTCCTCCCTTCCTAGCCTGGCTGCTGGACAAGCTTCTGCTGAAAACTCTTTTTCAGGCTCCCATTCTCTTCTGGAAAATCCATGTTCACTCTTCCCACATTTAAGACTGGGTCCTCTTTTCCCAAAATTCAAACCTTACTCATTCAGACTCAGGAATCCCATCTTGATTGAAAGCCAGGTGAGAGACTTGAGTGAACCTTGAAATGCAAGGGTAAAGGGACAGGCTGTTCCTCAGAAGAATCTGGTCACTCAAGCTTTCTTTCAGTCAGAGACAAGTTTTCTTATGTTGCCAGTAAAAGGAATATATAAAGAATCTGTGCAATTGCAAGGGACAACTAAGTTTTTTTTTGTTTTTTTTCCTTTGGAGGGCAATTGGTGTTAAGTGACTTGCCCAAGGTCAAGTGACTAGTTTTTTTTGTGTGTGTGTGTGTGTCTGAGGCAAGATCTGAACCCAAGTCCTCCTGACTCGGGGGAATGGCAATAGGTTTTACAGGGGCTCTGATTATTATAAATGATCAGAAACCCTGCAATTCAGTCTGGAAGTAATTCAACGGGCTCTAGCAAACAAGAATTCTTAGGGAAACTGCAAGCTTAAAGAAGATATAGGCATACTTTTAAGGAGTCATAGTAGTAAATCTGGTGTCAATTATCCTAACTGGGTGAATAAGGGTGAGATTAGGGAGGAATTAAGGAGTGGTCAGTGCTTAAAGGAACATACACTTTTTTTTTTTTAAAAGCAATTGGGGTTAAGTAACTTGCTCAAGGTTACAGGGCTAGTCATTGTTTATGCGTGGGTGCTCATTTTCTGGGGCCGGATCTGATCTCGGGTCATCCCAACTCCGAGGCCGGAGCTCTTACTCACTGCACCACCTAGCCTCCCCTTTAGGGCAACTGGGGTTAAGTAACTTGCCCAAGGTTACACGGCTAGGTTTTTGTTTGTGTGGGTTAAGTGTCAGAGGCTGTCTCCGAACTCAGGTCCTTCTGACTCCAGGGCCGGTGCTCTATTCTCTGCACCACCTAGCCGCCCCTGGAACATACACTTTTAATGTCAACTGAACAGGCCTAATGCCCTTAATTCACTGGGAAGTAACCCAAGGGTGGGGCCATCTGGAGGTGTGGTTTTAGGCTTGAAAGGTCACTTAGACAAGGAGCGTTCTGGGCTTACTGAGAAGTGCCCAGTCTGCCACCCTTTAGTCTCATGTTTGACAAGATGGATGTTGGGGAGCAAGGTTAAGGGAGAATCATTATGGGTATAATTGGCTAAGGCGTTAAGCCATAGATAAAGAATTCAAGGATTCATAGGTGTAGCTGGCCACTCTACTAGGGGAGATAACATTTGCCTAAGCTAAAATGTTTCTAGATAGTTTAGTAAAAGATTCAGTAGGTGTACCTTGTTATTGTTTCAAGCAGAGACAAAGAGTTCATGGATTGTTGCTGGCAGAGTGCTGGCAGAGGGAAGGGGTAGAGTCAATGTTCTGAGGCTAGGGAGGGGGAAATATGATTTTACAGACATAGATCCCAAACACCCCTTTTACAAACTGATATTACAGACATAGCAGTCTATGTTAAAAGTATATATCCCAAGTACCCCATCAACTCTAGGGCCCGTGCTCTATTCACTGGGCCTCTTACCTCCCACCAACAACTAAATTTTTATATTTATAAGGGCAAATATTGTGTGAATATTTGGGATAGTATTGATGGGCCCATATAGTCTGGGGTGTTCTGGATGTAACCTAGAAGGAGTCTAAATGGGATTAAGGGGTTGGAAGTAGCCTAGAGTAGTCCCAAGATAATTGACAATGAAGGGCTGGGCTGGGGCCACAATGCCAGGAGAATTGAAATGATTTTTGAGTAGGTGGGGATGTGTGGGAAAGTTGTGGAGCTGGGTTGATCTTTTGGGGTCCAGGTCCCATACCCTGTCAGAGGGAGATCTCTGCTTCAGGAGCCCTTGAGTCTTATGACTGGTCTCTTCTCATCTGAGACCTCAAAATTCTTCTGACTTGGATATCTGAAGGACAGTAGGGGAAAGGAAGAGGAGTACGAAAGTCTGGGACCATCTTTACCCAGCTGGACCCTACCTTTAGGTTTCATTCTCTGTCTTCTGGTCAGGGCTCCACTCCCTGCATATCCCTGTTGGCCAGCCTCTTACCCTGGGACACTTCTCCCTCCCCTGCTCAGTCTACAGAAGACCAGGCTGGTAACCTGGAGCCAGAGGGAATGGCCCCTGGGAGCTGCAGATCCCCATCCCAGGTGAGTACTCTCTGTCTACAGAATTGACTAACATTAACTGAAGAGACATTTCCATAGAGGAAGAGGATTGTCTATGAGGCCGGCAATCTCCTATCTGTGTGACTGTTTCTTTGCAAAATTAGGCAAGAAATTGCAAACAGTAGTGACAGCACCACCCTGTTCTCTGTACTTTGAATTGATTCCTGGCACTTTGGAATCACAATTACTAATTACCTACTGCCCCCACCCACTGTTGCTGCCCTCCCATGTCCATTTTATCAGTTTTCCCTCATGAACCCTGAAATACAAGGAAGAGCACTCATTTCTCTCTGCTTTGTAGAGATCTTGTGTTTGCTCCTTTATCTATGCCTAGCACCCTTGCTCCCCTCTCTCTTTTGCCTCTTGGACCAAGCTTGCCTTGCCAGACCTGCAAGACAGTATGTTCTGCTTGTCCCCCAACATCTGAGCTGCAGAAACAGCTCCGTCTGGTGCACAGTGGCTGGCCCTTGTCTTGTAGCTGGTTTAACTAGCAAGGGCACACTAAGGGTCCAGTGCGGGGTGAAAGCAAATTCCATTAGCAGGGGTTCTGGGTGTTCCTGGCCTCCTACATATTGTTGTCCAGTGTGCCTAGAAAATATGGCCACTGAAGAAAAGAGACTAAATTGGTTTCTGGGTCACATGCACATGTTCAAAGGCCCTTACCAGAGCTATCTGGACCAGGCCAAAGAAAAGAGTACCTTCTTTAGCTATTTGTGAATTAACATTTGTTCAGGGCCTAGTACTTCCCTTGTTAGAGAAGATGTAGAGAAAGAGCTGAGTTTGGAGAACTATTCCAAGTTCTGGGTGTTTTCTTTTCAAATGGGTGAAAGAGGGGGACTGAAGGAGACCCTCAGTTCTTGTCAAAGAGGTCCCATGCCCTTTGTGCAAAGATACAATCGAGTGATTTACTTTGTTCCCTAAATCTACGTTTGACCATCTTGACTACAACCCTATTGAGTAGGTGTTCTTATTATCTTTACTTTACTGTTTAGGAAACTTAAGTAAACATGTTGGGCAATTTACCAACCAGGGTCACATGTCTGAGGCTGGATTTGAACTCAGAGCTTCATGATCTTACACCATTTCATAGCTCCATTAGCATTGTATTACTGTGCCCATCTTTCCCCAACACCTCCAACATTGACTGGTACTATTTTTTGTCATTTTTTGCCATTTTGCAAAGTATGAGATGAAACCTCAGTGTTGCTTTGCTTTGTTTTTCTTGTATTTGTGGTTTGGAGCATTTTTGCATATGGTGGGGGATACTTGGCAGGTCTTTCTGAGAATTTATTGTTCATATCCTTTGACAATTTATGTATTGGGGAATGGCTCTTTGTTGTTTTTCAGTTGTTCCATTCCTTTCTGACTCTTTGTCCTTTAGTGGGGTTTTCTTGGCAGTGATTTGTGATTTCTTTCTCTAGCACATTTTAAATTGGAGGAACTGAGGTAAACAGGACGATGTGACTTGCCCAGGGTCACATTGCTAGTTAGTGTCTGAGGCTAAATTTCAACTCAGATCCACCTGAGTAAAGTCAGGCTGTACTCAACTGGAGGTTAGCTTCTCTGTGTCATTTTGTGGGTTCTCCTCCTCCAAAGTTTGTTCAGAGTCCACGTTTCCATGAATTGGGGAAGGTGGAAGCCTGACCCCTAGGGGAGTCCTTTTTCTAGTCTGCTATCTTGGCTTCATTTCTTCAATATATAGAGAAGTCACTCTAATTTATAAAAATACAAGTCATTCCCCAAGTTATAAAAACTGAGGCTTCAGCTCATACCTGTCAGATTGCCTAATATGAATCTGGAGTGAATGTTGAAAAACTGGGATACTAATACACTGCTGGTGGAGTTATGAACTTATCTAATCATTCTGGAGTGAAATTTGGAACTATGCAGAAAGGGCTATAAGAGTGTGCATATCCTTTGATCCCACAATACCACTACTAGGCTTAGAGCTCAAAGACCTCAAAAAGACAGGAAAGGAAGTATTTGTACAAAAATAGTCAGAGCAGCTCTTCCTGTGGTGGCTAAGAATGGGAACTGAAGAGATGGCCATCACTTGGAGAATGGCTAAACAATCTGTGGTGATTTACTGTAATGGAATAATACTGTGCTATAAGAAACAAGGAGGATGATTTCAGAAAAACCTGGAAAGACTTACTTGAGCTAATGCAAAATGAAGTGAGCAGAGCCAGGAGAACATTGTATACAGCAATATTGTTCTATGAAGAACTGTGAATGACTAAGCTGATCTCAGCAGTGCAATGCTCCAAGGAAATCCCAAAGCACCAGTGAGGAAACCTGCTATCTGCCTCCAGAGAAAGAACTGATATAGTTTGCATACTGACTGGAGCATGCTATTTGTCACCATCATTACTTTTTTTTTTCAAGTATTTCTGCAAGAAATAACTAACAGAGAAATATTTTACATGATTGAACATGTAGAACCTCTCTGCTATTGCTTACTGTCCAAGTTACTGGGGAGGGAATAGAGGGAAGGAGGGAGAGAATTTGTAACTCAAAACTTTCAAAACCACAATTATTAAAAATAATTATCATGTAATTGGGTAATAAATAAATATATATATATTTTAACACTAAACTGTTTGTTTATTCACAAATAAAAAGAAACACTTGTGGAGGCGGTAGATTAAGTCAGAGTCCCATCCCAGCCCCTTTCCTCCAAGGCTAGATGTAGGCAAACTGATCCTCTGGAGAGAAGGACATCTGAGCAGTGCAGTCAGCGCCGTCTCCTGCCTGGACTCCTGCTCCGTCTTCAGCCACCTCTCCTTTTGCCTTTGGGTGGCCCTCGAACAAAACACCAGTCCACACTGATTGGCTGCCCCATCATATCCTGGCCATTGAGTCCCTCCATGGCAGCTTGAGCTTCCTTGTAGGTTTCATATTCCACTGGCGTATATCCTTTGAGGTATCCTGTTCGCCGGTCCAGGTTAAGGTGGATATTCCTGATTTCCCCATACTCCGCAAGCTTGTCGTGTATGTCTTCTTCAGCGGCCTCCTCGTGGACCCCCGTCCCAAAGCGAATCCAGCCCTCCACAGAGCGCTGCGGCCCTGGCTCGCCTCCATCCTGCTCCACGCTGTCATAATCCTCCCGCATCCGGGCTCGGGACCCTTCCTCCGAGCGAAGCAGTGACCCTTGCGTTTCTTGGCCTTCTCCTTCAGCTTATGAATACTCTTGTCCCCATCCTCCGGCCTCATGGAGGTTCAGGACATCTGCCATCTTGCTCAGTTCATGGGCTCCCCCTCGGAGCAGTTCAGCAGCAAGGCATGGTGGGAAAACCAAATATATTTTTAGAAAATGTAAAGAAAATAAAATAGAGGTTCTGTACCATTCTGCATGGCACTATCTACTGGTGATGGGAAATGGAGAAAATTTGAATCCTCTGAATTAGTTCACTTACTTGGGCAGCACAAGGACATTCCTAAGGTCTCTGGAGAATTTTGTAGTCAGTTGTGAGACATGGGAGATGCAGGCCAAGGACCACCAAGCACAGCTCAACCTCATTAAAGAACATGCTGTGCTAGGAAGACAGAAGTGTAGTAGATCAAAAGAATGATGAGGTGTGCAAATTCAGAGCCATCTCCACCCCTAATGTTCACCTGGATTATTTGTAACCAACCTTTGGTAGAGCCTTCTGATCATCCAGGGTCAGACACATTAACCCTGACATAGTGATGTCATTTTGGTTTTCTTCGCTCACAAAGAACAACAGAAATGACCTATTATGTAAGTAAATATTATAATAAGGACATATATGTTCCTGCCATATGCAGGCAATCATAAAGTGGAGGCATAAGATGTTTTGACTATGACCATCATATCCCAGGTAGACTCAGTTCCTCAATGTAACCACAGATAACTCCTTCACTTGGCCAGAAAATGTCATATCCCTTAGTTCATTGCAGATTGTCATTAATGTATCTCATGAATCCCTTTCATGCTTTGTCTAGATAAGACTTTGTTTCAGACTCTCAGTAAATTAAATGGATCATTTCTTTTTCTTATTTCTAAAATCAAACATTCCACCCCTCTTACCTCCCCCATCCCATAATTTGTACTTGCCAGTTTCTCACAAATTTCACAGAATTTTATTTATTCCATATTGCTTTTATCAGTTCTGATAAGAAGAAATATCATATCATCTTCTTTCTTTCTCCTTCAGAGATCCTGCTTTGTTCCACAAACACATTCTATAGTAAGACATTCCTCAACTTTCTTGCAACTGATCATAGCAAACATTTTTGCAGTATTTCATCAAGCTATTAGTAAGTAATGTTATGACTCTGATACTCAACAAGGATATAACTGTTGGGGAAATCCCCTGTCTGTGCTTTATTTTCCTCTTCTCACTTGATGAGGGTTACACTGCATGGAGTCTGGAGTTCTTTTTCAGGTCTAAATCTTCTGACACTTGCTTGTTTAGGAGTTGGTGACATTCCCGGATGTGTGTGTTGACTTCACCCCAGAGGAGTGGAGCCTCTTAGACCATCGTCAGAAGAAGTTGTACAAGGAAGTCATGCTGGAGAATGCCTGGAACCTGCTCTCTTTGGGTAAGGACATTTCCCCTGGCCACTCTGAGTCTGCTATCAAAGGGAATATCCTGATGCCTCAGTGTGCTGGCTTTGGAGTATTTATCATTTAATAGAAAGGGAAACGTGCTGGTCTCCTTTTTCCCAGAGACAGGGTCCCTCCTAGTACCTGGTTTTCCTATAAAAGATCAGTACATCATGTAAAGATAATATGAAGGTTTCCTTGTTGCCCCTGAAGCTGCCTCTTGCTAATTCTAGGTAGCTTGAGTTCCAAGATGAGATCAGTGTTGAAACATCTCAGATGCAGAGCTAATCCCATGGATTATTTAGTTCAGCCTCTCCCTGGACGTGAATTATTTCTGCCAAATCTCTGAAAACTGCTCAGGTAGCCTTTCCTTGTACCCCCTTTCTCTTTAGGAAGGGCCAAGTATTTAGAATATTCTTCTTTTCATGAAACATCCATTTATAACATACAGATCTTAGTTGTGCCTGGTGTGATATGTTTGTCCTCAATCTCTTTATTTTCCCTACACATTCCAGCACAGATGGTGGGAAAGGAAGTATGGGAATAAGGCTTTCCACTCACTGCTGATCACAGCTGCTGTGCTAAGGGCTTTCTTTCCAATATTATGTTTTAGGTGATATTATTATCCCCATTTGACACTTGAGTAAACTGCAGGAAACAGGTTAAGTGACTTTTCCAAAGGCAGACATCTAGTCCACTGTCTGAGGCTCGATTTAGAGCCTGGAATTCCTGACGCTAGGCTGAGGTGTCTCTCCACTGCACTATCAGCTGCCTCTAATTTCTAGATAATGGAAACTCTGCAATGAGTCCATCCTCCTATGAAGAAGGTACACCAAGATCAAGATTTCTGATTCCAAAGTGGCTCCAGGACCTTCTCCCCCACCTCTCCCCAAAGTTCCCCAAAAGAAATGTTATTGAAATTACACTTAAGGATTTTGGGAACCATCCTGTGCTCCTTGCCTGCATGCCCCTATCAATGGCAGGAATAACAGACTGACCAAAAACCAGAATTTGAGTCACTCAGCTTCATTGAGCTCCCCAGCAGGACAGTCTCACCTGAAGATACAGTGACTCCCTATATGAAGAATAACAAGGCTTTTTATAGGTTTCAGGGATTGAGGGGTCAGGTGGGAGCTATGAGCCAAAGCTGATTTTGTCAAAGTAAATTTGCTGGAGCTCAAGGCTGATCTGGAACATTCCAGTTTGGTTACTTGCATTATAACCGTTCATGGGATCATAAGTCAGCTATGTGTCAACATGATGGAATGATTCTCAAAATGGAGTAGTTTTATATGTATCCTGGTTGCCCTAAAGAGAACTAAATTCCATGTTTTTTTCCATGCTCTTCCCTGGTTCCCCATGGTCAGAGCTCCCAGTTCCCAAAGAACATTTGATTTCTTATTTTGAGGAAAGGGAAGCACCATGGATGCTGGAAGAAGACCTGAGGAGCTGTTGTCCAGGTGAGTGAGGTGAAAGCAGGTATATGAGAGCTGTGATTCTTGGCCTCGTGGCACAGCAAGTGCTAGATTTGGGGACAGGATTCCCTGACTTGGATTTCTTTTTTAGACACTTTTAACAGTGGGTCCATGAACAAATCAGTAAACTGCATTGAATCTCGATTTCCCCTTCTGTAACATGAGGAAGTTGGAAACCATGGCAATTAAGTTTCCTACTGATAGATCTGTGATCTTAAAAAAGTCATTATTTCACATTTGAGGTCATAGAAAGTGGAAAAGGCAATTAGGCTTTCCAATATGGACTCTTTCTTAGACTCTTTTGAAGTCAGTAAACATTTATTAAGTTCCTCCTATTTGCTCGGCTAAGCACCAGGGATATAAAGAGATACAAGGATCATCCCCTGCTGTCCTGGAGTTCACAGCCTGGTGGGGCAGATGACATTCCAAGGACACAGCAGAAAGCTGTGATGGGCAAGACAATTGGGAGGTCGTTGAGAGAGTGAAGCTACTAAAGTAAAACAGGACTGGAAAGGTTTTTGAGGAAGGTGTGCTGTAGCTGTGGCTTCAGGGAGGCCAGGGTGAGCATTGTAGGCATGGAGATGGCAGAGAGAGCCCAGATAGTCAGGAGGTAGAGTGCCCTGTTCACAGAACAGTAGGGAGGCCCATGCCACTGGAGTATAGCATGTTTGGTGGGGATATGATGAAAGAAAATTAGGAGAGTTGGGGTGGGGGAGATAACGAAAGAGCAGGTGCTTAATAGCCCCAGAGAGGATTTTCTATTTGATCTTTTTCCTAGGGATCTTCAGGAGGCTGTTGAGGCCATGGTGACATGGTCGGTCAAGAACTTTAGGGAGGTGGGCCTTCATAAGTGGGTGGAGGAATGACTGGAGTCGGGGGAGACTTGAGGCAACTGGAGCCAGGGGCAGGTTCTAGCAATACCTGAGGTGTGAGGTGTTTGGGGCCTTCACCAAAGCTGTGGCAGTGTTGGGAGAGAAGGGGGTGTATGGGAGCGATGTTACCTAGCTGGTATCACAGGACTTTGTAGCAGGTTGAATGTTCCAGTCAGGCGTGTGAAAGTCAGTGAGGAGTGCATGACATCTTATTTTGAGTCTTTACTATTGGGAGGATGTTTTGGAAAGCATTAGGAAAGTAGGGATGTGGGTGGGTTGGGGAATAAGCAATGATTTTGCTTTGGGGAACAATGAGAGGCCATTCAGTAAAACAGAGGAAGAGATGGGATGGTGGAGACAGGTGACTGACTGTCAAGGGCTGCAGAGAAGATAAGAAGGATGAGGAGGAAGAAATGACCAGTGGATTTGGCAACTCTGAGGTTTTTGGGAATGTTGGCGAGAACAATTTCATTTGAAAAATGAAATCAGCAGTCTGGACTACAGAGAGTTTCAGAGAAAGGAGTGCAAAGGAATTGGAGGCACCAGTTTTAAATGGGTTTTTCCAGCTGTTTAGCCATAAAATGGAAAAATGATAATGGAAAATGTCTCCAATGGAATTAATCAAGTGACTGTTTTGAGGATTATAGAGAAATGGTTTTATTCATGGCAGTAGGAAAGGAACATCAGTGTGGGAAAGACTAGAAAGTAGTGGAAAAGGGGATGCTGGAGAGGCAGCGTACTGAGGAAGACTCTCTCCTGGAGTGGGATGACTTACACATGGAAAGGAATTGGCATTGTCTAGGAGCAGGACCATTTCATCTGGTGGTGGATGAAAAAGGAGATAAAGGCTCTTAATGTATAGGAGATGAGGAGATAACTTTTTTAGTGAAAAACTAGAAGCCACATTTCTTTGCTGAGAAGGTGTGTGGAGCTGGACTGTGGGATCAAGACATAAGGGACAGTTGGGAAAGAATGAAAACAATTGGAAAAATTGCTGTGGTGAATGAAAAAGGGAGTCACTTATGTGGTTTTCAGTCATTTCTGAATCTTCAAGATCCCATTTGTGGTTTTCTTGGCAAAGATTCTGGAGTGATTTGCTATTTCCTTTTCAGCATCATTTTATAGATGAGGAAACTGAGAGCAGGAGGTCTAAGTGACTTGCCCAGGGTGACACAGTAAGTGTCTTAGGCTGGGGTTGATCCTGAGTCTTCCTAACCAGTACTCTTGTCCATTGCATCACCTAGCTACCCCAATGGATTCAGGGAGAGGTCAAAGGATAGACTTGGCACAGTGGGTTTCACACTGAAATTATGTACCCTTCATTTGTAGTGGACCCAGGCAGCCTGCTTTTATATTTTCCTTTCTCTCTCCATTCAGCAGTATCTCAGTAGGAGTAAAGGGAAAGCAGAGTGTTTAACCTAATTCAGTGGGATATAAGGGAACTCAAGGTATGAGGCTGGTAACAGTTTCAGAAGACAAGTTGAATTAGGGAGGACAGTCAAAATCAAAACAAGAATGAGAAATCCAGCCCCTCGCCTCCCCCCCCTCCCAGCCCCCAAACCCAGACACTGCAGGTTCAGTTCCAGAGCTCTGTAGTGCCATGAATATCAAGGGAGTCCCTTGAATTTTTGGTACCTCAGTGAATATAAAAGTTACTTTTATGATATACTGTTGTCTGTTACATTTAGAACACTTATGTCTTCAAAATGTACATACTTTAATTTAAAATTGTTTTATTACTAATAAAAGCAAAGTACCATCTTGGCCTTTAGTGGTTCTTAATCTTCTAGCTGGTGGAGGCTCTGTCCCAATGGTGATGGCTACTGAATGATCATGCTGGTGGTTGTTCACGGTTGGGGGTTGGTCTGTCAATTTCTTAAAATAAGGCAATAGGGAAGTTTTCCACAGTGATTGGCTCTTCTTAAATCCCCATTGTAGGGTTATTGACTGGTCTAACTTCAGATTGTGTCTCAGAGAGTAGGACGACCCAAAGAGAGAGAGAGAGAGAGAGAGAGAGAGAGAGAGAGAGAGAGAGAGAGAGAGAGAGAGAGAAAGAACAGGTGAACATCCAATAATAAACTATTTTTTCTAAAAAACCAAAGAAGACAAAGGTAAATATAATCTTTGAAGGCAATCTAGTTTTATGGACAGAATATGTTTACTTGCAGAGTTGGATTTCTAGTCTCAGCTGCTGGCACTCAGCTTCCTCAGCCATTCTGAGATCATGGACTGTCCAGAGAATGCTGGGTCTGCTAGTGTCACAGGTGTTTGTGAAGATCTGATGTGATTGTCTGTGAAACTCTTTGTAAGCCAAGCTGTCTTGTAGAAGTGTAGTAATGGCATTTTCAAATGTTTGATGCTGTCCATTTAAGTTTGAAGACTTTTCTCTCAGCCTGGGGAAGTATGATATTTATCAATTAGTTTACTTTTTCACAATGGAGGGAAGGGATGATAATTCTATCTTCATGTAACCTGTCTCTGTATGTTTTATGGTTTGTTTGTGGTAGGAGAGATTAAACCTCAAAGGAAAGAGACTACTGAAAAGCTAAGCAGTTATGTGAATGAAACTCACCAGGAAAGCCTCCCGAGGGATGGTCCTTGTCACCCCACTGGGCAACCAGTCTGTGCTTTATTTCACAGAATGCACACAGGACAGAAACTTTATGCTTGTCATTATTTTGGGAAAGACTTGAGTCAACAGTCATCTCTGATTTCCCATCAAAAAAATCATACTGGAGAGAAACCACATGAGTGTCAGGAATGTGGTAAAGACTCATCCTTCATTATTCATCAGAGTATTCACAGTGACAAAAAACCTTATGCATGTCATCAGTGTGGGAAGGCTTGGACTTGCAGCTGCAGTCCTGCTGTACCTCACAGCATCCATAGTGGAGAAAAACCTTATGAAAGTGATAAATGCAGAAATACTGTCACAGACAGCTCCAGCCTTACTCAGCATGGAAGCCTCCACATTGTCAAGAAACCTTATGAATGTAATGAATGTGGAAAGGCTTTTATAAAAAACTCTTATCTCACTGTCCATCAGAGAATCCACACAGGAGAGAGACCTTATGAATGTCATCAATGTGGAAAGGCTTTTATAAAAAGCTCTTATCTCACTGCCCACCAGAGAATCCACAGTGCAGAGAGACCTTATGAATGTCATCAGTGTGAAAAGGCCTTTACAGCTAACTCTTCTCTAACTGTCCATCAGAGAATCCACACTGGAGAGAAACCTTATAAATGTCATCAATGTGGAAAGGCTTTTAGAATGAACTCTGACCTTGCTGTCCATCGGAGAATCCACACTGGAGAGAGACCTTATAAATGTCTTCAGTGTGGAAAGGCCTTTAGAACTAAGTCTTCTCTAACTGTACATCAGAGAATCCACACTGGAGAGAAACCTTGTGAATGTCATCCATGTGGAAAGGCTTTTAGAATGAACTCTGATCTCAATCTACATCAGAATATCCACACAACAAAGAAAAGTTATTTATGTAATCAATGTGGAAAGGCTTTTACACTAACCTCCCAACTTAATGTCCATCAGAGAATCCACACTGGAGAGAAACCTTATGAATGTCATCAGTGTGGAAAGGCCTTTAGAAGTAACTCTTATCTCAGTGTACATCAGAGAATCCACAATGGAGAGAAACCTTTTAAATGCCATCAATGTGGAAAAGCTTTTAGACTGAACTCTGTTCTTGCTGTCCATCAGAGAATCCATACTGGAGAGAAACCTTATGAATGTCATCCATGTGGAAAGGCCTTTAGAACTAAGTCTTCTCTTACTGTCCATCAGAAAATCCACACTGGAGAGAAACCTTATAAATGTCATCAGTGTGGAAAGGCTTTTAGAATGAACTCTGATCTTGCTGTCCATCAGAGAATCCACACTGGAGAGAAACCTTATGAATGTCATCAGTGTGGAAAAGCTTTTAGACTGAACTCTATTCTTGTTGTCCATCAGAGAATTCACACTGGAGAGAAACCTTATGAATGTCATCCATGTGGGAAGGCCTTTAGAACTAGCTCTTGCCTAACTGTACATCAGAGAATCCACACTGGAGAGAAACCCTATAAATGTCATCAATGTGGAAAGGCTTTTACAAGTAACTCTTCTCTAAGTGCACATCAGAGAATCCACACTGGAGAGACATCTTATAAATGTCATCAAAGTGGAAACTCTCTTAGAATGAACTCTGATCTTGCTGCCCATCAGAAAATTCACACTGGAGAGAAATCATAAGAATGGAATCAATGTGGAAAGACTTTCAGTGATAACTCCAAACTTCCTGTACATCAGAGAATTCATATTGAGTGAAACCTTATAAATGTAATCATTGTGGAAAGGCTTATTTAAGGATGATTTATCTTTACTGAAAACTTGCTTTGCATCAGAGAATCCAGTGATGAGAAACCTGATGCATGTAATCAATGTGGAAAGGCTTTTAGAAGGAACTTTTAGCTACTACAGCAGAGAATCCATACTGGAGAGAAACCTTATAAATGTATACAATGTGCAAAGACTTTTAGAAGGAATTCTCAACTTGCTGTACTTCAGAGAATACACATCTTATGAATGTGATACATGTGGAAAAGGCTTTTAAACAAAGCTGCAGTCTTGTTGCACATGAATGAATACACACCGGAGAGAAACCTAATGTGATAAAAACCCTCCTGCAAGATGGATAGCAACTGTTATGGGTTCTGCACATATGCACATACATTTTTTTGGGTGACAATGGAGTAAGCAAATGCATCTGAAATTCAAAGTATTAAAATTAAATGCTTCAAATATACATAGATACTATTAGTAATACTATTTTGCATGTAATTGGGAGATAAGATGTGCAGTCATTGGGGCACAGAGATTCACCTTGCCCTAATGGTAAAGTCGAAGGGGGTATGGGAGAAGATATGGGAGAGAGCAGATTGGATGAGGGGGATATTTAGTGGGACTGCTATTCTGTTGTGGTGGGTAGGGGAAATATGGGGGAAAATTGTAACTCGAAATCTGACAGAAATGAATCACATACATTTCAAATTCTATTGAGTCACATTGTATGGAAGAATTGTAAGAAATGGGGAAAACCATGTAGAGGAAAAAAATAACAATAAAACAAAAGGAAATAATCTGCTTTGCTCTTCATTCTATCAAAACCAGTCCTCATACAATGGCTGTTAGAGTGGTACAATGGTCTCCTGGTTCTGCTCCCCTCAGCATTAGTTCATTGAAATCTTTCTAGTTTTCTCTGAAGTCTGCCTGTTCATCATTTCTTATATCACAATAGTATTCTATTCATAAAATATAGCTTGATTAGCCATTCCTCAGTTGATGGGCATCCCCTCTATTTCCAGTTCTTCGCCCTGACTAAAAGCTCCAAAAATATTTTTGTGTATGGGTCCTTTTCCCCCTTTTATGATCTCTTTGGGATATAGGTCTAGAAGTGGTATATTGCTGGTTCCAAGGGCATGCACCCTTCTGTAGCCCTTTTGGTAGATTTCCAAATTATTCTTCAGAATGGTTGAATCAGCTCAGAACTCCACCCACATTGAATTAGTGTTTCAACTTTCCCATATCCTCTCCAAGACATTTAAAATTTATTCTTTTTTTGTAGCCATTCTGATAGGAGTGATAGAAGGGTAATAATAAGTAGGGTAACTTCAGGAAGTGTCTGACAGAACTCATTGGCCCATTTGTGAGGCTGCTGGGCCTTTCTTGGGGTCCTTGGCTAAGACTTGTTCAGACTCACCCTCCTTGAATCCAAACTTTAGTAATGTGATTAAAGTCCGAAGGCTAATTCAGTAGTAGAATGGAAGTGTAGCCAGCGAACTCAAGGATTGAGAGCCTTTCCCCAAATATCCCTGGTGGGTTCAGGTTGTTGTTTTCCAAAACAGAGTAAGTGATCCACAGCCCTCCCTCTTCTCACTCAGTACTCATTTCCTGTCCCAATATAGGCAGAGACACATGATAAACATGCTATTGTTGTCTGTTATAAAAAGACATATGATATAAATGTGTGTGTGAAAGACAAGGAAATAGTGAACCATGGACAGAGAGCTGAGCATTAGGAAACCCAGAATCAGGGCTGTTTCTGACCCTGCTGACTCCGGGATCTCCATAGAGCATTTACCTGTTCAGTGACTCAGTGACATGGGCAAGAGCCAAATACCCTGAATCCTACAGACAATGCATGTTCATACTGTTTGGGATGAAAAACCTCATCCAAAATTAAATCAAGGATATGGGGGTATCTCAGGAGAACAACAGGAATTTAATCTGTCACCTGGAGAAGAGGGTGCTTTTCTCCTTGACTGGTTATGAGCAAGGAGGCAGGTAACTTGGGGTGAACAGACTTGAGACCCTAAAGCAGTCAAGCCCCCTTCAACCTGTCTTTCCTTTCTCCCATTGGCTGAGGGCTAGACTCAAGTCTTAGCAAGAAAATCTTCCCCAATGGCAAATAAGAGGGAAACCTGCCATTCTCCCTCAGTGCCTGGGAAACAGCTTAAAAATAACAAGGATGCTGATTGACAGCAAGGGAAAGGGAATAATCTGGTATGAAACAAGCAATTCATAGGCCCTTGGGATGCCCAGAACATGGAATGTATGGTCGAATTTTGTTTCTGCAGAAATTATATCAAAACAAATTCTATGAAACCTGATTCCAAGTCATACTGATGGTTAAAGTCAGCGATAAAACTGCATGTAAGAGGCAGTGGGGGGTGCTGGTCACTGAAAAATCACCTCAGCTACTACTTTCCTTTATTGTGAGAAGGCCTTTCTTGGTTTAAGAAGAGGTCTGCTAGGCCAGATCTCATCCACAAAGAGTGTGCATTAGATCCATTATAATGGGACTTTCACTGTTGATATCCAGGGCTGGAATATTCAAACTCAGGCTTTTATTAATTCTCCAAGTCAATGAGGAAAATTCTTTCTCATGGTACATAAGGGTACATGCCCCTACATAAGTCAGGGCAGCTTAGGGACTGAGTAAGGAGTGAAACATCAATAAGTCAGGTTTGAAAGAGAAATACCCAGGCTGTCTCCATTAGTGCCTTCGTAGATAGATCAAAGCAAGGGAGTATCTAGCATACATATTATACCCAGTATTCAGCCAATTCAGTACACATCAGTTCAAAGTATTAAGTTCTTTAGCTGCAACTGGCTACTGTATCAGGAAGAGAGAGAAATGGCTTCAGTTCTTGGATTGGAAAGAAACTGCCTGCGACACAATGTTTTGAGGCTGGGGAGGGATGTGGTTTTGGAATTCTAGTCCAAACAGTCACCAAAGCACCCCATCAATTCCATCATGAATCTCTTGCAGGCCTAAGGTGATCACCCCTTCAATGTGTTGTTACCTTGACATAGTATACTAGACTCCTTTTAATTCTTCTTGTCCCAAGTTTTGCCTTTTTAAACAGGGTGAAAGCCTGAATACAGAATTTGCTGGGTCCTTTGTACTTTTCTGAAAGAAAAAATTGTTGTAAACAAAGTCCTAAGATTGCAGTTTGTGGTGTGAAAGTAGAGATCCTTCACTGACAATTCTCCATAGAAGTGGTTGTGAGCCTTCCCTCATGGGACCTGACCCACACAGGTAACACCAGCAACCCCCCAGTAGTGGAACAAAGATTAGATAGCCTCTATTCCATTACAATCATTGGTCCCCTCTAGACAGGTCATCCCCTTTCCCTGGGGACTCATCTCCTAAATGGTTCTTTTCTTCCCCTTCCCCCCACAGGAGTAGCCCCTGGTCAGAAAAAGAGACATAACTTATACAGAGTGTGTCAATTTGAATCCCAAATGGTTTTTGGACCAGCCTGGTCTAATCTCCCTCCCCCCTTTGTAGATCTCTTTATATGACTGAATAGTATGTTTTGCCCTTTCCCCTGAGGACCTACCTCTTGAAAGAATTTGAAAGCATTCACCAGTCACCTCCTGAAAAAGATCCCAAAAAGAAAACTCCTAGGAATATTATAGCTAGGTTCAAGAATTTCCAGATCACGGACAAAATATTACAAGCATCCAGTAAGAAACAATTTCAATATTGTGGAAATGCAATCAGAATAGCGCAGGATCTGGCACCTTTTCCACTGATGGATCAAAGGGCATGGAATATGATATTCTGGAGGGCAAAGGAGCTGGGATTAAAACCAAAAATCACCTACACAGCAAATCATGTTTCAGGGGGAAATATGGTCTTTCAGTGGAATGGAGGACTTTCAAGCATTCTTGAGGAAAAAAACCAGTGTTGAACAGACAATTTGACATTCAGACACAAGAAGTAAAAGATGCTTGAGAAGGTAAACAGGGAAAAGAAATGATAAGGAACTTATCAAAGTTGAACTATTTACATTCCTACATAGAAAAAGCATGATTGTAACTGATGAAACTTTTCTCAGTTTGAAAATAGTAGAAGGGAATAGAAGGTGTATGAATACATTTGTGAATGTGTGCATATATGTTTACAGATATACATAGATATAGTGCACAGGTCGAATTTAATAGGAAGGGATGATACTTAAGGGGTGAAGTTGAGATGTAAGAGAGGAATGATATTATAAATTATAAAATATTATAATGGAGAGTGATTCACCTTGCCCTACTGGAAAAGTTGAAGGGGGCATGGGAGAATATATGGGAGAGAGCAGATTGGATGAGGGGATATCCTATGGAACTGGTATTCTGGCGTGGTGGGTAGGGGAAAAATGGGGAAGGAATTGTAACTCAAATTCTGGCAGAAATGAATGATGTAAAGCAAAAGTTAATAAAGCATTTGGAAAAAAAATAAAAAGAATGAACTCTGCATGAAGTTACCCAAATTCAATCCAGTGAATTCTCATCTCAGTCATGTATACTGTAAACTTGGGAAGCCACTCAGTAAGCTCCTTGATTTTTCAGTTGGCTCATCTGTAAAAATGAGATGAAGAGATATTGTAATGTGTAAGTGAAAATGCTTTTGATGCTCACTCTCTGCCTGCCACCTGCCCAGTAAGTTCCTATTGGAGCCCTCCTTGTGGGGGTAGCGGAAAAGTTGAGACCTTTTTCCCATCCTGGCAGCAGGTGGAACACACAGTTTGCCTATGTGGGTTTAAGTATGGCTTTTTTCTTTTATGAATATAGATAATTAAAGTGGGATCTTGCAATAGATTTCTTAACCTTGGAGGTAGATTTGGGATTTGAGAAATCCAGAGATACTGGTTTCTTCACAAAGAGCTGACTGATAGCAGGAGAGTTTTGTAATTCCTGCATTTGGAGAAAATAGCTACCCAGTGGGAGGGCCAGCTCAACTACAGGCTTGCCCAAAACTACAGACCTCAAAGGAATTGTTTGCAGAGTGGAAAGCTGGGATGTAATATTCAACCGCTTTTCCTAGGAATTGTTTCACATTCTGATATTTAATTCCACTACCTTAGGAGAGTGTAATAGTGGATGTGTTATTGCTATTCCTTGTTAAAGTCTCTCATCAATGGGCACGTTGGCATTTTTCCTTCTAGGCCTTTCAGGTACAGGAATCCAAACAGTGATGTAGAAGAAATTTAAATGGTATGTTGAATAGCTTTCCATGTTTCCTACTGGGAATACCTAAGGAATGAGTTCAACCTATGTGTTAAGTAGATTTCCCTCGGACTCTGAGTATATGTATGAAAAATCAGAGACTGCAGAAAGAGTTTAATTCTTCTGTTGAAGGACCAGGTTCTCATAAGAGTCAACCTGTGGTCAGAGCTGACAGCGGTCTGATGCTCTACTCACTGTGCCACCGAGCCACCCCCGAGGATAATTTCTAGGGTCTTTTTGATCATGGCTTTCAGGTAGTCCAATTATTTTTTAAATTATATCTCCTTGATCTATTTTTCAAGTAAGTGGTTTTCTCAGTGAGATATTTCACATTGCCTTCTATTTTGTCATTTGTTTGGATCTGTTTGATAGTATCTTGATTTCTCATGAAGTCGCTAGCTTCCATTTGCTCCAATCTAATTCTGAAAGAATGATTCTCTTCAGTGAGCTTTTGAGATTCTTTTTTCCATCTTGCAAATTCAGTTTTTTAAGGCATTCTGCTCATTGGCTTTTTGAGCATCTTTTGCCACTGAGTTAGTCTTTTTTTTAAGGTGTTATTTTCTTCAGTCAGGTTGTTGACTTGCTTTTCATGATTTTCTCGCATCATTCTCATTTCTTCTCTTCTGGACCAGCCTGGTCTAGTCTATTCTCCCTCCCCCTTTGTCGATTTCTTTATATAATTGAATAGTATGTTCTTCCTTTTCCCTCAGGACTGAGGCTCTTCTATACATCCTGTGCAGGATCATTTTCAAAACATTTATAGTTTCTATAGAATCTGTGGAAACCAAACTATCAGTAGTTCTCACGATTATTATTGTTGTACTTAATAAAAGCGAGACAGAAGATCCCCAAGATTAAATTTAAAAGGTGGATTTTATTACTAAGGAACACCGAGGGACTGTAGGGGTACATGGTCACCGAAACCAGACAGCACTTTGGCACAGACAGTGTACAGGTTTTATAGAGGTTCCATAGCCAGGTTATGTAAGCTGAAATTACAGTGATGTAAGCTGAAACTCCAATGATTGGTCAGTATACATTTGAATTTCCTGCTGGTGGGAAACCCTAGGCTGGGACTCCCACCCACAGATTAATCAAGGGTAAGCAAGTGGTGGGTATACAGATTAAGCAAGGTGGAGTTCTCTGTTTTACAAATCAATGAAGGAAAGGTTGGGCTGCCTGTTTTACAAATCAAGGAAAGGGTGAGTGGATTTGTGTCTGACATTCAGGAAGGGCAAAGTGATAAATCCAAGAGGGAAGGGAAGAGTGGGGCTGGGTCCAACATTATTATTGATTTTAAAGCAACATACACCCAATGAAATATAGAACAGTTTGGAAACATTGTAACCACAGTCTTACAACTTAATTCAGATTAAAAGAGAAGTTCCTTTTTTGAGGGTACAATTGCACATCCCTCTAAAATCTTTTTTTTCCTTCAAATTAAGAGCCTGTATATATAATGGTTACCCCAAATCTCCAATTGGGAAGGCATATAATCACAACATCAACACTGTAACAATGTTGATACCTGAAACAAAATTGCCAATCAAAACATATCAATCCAGTTGATTATCTTATAATTATCTTAGATATAAAAACCTTTCTCCATTTCTGCAATCAACACTCTAGGCTGGTTGCTTTCAGAGAGGAGCAAAGAGTAATTCTGATCCAATTGCATTCAATAATTATTCTTTCAGCTCCTAAACCCAAGCCCTTAAATGCCAGGTTTTAAGGGTATTTGACATTTAGGGTAGAGCTGTCCTCAGTTAACCCAACACCACAGTTATCCTGCTAGGAGCAGACTTTAAATGAGCCCACATTCTGATTTAAATTAGGAGAAATGTGCTAATCAAAGTGACTGCATTTTGTGAATTACCTCCATTCTGAAACTGAGCTCTGCTTTGCTGTGAATCCCTCTCTCTCCAGGAAGTCTCCAGGTTGCTTCTTCCTTGCTCTCCCCTCTGAACCCCTAAAGTCCTGAATCTTTCCTCCAATAAGAAATCAGGTGGTAGAGTGATGGGGGAGGAGGAGCCCTCAGAGATGACCAATCTGGTGGGTGTTGCCCCAGGTGGAGTATGAGCTCTGGGGTGGAGTTAGGAGGCCTGGCAGGAGTGTAGGGCAGAAGATGGGTCATCCCAGTGGCAGAGGCATTCTGGGTGATAGGGGTAGAACTTGGGGAGGAAATGCAGAGAGGATCCTGAGTACCTGGCCCTTGGTATGATTGGAGGAAATAACCTTTCCCGGGTGCCTCTGAGGGAGGACCCTCCAGGAGTTGCCTGCTGAAAAGTGGAACTGTTGTGATTGCATTTGAGCTCTCACTGGCTTCTTCCTTCCTAGCTGAGGTCAGACTGCTTTCACTTGGACCTGAGATCTATGCCTTGTGGATGCCAGCTCTGTGGGTTCAGGTCCCAGGTAGGTCTGATCCAGCCTCTTACAGCCCTGCTGGCTTCTGCTGGCTGTCCATATCATTGCGTCTCCTCCTCCTTCTCCTCCTCTGACCACGTGGTGACTCCAGTTCCAGGTGCACCAGGAGCAGTCCTCCCTCCCTAGCCTGGCTACTGGGCAAGCTTTGTGCTGCAAACTCTTTTCCTGGCTCCCATTCTCTTCTAGAAAATCCATGATCACTCTCCCCACATTTAAGACTGTTTCCCCTTTTCCCCAAATTCAAACCTTACTCATTGAGACTCAGGAATCCCATCTTGATTGAAAGCCAAGTGAGAGACTTGAGTGAACCTTGAAATGCAAGGGTAAAGGGACAGGCTGTTCCTCAGAAGACTTTGGTCACTCAAGCTTTCTTTCTTTCTTGTGTTGCCAATAAAAGCAAAATTGAAAGAATCTGTGCTTTTGGAAGGGACAACTGAGTTTTTTTCTTTCTCCTTTTGTAGGGCAATTGGGGTTAATTGACTTGCCCAAGATCAAGTGGCTAGTTTTTTTGTGTGTGTAAGTGTCTGAGGCAGGATCTGAACCCAAGTCCTCCTGACTCTGTTGGGGGAATGGCAATAGGTTTTACAGGGGCTCTAATCACTATTAAAGACTAGAAACCCTGCATTTCAGTCTGGAAGTAATTCACCAGGCTCAAGCAAACTTTGAAATCAAGATTATAAAATTTTATTGTTATGCTGTACAGCACAGGGGGCAAGAGTTCTTAGGGAATCTGCAAACTTAAAGAAGATATAGTCATACTTCTAAGGAGTCATAGTAGTAAATCTGTTGTCAATTATGCTAACTGGCTGAATAAGGGTGAGATTAGGGAGGAGTTAAGGAATGATCAACTGAGCAGCTGTATAGTCCATAATTCACTGGAAATAGCCCGAGGAAGGGCTACCTGGAGGTGTGATTTTAAGCCTGAAAGGTCACTTAGTCAAGTAGACATCAGTGTTGAATGAGAAGTGCCCAGTCTGCCACGCTTAAGTGTCTAGTTTAACAAAATTAATGTCGGGAACCAAGGTTAAGGGAGAATCACTATGGGTATAATTGGCTAAGGAGTTAACCTATAGATAGGGCATTGAAGGATTCATTGGTGCAGCTGGCCACTCTACTAGGGGAGATAACATTTGCCTAAGCTAAAATGTTTCTAGATAGTTTAGTGAAAGATTCATAGGTGTAGCTTGTTATTGTTTCAAGCAGAGATAAACAGTTCATGGGTTGTTGGTGGGCAGAGTGCTGGCAGGGGGAAGGGGCAGAGTTAATACTCTGAGGCTAGGGAGGGGGAAATGTGATTTTACAGATAGATCCCAAGCACCCCTTTTACAAACTGCTGTTACAAACTGATATTACAGACATAGACTGATGTTAAAAATATATATCCCAAGCACTCCATCAACTCTAGGGCCAGTGCTCTATTCACTATGTCACCTACTCACCCCCAACAACTAAATTTTTATATACATAGTGGTAAATATTGTGGGAAGATTTGGGATAGGATTGAGGGGGCCAAATAGCCTGGGGTGTTCTGGAGGTAACCTAGAAGGAGTCTAAATGGGATTAAGGGGTTGGAAGTAGCCTGGAGTGGTCTTGAGATAACTGAGATGAACTCCTGGGCTTGGGTGGGGCCACAATGCCAGGAGAAAGGATTCTTGTGTACATGGCGATGTGTGGGAAAGTTGTGGAGCAGGGTTGATCTTTTGGGGTCCAGGTCCCATACCAGTCAGAGGGAGATCTCTGCTTCAGGAGCCATTGAGGCTATGACTGGTCTCATCCCATCTGAGATACCAAAGCTCCTCTGACTCTTGGATCACTGAAGGACAATAGGGGAAAGGAAGAGGAGTAAGAAAGGGTGTGACCATCTTTTCCCAGCTGGACCCTACCTTTAGGTTTCATTCTCTGTTCTCAGGGCAGGGTCTCACTCCTAGCAAATCCCCGTTGGCCAGCCTCTTGCCCTGGGACACTTCTCCCTCCCCTCCTCAGTCTAAGGAAGACTAAGCTGCTTACCTGGAGCCAGAGGGAATGGCCCCTGGGAGCTACAGGCCCCCATCCCAGGTAAGTGCACTCTGTCCACGGACTTGACCAACATAAACTGAAGAGCCATTTCCATAGAGGAAGAGGATTGTCTGTGAGGCTGGCAATCCCCTACCAATATCACTGCTTCTTTACAAAACTGGGCAGGAAATTGCAAAAAGTCCCGACACCCTGTTCTCTGTACTTTGAATTGATTCCTGGCACTTTGGCATCACAGTCACTACCCCCTCCCCCCCACCCCCAATTGCTACCCTTCCTTGTGCATTTTCTCAGTTTTCCCTCATGAACCCTGAAACACTAGGAAGAGCACTTAACTCTTTTCTCTCTGCTCTGTAGAGCTCTTGTGTTTGCTCCTTTATCTATACCTAGCATGCTTCTTCCCATATCCATAGAATTGCTTCCCTCTCCCTTTTGCCTCTTTGACTAAGCTCTCCCTGCTAGACCTGGAAGACAGGATGTTCTGCTTATTATCCAGCTTTCGAGCTGCAGAAACTGCTCTGTCTGGTGCACACTGATTGGCCCTTGTCTTGTCGCTGGTTTAACTCTCAAGGGGCCATGAAGGGTCCAGTGAAGGGTGAAAGGAGAAAATTCTATTAGCAGGCATGCAGGGTGTTCCTGGCCTCCTCCATATTTTGGTCCATTGTGTCTGGAAAATATGCCCTCTCAATAAAAGAGACTAACTTGATTTCTGTGTCACATTCACGTGTTCAAAGGCCCTTACCAGAGCTATCTGGACCAGGCCAAAGAAAAGAGTACCTTCTTTAGCTGTTTGTGAATGAACATTTGTTAAGGGCCTAGTACTTCCCTGGTTAGAGAAGATGTAGGGAAAGGGCTGAGTTTGGAGAACTATTCCAAGTTCTCGATATTTTCTTTTCAAATGGGTGAAAGAGGAAGACTGAAGGAGACACTCAGTTCTTGTCAAAGAGGCTTCAGGGCCTTTGTGCAAAGATACACTGGAGTGATTTACTTTGTCCTCTAAATCCACTTTTGACCATCTTCACTACAACCCTATTGGGTAGGTGTTCTTATTATCTTTACTTCACAGTTCAAGAAACTGAAGCAAAGAGGTTGGGTGATTTACCAACCAGGGTCACATTATCAATGTCTGAGGCTGGATTTGAACTCAGAGCTTCATGATCTTTCACCATTTCATAGCTCCATTAACATTGTGTTACTGTGCCCATCTTCACCCAACACCTCCAACACTGACTGGTAGTATTTTTTGTCATTTTTGGCCATTTTGCAAAGTATGAGTTGAAACCTCAATGTTGTTTTGCTTCATTTTTCTCTTATTTGTGGTGTGGATCATTTTTGCATATGGTGGGGGATACTAGGCAGTTATTTCTGATTATATATTGTTCATATAATTGACAATTTATGTATTGGGGAATGACTATTTGTTGTTTTTCAGTTGGTCCATTCCTGTCTGACTCCTTGTCATACAGGGGGTTTTCTTGGCAGTGATTTGTCATTTCTTTCTCTAGCACATTTTATATAGGAGGAACTGAGGCAAACAGGGTGATGTGACTTGCCCTGGGTCATATTGCTCGTTGCTGTCTAAGGCTAAATTTCAACTCCAATCCACCTGAGTAAAGTCAGGCTGTCCTCATGCGGAGGTTAGTTTCTCTGTGTCATTTTTTGGGTTTTCCACCTCCAAAGTTTGTTCAGAGTCCCCTTTGCCATGAATTCGGGGAGGTGGAAACCCAAGCCCCGTGGAAGTCCTGTTTCTACTCCACCATCTTGGCTTCTTTTTTTCAGTATATAAAGAAGTCACTCTAATTTATAAAAATACAAGTCATTTCCCAAGTGATAAATGGTCAAATGATTCAAACATTCCGTTTTAGGATAAGAAATGAAAAGTATAGGGGTGGCTAGGTGGCACAGTGAGTAGAGTGCTGGTCCTGGACTCTGAAGGACCTGAGTTCTGATCAGGCCTCACTTACTTAACAAGTACAAACAAAAAAAACCTAGCTCTGTGACCTTGTGTAAGTTACTTAACCCCAATTGCCCTCCAAAAAATAAAAATAAAAAAAAAAGCAAAAAAAATCAAAACTATATATAATATGAAAAAATGTTCTAAGTCACCATTGGCTAGAGGAATGAAATTAAGGCTTCAACTCATACCTATCAGATTGCCTAATATGAATTTGGAGTGGATGTTCTAAAACTGGGATTCTAATAAACTGGTGGAGTTATGAACTGATCTGATCATTCTGGAGAGCAATTTGGAACTATCTAGAAAGGGCTATATGCACAAAGGGTGCATACCCTTTGATCCCACAATTCCACTACTAGCCTTACAGCCCAAAGACTTCAAAATAGACAGGAAAGGAAGTATTTGTACAAAAATAGTCAGAGCAGCTCTTCTTGTTTTGGCTAAGAATGGAAACTGAAGAGATAGCCATGTTAGAATGGCTAAGCAATCTGTGGTGAGGTACTGTAATGGAATAATACTGTGCTGTAAGAAACAAGGAGGATGATTTCAGAAAAACCTGGAAAGACTTACTTGAGCTGATGCAAAATGAAGTGAGGAGAGCCAGGAGAACATTGTACACAGCAACGGCAATATTGTTCTTTGAAGAACTGTGAATGACTAAGCTGATCTCAGCAGTACAATGCTCCAAGGGAATCCCAAAGCACCAGTGAGGAACCTGTTATCTGCCTCCAGAGAAAGAACTGATATTGTTTGCAGACAGACTGGAGCATGCTGTTTGTCACCATCTTTCTTACATGTTTGCTTCAAGTCTTTCTGGAAAAATAACAGAGAAATATTTTCCATGATTGAACAGGTAGAACCTCTCTCCTATTGCTTATTGTCCAAGTTAGTGGGGAGGGAATAGAGGGAAGGCGGGAGGGAATTTGTAACCCAAAACTCTAAAAAACCACAAACATTAAAAATCATTATCATGTAATTGGGTAGTAAATATATTTTCAAAGAATGTAAAGAAACGAAAATAGAGGTTCTGTACCATTCTGCATGGCACCATCTACTGGTGATGGCAAATGGAGAAATTTTGAATCCTCTGAATTAGTTCACTTACTTGGGCAGCACAAGGACATTCCCAAGGTCTCTGGAGAATTCTGTAGTCAATTGTGAGACATGGGAGATGCAGGCCAAGGACCACCAAGCATAGCTCACCCTCCTTAAAGAACATGCTGTGCTAGCAAGGCAGAAGTGTAATAGATCAAGAGAATGATGAGGTGTGCAAATTCAGAGCCATCTCCACCCTAATGTTCACCTGGATTATTTGTTACGAACCTATGGTAGAGCCTTCTGATCATCCAGGGTCAGACACGTTAACCCTGACATAGTGATGTCATTTTGCTCTTCTTTGAACCCAAAGAACAATAGAAATGACCTATTATGTAAGTAAATATTATCATAAGGACATATATGTTCCTGCCAAATGCAGGCAGTCATAAAGTGGAGGCATAAGATGTTTTGACTATGACCTTCATATCCCAGGTAGACTCAGTCCCTCAATGTAACCACAGATAACTCCTTCACTTGGCCAAAAAATGTCATATATCTCAGTTCAGTGCAGATTGTCATTAATGTGTCTCATGAATCCGTTTCATGCTTTGTCTAGATACGACTTTGTTTCAGACTCTCAGTAAATTAACTAGATCATTTCTGTTTCTTCTTATTTCTATAATCAAACATTCCACCCGTCCTGCCCCCCTCATAATTTGTACTTGCCAGTTTCTCACAAAATTCACAGAATTTTTATTCCATATTGCTTTTATCAGTTTTTTTATCAGTGATAAGATTTTTATCAGCTTTTATCAGTGATAAGAAGAAATATCACATCATCTTTCTTTTTCCTTCAGAGATCCTTCTATATCACTGATAAAACATGCTTTGTTCCACAGAGAAACACATTCTATAGTAAGACATTCCTCAAATTTCTTGCAACTGATCACAGTAAACATTTTCTCAATATTTCATCAAGCTCTTAATGAGTATGGTTTTAAGTGTTGACTCTTGATACTCAACAAGGATATGACTGTTGGGTAAATTCCCTTTCTATGATTTAGATTCCTCTTCTCACCTGATGAGGGTTGCACTGCATGAATTCTGGAGTCCTTTATCAGTTCTAAATCTTTTGACACTTGATGGTTTAGGAGTTGGTGACATTCCAGGATGTGTGTGTTGACTTCACCCCAGAGGAGTGGAGCCTCTTAGACCATCGTCAGAAAAAGTTGTACAAGGAAGTCATGCTGGACAATGCCAGGAACTTGCTCTCTTTGGGTAAGGACATTTCCCCTGGCCACTCTGAGTCTGCTATCAAAGGGAATATCCTGATGCCTCAGTGTGCTGGCTTTGGAGTATTTATCAGTTAATAGAAAGGGAAAAGTGCTGGTCTCCTGTTTCCAAGAGACAGGGTCCCTCCTAGTACCTGGTTTTCCTATAAAAGATTAGTACATCATATAAAGATAATATGAAGGTTTCCTTGTTGCCCCTGAAGCTGTCTCTTGTGTTATACATTTGTCCTTAGTCTCTCTTTACATTCCAGCACAGATTGTTGGAAAGGAAGAATGGGGAAAAAAGCCTTTCTCTTCACTGCTGTTCACAGCTGCTGTACAGACGGTGGGAAAGGAAGGATGGGAATAAGGCTTTCCACTCATGCTTATCACAGCTGCTGTGCTTAGTGCTTTCTTTCCAATATTATATTTTAGGTGATATTATTATCCCCATTTGACACTTGAGTAAACTGCAGCAAATAGCTTAAGTGACTTTTCCAGAGGCACACATCTCGTCCACTGTTGGAGGCTAGATTTAGAGCCTGGAATTCCTGACCCTAGGCTGAGTTATCTCTCCACTGCACTACCAGCTGCCTCTAATTTCTTTTTTTTTTTTTTTAAAGCAATTGGGGTTAAGTAACTTGCTCAAGGTTACACGGCTAGTCATTTGATTTATGCGTGGGTGCTCGTTTTCTGAGGCCAGATCTGATCTCGGGTCATCCAAACTCCGATGCCGGCACTCTTACTCACTGCGCCACCTAGCCGCCCCTTTAGGGCAACTGGGGTTAAGTAACTTGCCCAAGGTTACACGGCTAGGTTTTTGTTTGTGCGGATTAGGTGTCGGAGGCCGGCTCCGAACTCAGGTCCTTCTGATTCCAGGGCCGGCGCTCTATTCACTGCGCCACCTAGCCGCCCCTGCCTCTAATTTCTAGATACTGTAAACTGCAATGAGTCCAACTTTCTATGAAGAAGGTTCACCAAGATCAGGTTTTCTGATTCCAAAGTGGCTCCAGGATCTTCCCCTCCTCTGCCAAAAGTTCCCCAAAAGAAGTGTTTTGGTAACCATGATTAAGGATTCTTGGAACCATCCTGTGCTCCTTGCTTGTATGCCCCTTTCAATGGCAGGAATAACAGACTGACCAAGAACCAGAATTTGAGTCATTCAGGTTCATTGAGCTCCCCAGCAGGACAGTCTCACCTGAAGATGCAGTGACTCTGTATATGAAGAATAACAATGTTTTTATAGGTTTCAGAGAGCAAGGAGTCAGGTCTGAGACAAGAGCCAAAGCTGATTTATCAAGGCCTAATTTGCTGGAGCTCAAGGCTGATCTGGCACATCCCAGTTTGGTTACTTGCATTACAACCATTAATGGGAGAATAAACCAGCTATGTGTGAACATGTTGGAGTGATTCTCAAAATGGAGTAGTTTTAAATGTATACTGTTTTCCCTAAAGAGAACCAAATTCCATGTTTTTCTCTATGCTCTTCCCTGGTTCCCCATGCTCAGAACTTCCAGTTCCCAGAGAATATTTGATTTCTTATTTTGAGGAAAGGGAAGCCCCATGGATGCTGGAACAAGAAGACCTGAGGAGCTGCTGTCCAGGTGAGTGAGGTGAAAGCAGGTATATGAGAGCTGTTATTCTAGGCCTTGTGGCAAAGCAAGTGCTAGATTTGGGGACAGGATCCCCTGACTTGGATTTCCTTTTCAGATACTTTTAGCAGTGGGTCCATGGGCAAATCATTATACTGCACTGAGTCTCAGTTTCCCTTTATGTAACAAGAGGAAGTTGGACACCATGGCAATTAAAGTTTCCAGTGATTAATCTGTGATCCAAAATAAAGTCATTATTTGGAATTTGAGGGCATAGAAATTCGAAAAAGTTATTAGCCTTTCCAATATCGATTCTTTCTTAGACTCTTTTGAAGTCAGTTAATATTTATTAAGTTCCTCCTATTTGCTCTGCTAAGCACCAGGGATATCAAGAGATACAGGGATCATCCCCTGCTGTCATGGAGTTTACAGACTGGTGGAGCAGATGACATACTAAGAGCACTGTGGAAACCTGTGGTGGACAAGACAGATGGGAGCTCATTGAGAGAGTGAAGGCATTAAAGTGAAGCAGGACTGGAAAGGTTTATAGAGGAAGGTGTGCTATAGCTGTGGCTTCAGGGAAGCCAGGGTGAGCATGGTAGGCATGGAGATGGCATAAAGAGCCCAGAGAATCAGGAGGTATAGTGCCCTGTTCACAGAACAGAAAGGAGGCCCATGCCACTGGAGTATAGCATGTTTGGTGGGGATATGATGAAAGACAATTAGGAGCGTAGGGAGGGGTAGGTAAAGAAAGAGCAGGTGCTTAATAGCCCCAGAGAGGATTTTCTATTTGGTCCTTTTCCTAGGGATCTTCAGGAGGTTGTTGAGGCTGTGGTGCCATGGTCAGTCAAGAACTTTAGGGAGATGGTCCTTGATAAGTGCGTGGAGTAATGCCTGGAGTTGGGGTATACATGAGGCAAATGGAGCCAGTGGCAGGTTCTAGCTGTACCTCATGTGTGAGATTTCTGGGGCTTCCACCTAGGCAGTGGAAGTGTTGGGAGAGAAAGGGGTGTATGGGACAAATGTTACCTAGGTGGTGTCACAGGACTTTGTAGCAGGTTGAATGTGAGAGTCATGAGTGTCAGTGTCAGTGAGGAGTGCATGATAACTTATTTTGAGTCTGTACTATTGGGAGAATGCCTTGGAAACTATTAGGAAAGTAGGAATGTTCGTGGGTTGGGGAATGAGGAATGATTTTGCTTTGGGGAGCAATGAGAGGCCAGTCAGTAAAACAGAGGAAGAAAGGGTAGGGGGGAGACAGGTGACTGACTGTCAAGGGCTGCAGAGAAGATAAGAAGGATGAGGAGGAAGAAATAACCAGTGGATTTGGCAACTCTGAGGTTCCTGGTAATGTTGGAGAGAGTAATTTCATTTGAACAATGAAATTAGGAGCCTGGACTGCAGAGAATTTCAGAGAAAGGAGAGGAAAGGAATTGGAGACATCAATTGTTAATGGACTTTTCCAGCTGTTTGGCCATGAAGTGGAATAATGATAATGGAAATTATCTCCAATGGAATTAATCAAGTGACTGTTTTGAGGATTATAGAGAAATGGCTTTATTTGTGGCAGTATGAAAGGAGCATCAGTGTGGGAAAGACTAGAAAGTAGTGAAAAAGGGGGTGCTGGAGAGGCAGCGTACTGAGGAAGACGCTGTCCTGGAGTGGGATGACTTACACATGGAAAGGAGTTGGCATTGTCCAGGAGCAGGACCATTTCATCTGGTGGTGGATGAAAAAGGAGATAAAGGCTCTTAATGTATAGGAGATGAGGAGATAACTTTTTTAGTGAAAAACTAGAAGCCACATTTATGTGCTGAGAAGTGTGTGGAGCTGGACTATGGGATCCAGCCATAAGGGCCAGTTGGGAAAGAATGAAAAGAATTGGAAAAATTGCTGTGGTGAATGAAAAAGGGAGTCACTTATGTGGTTTTCAGTCATTTCTGAATCTTCTAGATCCCATTTGTGGTTTTCTTGGCAGAGATCCTGGGGTGATTTGCCATTTCCTTTTCACGCTCATTTTACAGATGAGGAAACCAAGAGCAGGAGGTCTAAGTGACTTGCCCAGGGTGACACAATAAATGTCTTAGGCTGGGGTTGATCCTGAGTCTTCCTAACCAGTACTCTTATCCATTGCATCACCTAGCTAACCCAGTGGAGTCAGGGATATCTCAAAGGATAGCCTTGCCACAGTGGGTTCCACACTGCAGTTATGTACCCTCAATTTGTAGTGGACCCAGGCAGCCTGCTGTTATGGTTTCCTTTCCCTTTCCATTCAGCAGTATCTAAGTAGGAGCAAAGGGAAAGCAGGGTGTTTAATCTAGTTCAGTGGGATATAAGGGAACTCAAGATATGAGGCTGGTAACAGTTTCAGAAGGAGAGTAGAATTAGGGAGGACAGTCAAAATCAAAACAAGAAAGAAATCCAGCCCCTCGCCTCCCCCCCTCCCAGCCCCCAAACCCAGACACTGCAGGTTCAGTTCCATAGCTCTGTAGTACCATGAATATCAAGGGACTCCTCTGAGATTTTGGTACCTCAGTGAATATAAACATTATTTTCATGATATACTGTTGTCTGTTACGTGTAGAACACTATTGTGTCTTCAAAATGTACATACTTTAATTTAAAATTGTTTTATTGCTAATAAAAGCAAAGTATCATCTTGGCCTTTAGTGGGTCTTCATCTAGCTGGTGGAGGCTCTGTCCCAATGGTGATGGCTACTGGCTGATTATGGTGCTGGTTGTTCAAGGTTGGTGGTTGGTGTGGCCAATTCTTAAAATAAGACATCAGGGAAGTTTTCCACTTTGATTGTGGATTCTTTTCCCTGGAACTTAAAGCCCCATTGTAGGGTTATTGACTGGTCTAACCTCAGATTGTGTCTCAGAGAGTAGCAAGACCCAAAGAGAGAGAGAGAGAGAGAACAGGTCAACATCCAATAATAAAGTACTTTTTCTAGAACACCAAAGAAGACTAAGTTAAATGTAATCTATGAAGACTATCTAGTTCTATGGACAAAATATGTCCACTTGCAGAGTTGGAGTTTTAGTTTCAGCTGCAGGCACTCAGCTCACTCAGCCTTTCTGAGGTCATGGCCTGTCTAGAGAATGCTGGGTCTGCTAGTGTCACAAGTGTTTGTGAAGATCTGATGTGCTTCTGTGTGAAGCTGTTTGTAAGCCCAGATGTCTTGCAGAAGTGGACTAATGGCATTTTCAAATGTTTGATGCTGTCCATTTAACTTTGAAGACTTTTCTCTTAGCCTGGGGAAGTAGGACATGTATCAGTGAGTTTCCTTTTTCACAACAGAGGGAAGGTATGATAATTCTATCTGTATGTAATCTGTTTCTGTATATGTTTTATGGTTTGTTTCTTGGAGAAGGAGAGATTAAAACTCAAAGGAAAGAGACTACTGAAAAGCTAAGCATTTCTGTGCAAGAAACTCACCAGGAAAGCTTGCTGAGGGATGGTCCTTGTGACGTCACTGGGCAACCAATCTCTGCTGAATTTCACAGAACCCACACAGGACAGAAACTTGATACTTGTCATGATTTTAGGAAAGTCTTGAGTCAACAGTCATCTGTGACTTCCCATCAAAGAATTCATACTCGAGAGAAACCATATGAGTGTCAAGAATGTGTTAAAGATTCATCCTTCATTATTCATCATAGTATATACAGTGACAAGAAACATTATGAATGTAATCAGTGTGGGAAGGCTTGGAGTTGTCGCTGCAGTCTTGCTGTACCTCAGAGCATCCATAGTGGAGAGAAACCTTATGAAAGTGATAAATGCAGAAAGACTTTCACAGACAGCTCCAGCCTTACTCAGCATGAAAGCACCCCCACTGGCAAGAAACCTTATGAATGTCATCAATGTGGAAAGGCTTTTAGAAAAAACTGTTCTCTCTTGGTACATCAGAGAATCCACACTGGAGAGAAACCTTATAAATGTCATAAATGTGGAAAGGCTTTTAGAAGGAAGTATGATCTCACTGTCCATCAGAGAATCCACACTGGAGAGAAACCTTATAAATGTCATCAATGTGGAAAGGCCTTTAGTAGGAAATCTTATCTCACTGTACATCAGAGATTCCACACTGCAGAGAAACCTTATAAATGTCATCAATGTGGAAAGGCTTTCACACTAACCACCGAACTTAATGTCCATCAGAGAATCCACACTGGAGAGAAACCTTATAAATGTCATCAATGTGGAAAGGCTTTCACACTAACCTCCCAACTTAATGTCCATCAGAAAATCCACACTGGAGAGAAACCTTATGAATGTCATCAATGTGGAAAGGCTTTTAGAAAAAACTGTTTTCTCACTGTACATCAGAGAGTCCACACTGGTGAGAAACCTTATGAATGTCATCTATGTGGAAAGGCTTTTAGAAAAAATGATTATCTCACTGTCCATCAGAGAATCCACACTGGAGAAAAGCCTTATGAATGTCATCAATGTGGAAAGGCCTTTAGAAGTAGCTCTTCTCTAAATGTACATCAGAGAATCCACATCGGAAAGAAACCATATGAATGTCATCAATGTGGAAAGGCTTTCAAAAAGCCCTCTCTTCGTGCTGCCCATCAGAGAATCCACAGTGGAGAGAGACCTTATCAATGTCATCAGTGTGGAAAGGCCTTTAGAAGTAACTCTTCTCTAAATGCACATCAGAGAATCCACACTGGAGAGAAACCGTATAAATGTCATCAATGTGGAAAGGCTTTTATAAGACACTCTCTTAGTGTTGCCCATCAGATAATCCACACTAAAGAGAGACCTTATAAATGTCATCAATGTGGAAAGGCTTTTAGAAGGAACTCTAATCTTTCTGCCCATCAGAAGATTCACATTGGAAAGAAACCTTATGAATGTCATCAATGTGGAAAGGCTTTTACAATGAAGTCTGATCTTGCTGCCCATCAGAGTATCCACACTGGAGAGAAACCTTATGAATGTCATCAATGTGGAAAGGCTTTTAGAAGAAACTCTTCGCTCACTGTACATCAGAGAATCCACACTGGAGAGAAACCTTATGAATGTCATCTCTGTGGGAAGGCTTTTAGAAAAAAGTGTTCTCTGACTGTCCATCAGAAAATCCACACTGGAGAGAAACCATAAGAATGTAATCAATGTGGAAAGACTTTTAGTGAGAACTCCAAACTTGCTGTACATCAGAGAATTCATATTGAGTGAAACCTTATAAATGTAATCACTGTGGAAAGGCTTTTTCAGGGACGTTTCATGTTGAACTGCAAACTTGCTTTGTATCAGAGAATCCACAGTGATGAGAAACTTGATGAATGTAATCAATGTGGAAAGGCTTTTAGAAGGAACTCTCAACTTGTACAGCAGAGAATCCACATTGCAGAGAAACCTTATAAATTTAGGCAATATGCAAAGGCTTTTAGAAGGAACTCTCCTTTTGCTGTACTTCACAGAATCCACATCTTATGTGATACATGTGGAAAAGCCTTTTACACAAAGCTCCAATATGCTGCACATGAGAGAATCCACACTGGAGAGAAACCTAATGTGATAAAAACCCTCTCCAAAGATGGATAGCAACTTATATGGGCTCTACACATTTTTATTAAACATAAATTCTAATGAGCCATTTTGTATGGAAGAATTGTAAGAAATGGGAAAAACCATGAAAAGGAGACAAATAACAAAATGAAACAAAAAGGAAATAATCTGCTTTGCTCTTCATTCTGACTTCCTGGTTCCTTCACTGCATGTGAAGGGAATTTTCCATGATGTGTCCTTTGGAATTCTTTTAGGTCTTTGCATTGATGAGAAGGGCTAAGTGTATCAAAATCAGTCCTCATACACTGGCTGTTAGAGTGTCCAATGGTCTCCTGGTTCTGCTCCCCTCAGTATTAGTTCATTGAAGTCTTTCTAGTTTTCTCTGAAGTCTGCCTGTTCATCATTTCTTATATCACAATAGTATTCCGTTATATTCACAAAATACAGCTTGAGTAGCCATTCCTCAATTGATGGGCATCCCCTCTATTTCCAGTTCTTGGCCCTGACTAAAAGCTGGTACAAATTTTTTTGTGTGTGGCTCCTTTCCCCTTTTTTATGATCTCTTTGGGATATAGGCATAGAAATGGTATATTGCTGGTTCCAAGGGTATGTCTCCATCTGTAACCCTTTTGGCAGAGTTCCAAATTGTTCTCCAGAATGATTGGATCTGCTCAGAACTCCACCCACATTGAATTAGTGTTGCACCTTTCCCACATCCTCTCCAAGACATTTAACATTTACTCTTTTGTTGTTAGCCAATCTGATAGGTGTGATAATAGGGTAATAATAAGTAGGGTAACCTCAGGAAGTGTCTGACAGAACCCATTGGCCCATTTGTGAGGCTGCTGGGCCTTTTTTTTTTTTTTAACAAATGCCTTATTAACTTCTGTTTTACATCATTCATTTCCACCAGATTTTGAGTTACAATCATTTTCCTCCTGTTATTCCTCTATCCAACCTCCCAGAATAGCAGTCCCACAAGATATCTCTTCTTCCAATCTGCTCTCTCCCATACCTTCTACCATACCCCCTTCTACTTTTCCATTAGAGGAAGGTGAATCTTTGTGTCCCAATGCCTTCACATCTTATCTCCCCATTACAAGCAAAAGAGTATTAATAATAGTATTTATATATATTTGAAACATTTAATGTTAAGACCTTGAATTTCAGATCCATTTCCTTCCTCGTCACCCATGCCCTCTGGGGAGATAAGTAATTCAGTATATGTTGTACATGTCTAGCTATGCAAAACATTATCATAGTAGATGTATTGTACAAGGCTGCTTATAATTCCCTCCCACAGATCCCACCCCCTACCTGGTCCATTCCCTATATGATCCTGTCCCTCTTCTATAGTGGGTACTTCTAACCTCCCCTCCCCGCAAGGATGCACTCCCATCCATCATCCCTCCTCTCATCCCCCTTCCCCCTATTCTGCTGTAGGTTGGGATATCCCATTTATTATGTATGTCATTCTCTCACTGAACCAAATTCAATGAGAATGTGGTTTTGCCTTTTTGCCTTCCTGGTCTTCCCCTCCCCTGTAGGCACTTCCCCTTGCTTCTTCTACAAGAGATAGTTTACCCTACCCTGTCTCTCCCCATCTCCTCTTGCCACTTTCCTCTCTCACCTCATAATTTCATCCCTTGAGTATTCTCCCTTCCCAACAAATTCAACCTATGCCCTCTATCCATATATAAATGTAACCATATGCACACACATTCACATATGTATTCATATGACCACACACCCTTCTTCCATTATTTTCATAGTGAGAAAGATATCATCAGTCACAGTTATTGCTTTTCCATATAGGAATGTAAATAGTTCAACTTTGGTAAGTTCCTTTTGATTTCTTTTCCCTGATTACCTTCTCAGGCATCTCTTCCTTCTTGTGTCTGGATGTCAAATTTTCTATTCAATTGTGGTTTTTTCCTCAAGAATGCTTGAAAGTCCTCTATTCCACTGAATGACCATATTTTCCCCTGAAACAAAATACTCAGTTTTGCTGGGTAGGTGACCCTTGGGTTCATTCCCAGTTCTTTTGCCCTCTGGAATATCATATTCCATGCCCTTCGATCCCTCAGTGTAGAAGCTGCCAGGTCCTGGGCTATTCTGATTGTGTTTCCACAATATTGAAATTGTTTCTTCCTGGCTGCTTGTAGTATTTTCTCCTTGATCTGGGGATTCTGGAACCTGGCTATAATATTCCTGGGAGTTTTCTTTTTGGGATCTTTTTCAGGAGGTGATCTGTGGATTCTTTCAACCTCTATTTTGCCCTCTGGATCTAAAACATCAGGGCAGTTTTCCTTGAGAATTTCTTTAAGGGTGATTTCTAGGTTCTTTCTTTGATCATGGCTTTCAGGTAGTCCAATAATTTTTTTTTTAAACAAATGCTTTATTAACTTCTGTTTTACATCATTCATTTCCGCCAGATTTTGAGTTACAATCATTTTCCCATTATTCCCCTACCCAACCTCCCAGAACAGTGATCCCACAAGATATCGCTTCCTCCAATCTGCTCTCTCCCATACCTTCTCCCATACCCCCATCGACTTTTCCATTAGAGGAAGGTGAGTCTTTGCATCCCAATGCCTGCACATCTTATCTCCCTATTACAAGCAAAAGAGTATTAATAATAGTATTTATATATATTTGAAACATTTAATGTTACGACCTCAAGTTTCAGATCCATTTCCTTCCTCCCTTGTCACCCATTCCCTCTTGGGAGATAAGTAATTCAGTATATGTTGTACATGTCTAGCTATGCAAAACATTATCATAGTAGATATATTGTACAAGGCTGCTTATAATTCCCTCCCACTCATCCCACCCCCGACCTGGTCCATTCCCTACATGATCCTGTCCCTCTTTTATAGTGGGTACTTCCAACCTCCCCTCACCCCAAGGATGCTCTCCCATCCATCATCCCTCCTCCCATCCCCCTTCCCCCTATCCTGCTGCAGGTTGAGATATCCCATTTACTATGTATGTCATTTTCTCCCTGAACCAAATTCAGTTTGAATGTGGTTTTGCCTTTTTAGCCTTCCTTATTCTCCCCCTCTTTTGCAACCACTTCCCCTTGCTTCTTCTGCATGGGATAGTTTACACTACCCTGTCTCTCCCCATCTCCTCTTGCCACTTTCCTCTCTCACCTCAAAATTTCATCCCTTGAGTATTCTCCCTTTCCAACAAATTCAACTTATGCCCTCTATCCATATATAACTGTAACCATATACACACACATTCACATATGTATTCATATGACCACACCCCCTTTTTCCATTATTTTCATAGTGAGAAAGATATCATCAGTCACTGTTATTGCTTTTCCATATAGGAATGTAAATAGTTCAACTTTGATAAGTTTCTTTTGATTTCTTTTCCCTGATTACCTTCTCAGGCATCTCTTCCTTCTTGTGTCTGGATGTCAAATTTTCTATTCAATTCTGGTTTTTCCTCAAGAATGCTTGAAAGTCCTCTATTCCACTGAATGACCATATTTTCCCCTGAAACAAAATACTCAGTTTTGCTGGGTAGGTGACCCTTGGGTTCATTCCCAGTTCTTTTGCCCTCTGGAATATCATATTCCATGCCCTTCGATCCCTCAGTGTAGAAGCTGCCAGGTCCTGGGCTATTCTGATTGTGTTTCCACAATATTGAAATTGTTTCTTCCTGGCTGCTTGTAGTATTTTCTCCTTGATCTGGGGATTCTGGAACCTGGCTATAATATTCCTGGGAGTTTTCTTTTTGGGATCTTTTTCAGGAGGTGATCTGTGGATTCTTTCAACCTCTATTTTGCCCTCTGGATCTAAAACATCAGGACAGTTCTCCTTGAGAATTTCTTTAAGGGTGATTTCTAAGTTCTTTCTTTGATCCTGGCTTTCAGGTAGTCCAATAATTTTTAAATTGTCTCTCCTGGATCTATTTTCCAGGCCAGCGGTTTTTCCCATGAGATATTTCACATTGCCTTCTATTCTTTCATTTGTTTGGATCTGCTTAACAGCATCTTGATTTCCCATAAAGTCATTAGCTTCCATTTGCTCCAGTCTAACTCTGAAGGAATGAATCTCCTCAGGGAACTGTTGAGATTCTTTTTCCATCTGGCAAATTCGGCTTTTTAGGGCATTCTTCTCCTCATTGCCCTTTTGGGTCTCCTTTGCCATTTGAGTTAGTCTGTTTTTTAAGGTGTTTTCCTCAGTCAGGCTGTTGACCCTCATTTCATACTTTTCCTGCATCCTTCTCATTTCTCTTTCCAATTTTTCCTCCAGTTCTCTTATTTGATTTTTAAAGTCCTTCTTAAGGTTCTCTATGGCCTGCAACCCGCTCATGTTTTCCCCTGGAGCTTTTGGAGCAGGACTTCTGATCTCACGGTCCTTTTCCCGCTCTATGCCCCCAAAATAGGAGTCTAGGGTTGCATTTTTCTGTTTCCTTTGCCTTGGCATGTTGCCACTTAATTACTTGACTTTTGGGCTTGTTGCTAGAGTATGGCTTTAAGGCCAGATAGAAGAATTTTCATCCCGAACGTGTGGGGTGCAACTTCCGTTTCTGGCAAGCTGTAAACCCACCCACGACTTCCACCCTAGATCACAATCCAGATCCAGGGAGGTTAAAGCAAGAGCGATTACCGCCCCCCCCCCCCCCCCAGACTGATCGCTGGATCTCCCTACAGTTCGCAGGCCAGGAGCTGGAGCTGCCTCTGAAAACTACAAAATGGCGTGTCTCCTCAGCGGCTTCTAGCCCCTAGGGGAGGAAGCCAACGCATTCCCCAAATGCTGGTCCCAAAGTCTCTAGGACACTAACCTCTTACTTTGTCCTAGGCACGTCTATGTTGATAATTCTGGAGTGGCCACAGCTGTTGCTGTTCTGGGGTCTCTCCAGCTGGCTGCTGGCCGGGCCACCCTGGGGCTAAAACCTCGGCTCACAGGGACCTGGGTTCCGCTCGGCTCGACTCCCCACACTCTGCGCACTGCGTGCTACCGGCTCCCAGAGTGCTGCGCTGGTCCTTCCTGCAGGGCTGCTGGGCTGTCCTCAGCGGGAGGTTAGCTTCTCTGTGTCGTTCTGTGGGTGCTGGGGTTCCAGAAGTTGTTCAGAGTCCCCTTTTACTTAATTTGGGGGGAATCTGGGGGCAAAGTGGCTTGGATGAGCTGTTTCTTCTCCGCCATCTTGGCTCCGGCTCCCCTGCTCGGCCTTTCTTGGGGTCCTTGGCTAAGATTTGTCCACCCAGACCCTCCTTGAATCCAAACTTTAGTAATGTGATTAAAGTCCCAAGGCTAATTCAGTAGTAGAATGGATGTGTAGTCAGCCAAACTCCAGGACTGAGAGTCTTTCCCCAAATACCCTGGTGGGTTCAGGTTGTTCTTTCCCAAAACAGATTAAGTGATCCACAGCCCTCCCTCTTCTCACTCAGTACTCATTTCCTGTCCCAATATAGGTAGAGACACGTGATAAACATGTTATTGACATCAATGATATAAATGTGTGTGTGAAAGACAAGACAACAGGGAAGCATGTTCAGAGAGCTGAGCTTAGCATCAGGAAACCCAGAATCAGGGTTGTTTCTGACCCTCCTGGCTCCAGGATCCCCACAGAGTACTTACATATTCAGTGACTCAGTGACATGGGCAAGAGCCAAAGACCATGAGTCCTACCGAAGATACATGTTCACACTGTTTGGGATGTAAAACCCCATCTATAATTAATCAAGGATATGGCGATATCTCAGGAGAAGAACAGGTATTTTATCTTTCCCCTGCAGGAAAGGGTGGTCTTCCCCATATCTGGTCATCAGCAATGAGGCGGATAATGTGGGGTGAATAGACTTGAATCCCTAAACAGTCAAGCCCCCTTCACCTAACTTTCCTTTCTCCCATTGGCTGAGGGCTGGACTTAAGTCTCAGTAAGAAAATCTTCCCCAGTGGCAAATAAGAGGGAAACCTGCCACTATCCCTCAGTGCCTGGGAAATAGTTTACCAATAAGAAGGATGCTGATTGACAGCAATCAAAAGGTGTAAGCGAGAAGAATCTGATATGAACCAAGAAATTTATAGACTCTTGGGATGCTAAGAACATATAAGGTATGATTGAATTTTGTTTCTATAGAAATAATATAAAAACAAATTCTGTGAAACCTGATTACTGATGGTTAAAAGTCAGAGATAAAACTGCTTGTAAGGGGCAGTGGGCAGTGCTCGTGCCTGAAAAATCAGCATAGCTAGTACTTTCCTTTATTATGAGAAGGCCTTTCTGGGTTTAAGAAGATTCCTGTTATCTCTACCCATCTCCTCTAGTTACATTCCTCTCCCACCTCTTAATTTCACTTTTTAAGTATCATCCCTTAAATTATTAAATTCGACCTGTGCCCTCTATCTATGTATACCTGGAAATATTTTTACCCACATTCACATATGTATTCATATGCCCATAAACCCTTCTTTAACTATTTTCATACTGAGAAATGTTTCAACAGTTACAGTTACTGTTTTTCCATGTAGGAATGTAAATAGTTCAATTTTGATAAGTTGCTTTTCATTTCTTTTCCCTGTTTACCTTCTCAAGCATCTCTTGCTTCTTATGTCTGAATGTCAAATTTTCTATTCAATTCTGGTTTTTTCCTCAAGAATGCTTGAAAGTCCTCTATTCCACTGAATGACCATATTTTCCCCTGAAACAAGATACTCATTTTTGCTGGGTAGGTGATTCTTGGTTTTAATTCCATCTCTTTTGCCCTCTGGAATATAATATTCCATGCCCTTCGATCCCTCAGTGTAGAAGCTGCCAGGTCCTGGGCTATTCTGATTGTGTTTACACAACATTGAAATTGTTTCCTCCTGGCCGCTTGTAGTATTTTCTCCTTGATCTGGGAATTCTGGAACCTGGCTATAATATTCCTAGGAGTTGTCTTTTGGGGATCTTTTTTAGGAGGTGATTGATGGATTCTTTCAACCTCTATTTTGCCACCTGGGTCTAAAATATCAGGGCAATTTTCTTTGAGAATTTCTTGAAGGACTATCATTATTGATGTTGTTTGGTCATGTGCAACTCTTTGTGACCCCATTTGGTGTTTTCTTGGCAAAGATATGGGAGTAGTTATTTTTTTTTCTCCAGCTCATTTTTTCAGATGAGGAGACTGAGGCAAACAGTTAAATGACTTACCCAGGATCACACTGCTAGTAACAATCTGAGGCAGGGGACAGCTAGGTGGCCCAGTGAATAGAGCCAGCTGCCCTGGAGTCAGGAGGACCTGAGTTCCAATTCAGCCTTAGATACTAAACCCTTAACTAGCTTTGTGACCTTGGGCAAGTCAGTTAACCCCAATTGCCCTGCCCCCACCCCTCAACAAAAAAAGGATCTGAGAAGATGGAGGAGTAGAAACAGTGTGTCCAAGTCACTCTCCCCCCCCAGATTACCTCCAATTATGTAAAGGGGACTCTGAACAACTTCTAGAGCCCCAGCACCCACAGAATGACACAGAGAAGCTAACCTCCCGCTGAGGACAGCCCAGCAGCCCTGCAGGAAGGACCAGCGCAGCACTCTGGGAGCTGGCAGCGTGCAATGCTCGGGGAGCCTAGCAGAGGCCTTCCTGAGTTGTGGTTTTAGCCCCAGGGCAGCTGGGCCAGCAGCCAGCTGGAGGGACCCCAGAACACCAGCAGCTGTGGCGATTCCAGAATTATCAACATAGACATGCCTAGGACAAAGTGAGAGGTTGGTGCCCTATGGACTTTGGGACCAACGGGGAATGCGTCCACTTCCTCCCCTGGGGGCTAGAAGCCTCTGAGGTGACAAGCCATTTTTTAGTTTTCAGTGGCATCTCTAGCTCCTGGCCTGCAAACTGTAGGGAGATCCAGCGATCAGTCTTGGGGGGTAATCGCTCTTGCTTTAACCTCCCTGGATCTGGATTGTCATCTGGGATGGAGGTCATGGGTGGGTTTCCAGCTTGCCAGAAATGGAAGTTGTCCCCACACATGTTCGGGATGAAAATTCACCTGTCTGGCGGCCCAGCCATACTGTGGCAACAAGCCCAAAAGTCAAGTAATTAATTGACAACATTCCAAGGCAGAGGAAGCAAAATAAACAGAAAAATGCAACCTTAGACTCCTATTTTGGGGGCAAAGAGGATCAAAGCATAGAACAGGGAGTGGACTGTGAGGTCAGAAATCCTGCTCCAAAGGCCCCAAAGGAAAATATGAGCGGGTTACAGGCCATAGAGAACCTTTAGAAGGACTTTAAAAATGAAATAAGAGAAGTGGAGGAAAAATTGGAAAGAGAAATGAGAAGGATGCAGGAAAAGTATGAATTGAGGGTCAACAACCTGACTGAGGAAAACAGCACCTTAAAAAATAAACTAACTCAAATGGCAAAGGAGGCCCAAAAGGGCAATGAGGAGAAGAATGCCCTAAAAAGCCGAATTTGCCAGATGGAAAAAGAATCTCAACAGTTCCCTGAGGAGATTCATTCCTTCAGAGTTAGACTGGAGCAAATGGAAGCTAATGACTTTATGGGAAATCAAGATGCTGTTAAGCAGATCCAAACAAATGAAAGAATAGAAGGCAATGTGAAATATCTCATGGGAAAAACCGCTGGCCTGGAAAATAGATCCAGGAGAGACAATTTAAAAATTATTGGACTACCTGAAAGCCAGGATCAAAGAAAGAACTTAGAAATCACCCTTAAAGAAATTCTCAAGGAGAACTGTCCTGATGTTTTAGATCCAGAGGGCAAAATAGAGGTTGAAAGAATCCACCAATCACCTCCTGAAAAAGATCCCAAAAAGAAAACTCCCAGGAATATTATAGCCAGGTTCCAGAATCCCCAGATCAAGGAGAAAATACTACAAGCAGCCAGAAGAAACAATTTCAATATTGTGGAAACACAATCAGAATAGCCCAGGACCTGGCAGCTTCTACACTGAGGGATCGAAGGGCATGGAATATGATATTCCAGAGGGCAAAAAGAACTGGGAATGAACCCAAGGGTCACCTACCCAGCAAAACTGAGTATTTTGTTTCAGGGGAAAATATGGTCATTCAGTGGAATAGAGGACTTTCAAGCATTCTTGAGGAAAAAACCAGAGTTGAATAGAAATTTTGACATCCAGACACAAGAAGGAAGAGATGCCTGAGAAGGTAATCAGGGAAAAGAAATCAAAAGGAACTTATCAAAGTTGACCTATTTACATTCTTATATGGAAAAACTATAACTTTGACTGATGAAAACTTTCTCAGTATGAAAATAATGGAAGAAGGGGGTATGGCCATATAAATACGTATGTGAATGTATGTACCTATGTTTACAGATATGTATGGATAGACGTCATATGTTGAATTTGTTGGGAAGGGAGGATACTGAAGCAGTGAAATTATGAGATGAGAGAGGAAAGTGGCAAGAGGAGATGGGGAGAGACAGGGTAGGGTAAACTATCTCATGTAGAAGAAACAAGGGGAAGTGCTTGCAGGGGAGGGGAAGACCAGGAAGGCAAAAAGGCAAAACGACATTCTCATTGAATTTGCTTCAGAGAGAGAATGACATATATACTAAATGGGATATCTCTACCTGCAGCAGAATAGGGGGAGCGGGATGAGAGGGGGGAGATGATGGATAGGAGGGCATTCTTGGGGGCAAGGGAGGTTGGAAGTACGCACTATAGAAGAGGGACAGGATCAAGTAGGCAATGGACCAGGTGGGTGGTGGGATGGGTGGGAGGGAATTACAATATATCTACTATGGTAAAGTTTTGCATAGCTAGACATATACAACATATACTGAATTACTTATCTTCCCAGAGGGAATGGGTGACAAGGGAGGAAGGGAATGGTTCTGAAATTTGAGGTCTTAAAATTAAATGTTTCAAATATATATAAATACTATTATTAATACTCTTTTGCTTGTAGTGGGGAGATAAGGTGTGCAGGCATTGGGGCACAGAGATTCACCTTCCTCTAATGGAAAATTCGAAGGGGGTATGGGAGAAGATATGGGAGAGAGCAGATTGGAGAAAGTGATATCTTGTGGGACTGTTATTCTGGGAGGGTGGGTAGGGGAAAAACGGGTGAAAAAATTGTAACTCAAAATCTGGTGGAAATGAATGATGTAAAACAGAAGTTAATAAAGCATTTGTTTAAAAAAAAAGGATCTCAGAGTGAATTTGAACTCAGATTTTTCTGACTCCAGGCTTACCTATCTTCTCTGTCCCCTAGTTGCCCCTAAAATTTCAGTATGATAGTCATAAATGTGTAAATGTTGCTGTTAAGGTTTCACTTGAGTTTGACTCTTCTGTTGACCGTGAACCAATTTCTGTTCTTATTTTATTTTGGAATGAACGGATATATTGCTAATTTCTGCCTTTTCATATTTGTTTGTAGTATGCTTCTGCCCTAGTCCATGCCCAGTTTTCATAAAAGTTCCATGGGTTGCAAAGAAATAAATAACATCTTCAGTTCTGATTTCTTTTCTAACAATATTGACTCTTCTTTATTATTGAACACCCACATTTTGTCACACATCAGTAAGCTCCTATTTTCAGGATAAATGTCTCTGGATTGTATACTGAACTTTACTGCTTTCTGGAACACATTCTTCCATTCCTTCCTCATTTCTAATGTGGGTGGAGTAGTCTTGCATATTTCACTGTTTTTTCCATTGTGTTTGTAAACCTTTCTCTTGATGGCTTTTAGAACTCTCAGCCTCAAGGACCTGATAGTCTAACAGAAGAAAACAACCCACTACAAAATGGTGAAAATGGGTTGGAGTGAGAGGTCCCCCTAGTTTTAGGGGTGCAGAGAGGTCCCAAAAATGTTGAGCCAGGTAAGAAATGAGATATCTCAAATGAGCTCTCCTTCAATGTAGGTTTGTAGTTCACAACCCCATCCTGTGGTGGTGAGGGATAGATGTGGGAAGCTTACAAGAAGAGATTTTAAATAGCTTTTGTTAGGTTTGAGTTAGGAAATAATAGATGAGTTATCAATCAATAGGAGGCCTGCCTTCTGCCAATGAGAGACCACATGCTGAAGAGATCCCAGTGAACAAGAATTATAAATTATTGAGTATTTCAAAGATTAAGAAATACTTTAATTGTTGCAAAGTAAAATGATAGAATAAAGGAAGTGAAAGATGAGAGGTTAAAAAATAAACTCTGAGTCAGGTGTTTTAAAGAAGAAACCACACAGATAAAAAGTAAAGGACAATTTTGCACATATGCAGAATTGTTCCCGGATATCAGAATTTCTGATCAAGTGAATCATATAGTAATGATGGAAATTGATGATCATCAAATTCCAAGAGCATTGGTCATCGCCTGTAAAGCCAAGCACAAGCAGCTTTTCAGAGGACTGCTGCTGTGTACAGCTTTCAAGATTCTAATTTCATAGTAGAGTGAACATTCTATTCAATAACAAATCAGAGCAAAACATTCACAGAAAATCAAGGTACAGCATTCACAATGTTATAATTTATCACAGAAAGTCAAAATACAGCATTCCTCATGTCACAACTCAACACGTTATCACTAAAGTTGTCAAATACCACATAGTTTTCACCAAAGTAGTCACATAATTTTGAACAAAGTACAATCATTTAGTCAATCAATCACTTAGTAACTCAATCATTCCAACACAAAGTACAAGAGGTCAAAGCCCTCCACTCATGTGACACACTAAGTCACAAATCAGTCACTATTCAGTCATCAGTCACTATTCAATCATCACTCACTTCAGTTATCAGTCACTACTCAATATAGTCTTTAGGGGTAATGGAAATACATAGGCCATCCACCTTGGTCACAAGAAAATCACAATCTTCTCAGTCAGTACACAGTATCCAAGTAAAGTCTTCTCTCTGCTTGACTCTAGGTTGGCTTTCAGCTTCCATAGTTCCTCTTCCATGGTCCCAGCTCCAACTGTCACCTGGATTCAAAAGTAGGCAGCTCCCAATTCCCGACCAGCTCCTTGTTCTCTTCTTCATAAAGTTACCCTTCCATATCGAAGCTCACAGTGCCCAGACCCCCTCAAGTCCTTCATAGTTCCTGTTTCTCCACAGACAGAGCTTGATAGAGCCACAGTGATATTTCTACACATTGCTGGCACCATTATCAATATACTATCTGCCTGTTAATTCAACTGAGACCCACCACCTTGGTCTGAGACTTCAACACAAATCATGAAGATAGAAATCAACACAGACCCATAAATAAGGTCCAAGAGGTCAGCACAAATTATCAGTAAAGTCCCAGGACCTCCAAAACCCTCCTCCAGGACTTCTGTACACATACAACCAGAACATTCTCTTTCAGGCCTTCTAGTAAGGTCCCAGGGCTTCTGTACAAAGTGTCACAAACAAATATTAACACAGAGCAGACAGTGCCAGGATAGCACAAATTTTCTCCTTCTTGGCTCTGCCACCACAAAGAGTCCTCAATTCTGACTTTCTTAGCTTGTTCTCTTCTTTATTAGCTCCTCCCCTTCCTGTTTCAGGAGTTGGAGAGTTCTAGGGTTCACAAGTTGTGGAGTTCAGATTTCTGTTTCTTAACAGACTTGACACGAGGCTCAAAAGAACTATAACAAGGTGTTCATTCAACAGCTGCAACAAGGTGTGAACTACTGCGCTTGCCATTATAGCCCCATATCCCCCTCTATCGCTAAATGTTATCTTTTCCAGAAGGACATCTCCTTCTCCTTCACCTGGTGCTCAGGTGACAAGCCCAGGGCTCTTCTCTATCCTAGTAATTGTCCCCAGGGGATTTTCAGCTCATTATCTTTTAGGAAAAGTGTCCCTCAGAATTAAGCACAATAATATAAAGGTGGCCTAGAGCCCTGAGACTATCAAAGCAACAAGATGGTGCCCTGACAAGCAGGGCTTTGGCCAAGGCTCCCAGGATCTTGGTATGGGTAAAGAGGTGCTTCCTGCCTGCAGGATCTAATGACCTGCCACCCCTGCTACACTGTCCCCCTGTCTGATTCTGGCATGACTGATTGAAATATATGCTAAAAGTGGTGATCTCCATGAGCACAGAGGAATTTGTACTTTGTGTCTGACACAGAAACTTTGTGTCAGCTGACTGTGGATAAGCAGGAATGTCCTCTCTCTGTGTCCCAGGTAGGACTGGACCTCTCACCACAATTAGAAGCAGATCTAAGCCCTTGGATGCTGCAGGGAAGACAGAAGAGCTCATAGCCAGTAAGGGTCCATGCTGCCTCACCTGACTCTGCCAAGGCACCTGACCCACTAAGACCTGCAGTGTAAAGGGGAGGAAATGCATGAGGAATCTATGACCATCAAGTTGACCCTGGACAGGTGTCTACTTAAGGAGCTTCAAAATTCATGTAAACAGAATGCTGGGCACTCCAAGAAAGACCCAAGGCAATTTCTTTAGAATATTTATTCAGAATATATGTATGTATAGGCAAATGAGAAAGAAACAGGTGATAACAGAATAAGAAGCTTAAAGATAGCTGAATAAGAGCAACTATGATTAATATATATATATATTAATATATATATTTACAAGCATCACTGTTGTGGGGAAGCACCAACACCTGACCACACAAGCTGGGGAATCCCATTACAGCCATCAGGGTCCCTCACGGGATGGTCCCAGGCAGAGCATCCTCTCCATGGGTGAGATTCCAATTTGGGGTCTGAATCTTAGAGTTTAAGTAGTGCTGAGAACAAAGAAAGCATACTGCCAGGTATTTTTAACAAGCATCGTATCTGATGTGAAGCCTGGGATGAAGGCCAATCCCTCCAAGGGCCCCCCCACCCTTTCCCCGCCCCAAGAGTGATGTTTCCTTGGAGTGGCTTGTTCCAGGATTTGGGCAGTTATCATATCTCTTCTCAAGGACCTGGCCAGGGTCCCAGGAGAGGAGCAGCCCTCAAGTTCTCAGGATCCCTGTTCCCAAACAACTCAGGGTAATAGAAAGGTCATTGAGTTGGGGCCTTGGTTTGTATAATCTTATTCCTCACAGAGGGGCTTACCTTGCCCCTACAGCAGGCTTCAGAGGAGATCCTGAGAAATCTAGAGAAAGGTTCCACTTCTGGTCAATCCTTGTGTCCAATCTGAGAATTTGCAGTTGAGGGAGAGTATTTCTTGTAGAGACATAAGCATAGAGTCTTGACAGTGATTCCCTGTTTCTGATCTCGTCACCCCATTGCTGGACTGTTGCAACCCCTCCCCAAATGAACTGGCTTCTTTATTTTTTCAGCCATCAACCACACAGATACTCCAATGAGATTTCTGAATCACAGACATGACTATGGTGCTCTGTAATGAGCTCCAATGACTTCTCAGTTTTAGGATGAAATGCAAACTGTTCACTTTGACATTTCATGTATTATCGTCTGGTCCCAACCTGTATTACAAGACATTACAGCTCACTCTCCTTTAGCAACTTTATGGGGCAGCTAACTCTTGGAGTATAGTTAGAGCTGGCCCTGGAGACAGGAAGACTCCTGGTTTTTGGTGTTGTTGTTGTTGTTTTTTTTTTAATTTGAAATCTGGCCTCGGGCTCTTTCTAGCTGTGTGGTCTTAGGATAGTCACTTAACCCTGTTTACTTCAAATTCCTCACCTGCAAAATGAGCTGGAGAAGAAAATACCAAGCCACTTCAGTATCTTTGCCAAGAAAACCCCAAAATGAAATCATAAAGTGTTGGGCACAGCTGCTGATGACTGAACAACAGCAAAAGTAATTTTATGGTTAACCAAAGTGACTAGTTTACTGTCCCCTACAAATAACAGTCAGATTTTCCTGGATATATTTTCTCTTTCCTTTGCTTTGGATGGTGGTGATGTTTTGCGAGAAATAACTCATTCAGGCTTTGCAGGGGTAGAGATAAAAGATAAATGTATTGCCTGCAATTGCTATGGTGGTTGTCTCTTAAAAAAGACACCCTCCAGGAACCAAAGCAAGCCTTAAAAACCTATGCCCAACTGCAGAGTCCCTCCCCTGTCTCCCCACTGGCTGGGTCATGCAGGCTGCACGACATTCTAATATGCCTACTGCACAGTTCCCCTTGACATGTTCCCTTTCCAACTATGTGCATTGTATGACCATTAAAATGAAACTTTAGTCCTCCCAGAGGCGGACAGGTTTATATTCATAAATTCATGAGCATTCCAAGCAAGATTTACTTTTATTCTATTTAGCTGACATCTAACCTCAAAAGAGTATAAAACTGATGGGGTACTTGGGATATATATATATATATATATATATATATATATATATATATATACATATATATATATACATATATATATATACATATATTTGTAACATCAATCTATGTTTGTCTGTAATATCAATTTGTAACATCAGTTTATAAATGGGGTGCTTTGGGATCTATGTCTGTAAAATCAATTTGTAAAAGCAGTCTGTAAAATCACACTTCTCCCTCCCCAGTCTCAAAGTGGGTCAAGAGGGTTGTTACATTCTCTGACTCAGGAGAAGGCTATATAAATCCTGATGTGAGGCTTTGTTTTGGGGCTCACTTTGAGAAGTATTGTGTGATTTGACCAAATGAGACTCTGGGAAGCTATTGAGAACCTCCGGCTTTGAAAACCCAGATGTTGATGCTTCTCTCTCTGGTAACTGACTAGGTATGGATGTAATGGTCAAGACAGTTGGAGGCCTGTCTGCTTGATATGTTTTCCTGTTTTCTTATAACTTCTGTCTGTATACTCTGAAGTTTGGGGTGCTGACTTTTCCCCCCAAACAAGGTAAATGCTATATTTGATTGATTAAAGCAAGATTGTTAACCCATTCTGAGTTGCTTTCCTTTAGAAAAGCAGATCTAAGAACCTGTGTTGGCAGCCATCCTGGGGAAGCTGAGGTACTTGCTGCAACACAGCCAAATAATGATTTTCTTGGACCAAGTAGTATGTAAACTGAAGGACACATGTTCCTACTCTGACATGGATGAGAGAGGATGGTCCACTCTATTACACATGCGTTGAAAATGGTTCACCAAGCCTCTACATGGGTTAGTACCAGGGAGTCTAAGAAATTAGCAAAAAGGGCATTGCAAGAGAGGGGATTTGGCCAGTACATGCACAGAGAAGGCATATTGTGAGAGTCCCCTAGAACGTTGCCACATCCCAACCAGACAAGCAGCATGAACAATAATGTTGTAGATGTCTTAATAGACTTCACTCCAATGGTCATGAGTCACCTGTTCCCAGTTTTGGAGAGTCCTGTAGCACTGGGATACTCTTCTCCAGAATCAGTTGTAATATTTATCAGTTAAGGGGCCAATAGAGTAATGGGCCTGAGTCATGAAGGCCTGGATTTGAATCCTCCTCTCCCCTGAAATGGAATCTCTACATTAGCTTTCTGAGCCTCCATTTCCTCCACCATCAAATGGGCTAATAGGAACACTCTCCTGACCATAGTGTTTGGGAGAGTAAAGACCTGATGTAGAGTGGTTTGCAAATTAAACATTCCTGTATAGATTTGAGCTCTTGCTCTAGTCCTGTGCTCTGCCTAGCTGGATCGCTCATGTCCACCATGACAACAGTACCGGGACATTGACCTCCACCTTGTTGACTTCTCAGGTTCCTACTCTAGCCCTAACTACCTGTTGCTGGGTCTTGAGAAAGGAATAGGTACATCAAGAATGCCTCCTGTCCCTCCTCCCTCTGACCAGGAGAGGGCAGCATTACTCTTCACATAGTCCTCCCTTCTCAAGGAAGAACCAATGACTTTGGGAAGTAGGTGTCTTGATTTGCAAGTGAATTGGATTTAAGTGAAGCAGGGCTCTGCCAAGTCACCAGCCTCACTCTCTCCTCCAGAGCCATGGGGGTCCAGTGGCTAGACCTAAATCAAGACAACTGGCGAGGGCTCTGGGATCAATGGGAGATCTTGGCCTCTTTAAACTTAAGGTCCTTCCCAGGTCTCAGTTTGTCTGAGGCAGCATCCATTCACTGACTAAGCTCTGCACACCCTAAGAGTGAATGCTCTTAGCAAAAGCTCCAGAGAGAGTTCACAACCTTTAGTTGTAATTGGATTTTGTGCTCAACAACACTTGGACCAAAGGTGGCCATAGATGAAGGATAGACATTACTTTGTTTGGGAAGGGCATGTGTTATAAAAGAGGTGATTGCAGTGAGCTTCCAGTCAGTTCAATTCAAAAGCATTTATTGTGCATCTGCTGTGGCCTAGGCTTTAGGTGAGAATCCATTATATTAAGTAACCAAATTGGCCTAGACTTGAGGAGTTCTATCATTGCTTGGCAATGACTTGGCCAGGTGCTGGGAGATCTTGTACCCAGGGATGGCCTCAGACCCCCAGCTTGGTCCAGGTCCCTGATGGAGGGACCTCAAAGCCTCTTCTCAATTCCAATCACTTTAACCTATGGTCAGGGACCCCCAATTTCCTAATGAGTTGCTCTAGGTCCAACTGTTGGGAAGACTCCCCCTAAAGAAAACAGTAGCTGTATTTAAAAAAATCATTTTGTTTCAAATATGTGGAAGGAGAGCAAATCTGGCTTGAGAATCTTTGGACAAAGCCTCCAGACCAAGAATCCAATCTAGAGTGAGGGAGAAGAGAACCAGCTTCAGAGGAGTCAGAGGAACCACAAACAAACCAAGAAACGTTCAGGTCCAGACTATAGCTTCCTGACTCTCCTGCCTCCTGGCCACACTCAGTCTTCTTCCACTGGAGGACTTGGAGGCAGGATGGGGTCTGGCCCTGGTCACATGACATCCCTGAAGCTCTTTGAACCCTGGGCTTTCCTGGATCACAATCCTCCTAACCCTCCTCAGACAGAACAGCCTACACTGACAGATCAGATCTTAGATCATGGCCAGACCTTCAGTGTTCTGGCTCGTAGGCTTCCAGTCAGCAGGAGGCAGGGTCCCCATCATATCAGGACTTGTAGTCATAAAATCAAAATCAGTTAAATTATTAAAAAAACACTTCAATCTAACTTTATGTGAAAAAAGTTGTGCATCCAAAGACCAGAACTGAATAGTTCTTGCCCATGTGGGAATTTAACATTCAAGGGGGAGATGGTAAGTGGTGTCTACACAGTAATTCCAAGAGGGAAAGAAGGCACATATATGGAAGGAGCAGCAGAGGCCTCCCCAGTGGGATGGAACCTGAGCTTGGCTTCACAGGAAGCTGGACATTCTGCCTGGTGGAGGTGGGGAGGGCCTGCATGGCCCTGTGAGGGAGCCACCTGTGCAAAGGCCTGGCAGTGAGTGATAGAAGGCTGTGTGCAGAGAGAGCTGGTGTGCTGGCTTCACTGGAACGTAGAGGACACAAAGCTGGTTAATATGTCATCAGCCTGGGAACATAGGAGGGAGCCATGTTGTGGAGAATGTTAAATGCCAGCCTGAGGATTCTGGGTTTGATCCTAGAGACCACAGAAAACTGGTGGAGATTTTTGAGAAAGGGACATGATCAGATTTAATGAGTATCAAGTTGGCACCTATATAGAAGAGGGAAAATGATCAGATTTAATGAGTATCAACTTGGTACCTATATAGAAGAGGGAAAATGATCAGATTTAATGAGTATCAACTTGGTACCTGTATAGAAGAGGGAAAATGATCAGATATAATGAGTATCAACTTGGCACCTGTACAGAAGAGGGAAAATGATCAGAGTTCCTGTTCATTTTTTCCCCCAGGAAAATAAAGGTTTTCTTGTACCTCTTCTTCTGATGCACATGTAAATCCTGAGTTCAGTCATACACTAGGGAGAGATGGGGCCACAGGGAATGATGGAGAGGGAGGAGACCTGAGAGTCAAGAGACCAGGGTCAAGTCCTGATTCTGACTCATGCTGGCTGTGTCCCTGAACAGCTACCTAACCCCTGAGTGCTAATGACAACTCCCCAGCAATAGAAGCTGTAGAGAAAATGTCACGATGCATGGGGGATATTTGTCACTGACAGCTTATCATACCAAATCATATTTGGAGAAATATATATTAATACCTATATGGCTATATCCTATGTGGTGTGGTGACTGGAACCAGGACCTGGATTCAGGAAGACCTGAGTTCAAATCCTACCTCAGAATTTTACTAGCTGCAAAACACAGACCACATCATTCAGCTTTCACTGTCTCAGTTTCATCTATGAAATGGGTGTAATACCCCATATCAGAGCTGTCAGCTAATAATACCTACCTGCTCACATAATTATGAGGAAAATATGAAACAAAACTTACTGTATTTTTCAAACTTTAAGGCAGTCAAAAATTCAATCTGAGCAATAATATTAGTGATTATGATTGTTATATCACATCTTCATTAGATCATGAAGCCTTTGGAGCATGGACTGGTTCTGCTTTTCCCTTTTATCCTCAGCACTTTGCTTTGTACATGGCACAAAGAGTTCTTTTTCAAATGATTGTGTCTGAATGAAGATGAAAGCATCCTGTCCTACTGGATTTTTGTGCATGTTTTCTTTCACAACATGATTAATCTGGAAATAGATTTTGCATTATAGCACTTGTACAACCTCTCTCAGATTCCTTGCCTTCTCAGTAAAGAGAGAGAAGAGGGAAGGAATTTGAATCCTAAAATTATTTTTAAAAGAATGATAAAAATTGTTTTTGAAAATAATTAGAAAAATAGTTTTTTAAAAGCAGGTAAAGCATAAGTGCTTTTTCATATGTTCATTCTCTGTTGATTGGAGAGAGGAGAGACTGGAGGCAGGGGAATCAAAAGGGGCCCTTGCAATGCCCCAGGACATAACGGCTTTGCCAGAAGTGAAGGACTCTCTCCAGTCTCCTTGTCTGTGTTTCTGAGCTAGTGGCCCTCACCTTCATGGTCTCACACTGAGCATAGATGTGCCCAGATGCACATTTCTAGAAACAGTCACAGCCAAGACAAGGGATGGACCAGAGGATGGACAAGGGCAGATATAACCTTTACTTTCCCAATGCTCAGAACAACTAGAGTAATGTCATCTAGTGACTGACAAAGCCCATTCCCATAGGGATGCAGCTCTACCAGGCTTTTCCCAGGGCCCAGGCTGGGATCTGTCCATGAGCCAGACCCTCCTTGCTGCCTCCTTGAATTCTCACCTCAAGCAGAGGGAGACAGTGAGGCAGCCCCTAGTCCCACCAGCTATGAGCTCCTGCCTTCTGTGCCAGCTCCCAGGGCTTGGAGCTCTCTCCTGTTTATGGCGAATCTAGTCCTGGACACAGAGAGAAGCCTCCCTCCATTCACCCACCACCAGCTGCAGCCCTTCCTACTTCAGTCACTTACCATGATCTTGCCTTTGCTCTTGAGGTCACACATTGGGGGACAGAAAAGAGGAGGCTCCTCCTCCAGAGTTAGCCCCTGCCAATGTGACTCAGTGTGGCTCACAGATTCCCTGGAATCACCACATTTGCTGGTGTTCTGGGGTCTGTCCAGCTGGCTGCTGGCCTGGCCTCGATAGGGCTAAAACCGCATGGGCCTGGGCTGGGCTCCCAGAGTACTGTGCTGTAGGTTCCCAGTGCACTGTGCTCCCAGATCCCTGCAGGGCTGCTGGGTTCTCTTCAGCGGGAGGTTAGTTTCTCTGTGAAGTTCTGTGGGTGCTGGGGCTCCAGAAGTTGTTCAGAGTCCCCTTTTCCATTATTTGGAAGTTTTGTGGGGCAGAGCACCTTGGAAGTGCTGTTTCTACTCTGCCATCTTGGCTCTGCCCCCTCTCAAGTAGTTTTTTACTTGATTCTCTAGGATTCTCTAAATATATCATCATATCATCTGCAAAGAGTGATAGCTTGGTCTCTTCTTTACCTAATTTGATTGCTTTGATTTCTTTTTCTTCTCTAATTGCTACTGCTAACATTTCTAGTACCAGATTGAATAAGAGGGGTGATAGTGGACACCCTTGTTTCACTCCTGATCTTATTGGAAATGCTTCTAGTTTATCCCCATTGCATATAATACCTGCTGATGGTTTTAAATAAATGTTACCTACTATTTTAAGGAAGGCTCCATTTATTCCTATTCTTTCTAGTATTTTTTAATAGGAATGGATATTGTATTTTGTCAAAAGCCTTTTCTGGATCTATTGAGATAATCATGTGGTTTCTGCTAGTTTTATTGTTGATATGATACTGATGGTTTTCCTAATATTAAACTATCCTTGCATTCCTGGAATAAATCCTACATGATCAAAGTGTATTATTCTTGTGATAAGTTGCTGTAGTCTTTTAGCTTATATTTTATTTAAAATTTTTGCATCTAAATTCATGAGGGAAATTGGTCTATAATTTTCTTTCTCTGTTTTATCTCTTCCTGATTTAGGTATCAGTCCCATATTTGTGTCATAGAAAGAATTTGGTAGGACTCCTTCTTCACTACATCCCCCAAATAGTTTGCAGAGTATTGGAATTGATTGTTCTTTAAATGTTTGATAGAATTCACTAGTGAATCCATCTGGCCCTGGAGATTTTTTTCTAGGGAGTTCACTGATGGCTTTTTTACTTTCTTTTTCTGAGATGGTGCTATTTAAGTAATTTACTTCCTCTTCAGTTAATCTGGGCAACTTGTGTTTTTGTAAACATTCCTCCATTTCACTAAGATTGTCAAATTTATGTGCATACAATTGGGAAAAATAATTCCTAATTATTGTTTTGATTTCCTCTTCATTGGAGTTAGATTCACCCTTTTCATTTTTAATACTCATAATTTGGTTTTCTTCTTTCTTTTCTTTATTATATTGACTAAGGGTCTATCAATTTTATTGATTTTTTTCATAAAACCAGCCCTTAGATTTATTTATTAATTCAACAAACAAAGAAACATGCAGGTCCAGACTGCAGCTTCCTGAGTCTGCTGGCCACACTCAGTCCTCTCCCCCTGGAGGACTTGGAGGCAGTATGGGTCTGGCAGCATGGGTCTGCCAGTATGGGTCTGACCCTGGCCCTGGTCATATGGTATCACTGAGGCTCCTTGAACCCTGGGCTTTCCTGGATCACAGTCCTTCTAACCCTCCTCTTGCAGAATCGCCTACACTGACCCATCAGCACTTAGCTCATGGCCCGGCTTCCAGTGCTCTGGGAGGGTTATCACTCACCAAGAGTTGTATCAGGAGTTGTAGCCATAAAGTCAAAATTAATTAAATTATTAAAAAAACCCATTTATTCTAGCTATATGCGAAAAAAGCTGTGGATCCTAAACCATAGCTGAACAGTCCCTGACTTTGTGGGAATTTAGCATCCAGTTTGGGAGAAGGCAAATGGTGTCTACAGAATAATTCCAAGAGGGACAGAAGACATACATATGGGAGGAGGAGCAGAGACCTCCCCAATGGGATGGAACCTGAGCTGGGCTTCAGAGGAAGCTGGAGATTCTGCCTGGGGGAGGGAGGAGGGCCTGCATGGCCCTCTGAGGGGGCCACCTGTGCAAAGGCCTGGCAGTGAGTCATGGAAGGCTGTGTGCAGGAAGGGCTGGTGTGCTAGCTTCACTAGAACAGAGAGGACACAAAGCTGGTGGATATGTCATCATCTTGGAAACATCTGAGGCAGCCATACTGTGGAGAACGTTAAATGCCAGCCTGAGGATTCTGGGTTTGATCCTAGAGTCCACAGAAAACTGGTGGAGATTTTTGAGAAAGTGACATGATCAGATTTAAAGAATATCAACTCTTCACCTGTGTGTAAGTGGGAACATTACCAGAGTTCCTGTTCATTTGGATCCCCAGGATAATAAGGTTTTTCTTGTACCTCAGTTCTTCTGATCCACATGTAAATCCTGAGTTCAGTCATACACTAGGGAGAGATGAGGCCACAGGGAAGAATAAACAGGGAGGGGACCTGAGAGTCAAGAGACCAGGATCAAGTCCTGATTCTGACTCATGCTGGCTGTGTCCCTGTGTCCCTGCCCAGCCTCTGAGTGCTAACAACAGCTCCCCAGCAACAGAAGCTGTAGAGATGCATGAGAGGGATTTTTGTCATTAGAAGCTTATCTTACCAAATCATATTTTGAGGAATTTGGAGGAATGTATATTAATATTAATACTAATATTGCTAGAGCCTGGACCTGGATTCAGGAAGACCTGAGTTCAAATCCTGCTTCAGACTTTTACTAGGTGTGAAACCCAGACCATGTCAGTCAGCTTTGACTGTCTCAGTTTCATCTATGAAATGGGTATAATACCCCATATCAGAGCTATTAGCTAATAATAACTACCTGCTCATGTAATTATGAGGAAAATATGAGATAAAACTTAATATACTTTGTAAACTTTAAGGTAGTCAGAAATGCAAGCTATACAATAACATCAATGGTTATGATTATTATATCACATCCTTATTAGATCACGAGGACTTTGGAGCATGGCCTCCTTCTGCTTTTCCCTTTGTATTCTCAGTGCTTTGTACTTTGCTTTGTACATGGCACAATAAGTTTTTTTTCTTTCTTTTTGGAGGGCAATTGGGGTTAAGTAACTTGCCCAAGGTCACACAGCTAAGTTTTTTGTTTTGTGTTAAGTGTCTGAGGCCTGATCTGAACTGAGGTCCTTCTTACTCCAGGGCCAGCACTCTCCTCACTGCACCACCTAGCCACCCCTAATAAGTTCTTTTTCAACTGATTGTATATTAAGGCAGATCAAAGCTTTATGTCTCCCTTTATTTTTGTGTATGTTTTCTTTCCCAGCATGATTAATCTGGAAATAGGTTTTGCATTATAGCACTTCTATAACCTGTATCAGATTGTTTGTCTCCTTAGTGAGAGGGGAGAAGAGGCAGGGAATTTGAAACTCAAAAAGTTTTTAAAAGAATGTGAAAAATTATGTTTAGGGGCGGCTAGGTGGCGAAGTGAGTAGAGTGCTGGCCCTAGAGTCAGAAGGACCTGAGTTTGGTTCCAGCCTCAGACACTTAACACACACAAAAACAAAAACCTAGCCTTGTGACCTTGGGCAAGTTACTTAACCCCAATTGCCCTCGAAAAAGCAAAAAAAAAAATTATGTTTATATATAATTGGAGAAATATATATTTTTAAAAGCAGGTAAAGCTTAAGTGCTTTTTCAATGTTCATTCATTCACTGCTAATTGGGGAAAGGAGAGATTGGATGGAAGCAGATCCAACTGGGTCCCTTATAATGCCCAAGGACAGAAGTGATTAGCCTGAAGTGAAGGACTTTCTCCAGTTTCCTTGTCTGTGTTTCTGAGCTAGTGACCGTCACCTTAATGGTCTCATACTAAGCAGAGATGTGTCCAGATCCACATTTCTAGAAACAGTCACAGCCAAGACAAAGGATGGACCAGAGGATGGGCCCTCACCTTTATGGCATGCCTGGAATGGGCAAATGGGGACAATACCTGAAGTGATGTCATCTAGTGACAGACACAACCCATTTTCCTAGGATTGAGTCTATCCCAGGCTTTTCCCAGGTGCCAGGATGGCATCTGTCCAGCAGCCAGACCCTCCTTGTTGCCTCCTTGAATTCTCACCTTCTCCAGCAGAGGGAGGCAGTGAGGCAGGTCCCTGAGCAGAGTCAGGGGAGGCAGCCCCTAATCCTAGCACCTGTGAGCTCCTGCCTTCTGTGCCAGCTCCCCAGGGCTTGGGGCTCTCTCCTGGTTGTGAGCAATTTAGTCCTGGGACAGAGAGAGAAGCCTCCCTCCATTCACCCACCACCAGCTGCAGTCATTCCTACATCAATCACTAACCATGATCTTGCCTTTGCTCTTGAGGTCACACATTTGGGGACAGAAAAGAATGAGGCTCCTCCCCCAGAGGCAGCCTCAGCCAGTGTGACTCAGTGTGGCTCACAGGGGCCCTGAGGAGGGGCTCCTGGAGACCTGGGGCTGTTTTGCATATGGAGACCCAAGGGCCCTGCAGGGAGCCCTGCTCAGGATATAAAAGCTTCCTCCTTCCTTGCTGCCCTCCCAGGGCTCTGAGTGCTCTCTGTGCAGGTGTATGAAGGCCAGGATGGGGTCCCCATGGCAGCTTCTCTGGCTTCTGGTGTTCTGGGCTCAGGGTAAGACACAGCAAAGAAGGGAAGGGTCGAGAAGGTCACAGGTTTTCAGGGATTAAAACCTAATGATGAACCCTTGATCCACTGGGTGAGGAAGCTTAGGCTCAATAAAGGCAGATGTGGGTTGACAAAGATGGTGATACCCCAGATTGGAAACATTGAGAAGTCTGTGGGGAAAATGGTTTCTCTCTCACATTGACAGCAAATACAGCTTGTAGTCATTTGAGATTTCTGTGTTTTCCACAAAATTGTCTCATTCATGTTCCTTAAATTGGACATTCACCCATTTCTGTCTTCCTCTAATTTTGTTGGTTTTCCAGATTCCCAGGAAGCCATTGTGCTGACCCAGTCTCCAGGCTCCTCGTCCAGATCTCCAGGAGAGACAGTCACCATCAGCTGCAAGGCCAGTGAGAGTGTAACAGATAGTAATGGTGATAGCTACTTACATTGGTACCAACAGAAACCAGGCCAAGCCCCCAGACTCCTCATCTACTGGGCTAACACGTTGGAGTCTGGAGTGCCTCCCCGGTTCAGTGGCAGTGGGTCTAGGAAAGATTTCACTCTCACCATCAGCAGCCTGCAGCCTGAGGATGCTGGAGATTATTACTGTCAGCAGAGTTATCAATGGCCTCCCACAGTGCTTGAAGCCTGAACAAAAACTGCCCAGGCTGTTCAGGGTATTCAGCTCAGAGCAGCAGCTGCTTCCTCTCTGGTCCCGAGGCCAGAGCAGCCCCTGCTCTCTGGGCAGGCTCACATCTCCTAGGGCTTCTCCTTCCTGGTCCCCCAGGTCCCATCCTTCTAACAAAGCCCTGTCAATCACAAACTCTCCCTGCCCAGCACAGGCAGAGTGGAGGTGGCTCAGCTACCTGGGAAACAAGGGGCAAATCCAAGCAGGGGAGATGCTGATTCTTCAAGTCCACTTGATATCTTTGCCTTGACAAAAAGTGTTTCTCTTGAGGAGCCCAAGTTCATGTTGAGGAAGCTTTGCTCTAGCTCTCTGTAGCAAAGGAATGAGATTCTTTGGCTGCCAGTCTTCAGTGGCATCTGCCTCTTGGTGACCCACTTTGGGTTTTCTTGGAAAAGTTCTGGAGTGATTTGCTGTTTCCTTCTCCAGCTCATTTCAGAGGTGAAGAAACAGAGGCAAATTGATTTGTCCAGGGTCACACAGCTGTTAAGTGTCCAAGTCAGATTTAAACTCAGCACATGAGTATTTTTGAATTCAGGCTCTGTGGGCCACACTTGGCTGCCATTTTATAGACTAATTACTTTTTCTGGCCACACTGGTCTCAAAAGCCTGGCCCAGGACCTGAACTTGGGCAAGAGCCATGGTGAATGCCCTGACTCACCCAGCCACTGCCCAGTTAGAGACTCATCATTTCCTGTGTGTGGAAGACAATGATTGCCTCATTGGCTAACTGAACTAATGTGTGCACCTGGGTGGGCTGGGATGTATTTCCCAATCAACATAGGGGGATTCCTAGGAGAACAGGTGGCAAGGTCACCCCCATTCACTGGCCATCTCTCCTAAGTGTCACTGACCCTGTTCTCTAAACCAAGGGATCCAAAGGTGATCTAAAGGCCCAAGGCTCTATCCATTCCCTGTAAGACCAAGAGCACACAAATGTTTTCACTAATACTTGATGGCTTTCTGGTCAGTTTTTGTTATTGAAAAGAAGAGGGCATTGATTTAGCAACTAGATTCAGCTCAGTGGGGTCTTGGGTCCCATACTCACAATGTTCCCAGACTCTTTCCTTCAACTTTACCCACCCAATCCCAAATCCCAGGAGTGGACTTGCATGAAGTACAAGTAGTTGCTTCCACTGAATTTTTTACACGGATTTTCTTCTAAGAATTTTCTTCCATGAAATGATGGTCCTAATGTAGGCATGGTAAAGTCCATACAAGGGTCATTGCAGTTGATGTGCAAAGTCTTGACATGGGTGGCCAGGGAAATGTGATTTCTTAAAAGAGTAGGTGTTTAACCTCAGCTTTGAAGAATACAAGGGATTCTCAGAGTCATGTGTGTGGAGTGCCTTTCAGGAATATGGTACCGCCTGGGCTTTGGCCTGGAGAGAGGAGATGAAATATTAATTGTGATGAAGAGCAGGACAGTTCTTTAGTTTGGCTTGTAGAAGAAATTAAGGTGTGTCTTGTGTAATTAATGTGGAAAGGGATGCTGAGCTAGATGGTGAAGACTTTAAATGACACACTGGTTTGTTTTTCATCATCAAGGCAGAAAGCAATCACTTGAGTTTATTCAGTCAGTCTGTCAGTACAGAATTATTAAATAGGTCCCATGTGCTGGGCACTGTGTGGGGGGAGTTCAATTGTCAGATCTCTGCCCCAGTTAAAGAACCAGAGACCCTCAGGGCTTGACCTTAGATATCACTTGAAGCAGAGATGCTTTCTGATCCTGTGGGAGTTCGGGTAGGGGGGACTGCCTTGTTATCTATTTGTCCAGGAAAATGAAGGTAGTTTCTAAATTAGCTAATACAGAGGAAGGAAGAAGGAAGAATTAGGAAGTAGAGATCTTAACTCTAACAATGCCATCCTAGCAAGAATCTCATATGGGGGTAGAGGGCTGAGGCTCTAGCAGTCAAAGTCCTTTTCATCAGTTGACCATCCACCCTACCCCCCACTCTCAGCACCTCATCATGTAGATATAGACACCCCAAAGCCTGATGCTACTTTACAGAACAAAGGAGCTTCCTTCCCTAGAAACATGTTTGAGATAGGTTGTGTATGAGTGTATGAGTGTCCCCTATATCCACTGGGATTGATATCTGAGACACAGCCACAAGAGCCACAGTCAGGGGAAAGGCAATTCTTTCTTGCATTCTCTGTACCTGTTTGTGATGCTTTACAGAAATTCATTTCATTGTCTTTTTTTTGTTTGTTTGTTTTTGGAGGGCAATTGGTGTTAAGTGTCTTGCCCAAAGTCAGAAGGCTAGTAAGTGTGTCAAGTCTGAGGCCAGATTTGAACTCAGGTCCTCCTGACTCCAGGGCCAGCTCCATTCACTGTCCCACCTAACCACCCCCATTTCATTGACTTTTTGTTCATTTTCCCCCTATGTTGCCCCTTTGCACACAGGCAAGAATCAGGAGGAAGAATGATGTAGATGTCTTTTTTTATGCTTCAGTCTTTATTCAGGCATGGTCAGTTCTCTCTCTAGGGATGGATAGCCTTTTCATCCTAAGTCCTTCATAGTTGGCTTGGATCATTGGATTGCTGATAATAGTTAAGTCATTCACAGCTGACAATCATTCAATGTTGCTATTACTTTGTACACAGTACATTTCGCTTTGCATCAGCCCATGCAAATCTTTCCATGTTTGTTTGTTTGGTTTTTTGCCTGAGAGCATCCTGCTCCTTATTTCTTACAGGACAATAGTATTCCATCAAGATCCCATACCACAAGTTGTTCAGCCATTCCCCAAATGATGGGCTTCCCCTTAACTTTTAATTCTTTATCTCCAGAAAAGAATTACTATAAATATTTTTGTGCATACAAGTCCTTTCCCTTTTTGTGTTTTTGTTTCTTCTGGGACACAGATCTAGTAGTGGTATTGCTAGGTCAAAGGGTAGGCATGGTTTTATAGCCTTTTGGGCATAGGTCCAAGTAGTTCTATATAATGATTGAATCAGTTCCCAACTGTATCAAGAGTGCATTAAAGTCTCACTTGTTCCACATCCCCTCCAACATTTTTCATTGCCTTTTCTGTCCTCTTAGCTAATCAAATAGGTATGAGGTGGTACCTTAGATTTGTTTCAATTTTGATTTTTCCCATCAATAGTGAGTTACAGTATTTTTAAATATGGCTATAGATAGCTTTGATTACTTCATCTGAAAACTGATCATATCTTTCGATCATTTATCAATTGCAGAATGCCTCTTATTTTTTTAAAATTAGTTTGACTTAGTTCTCCATATATTTGGGAAATGAAGCTTTTATCAGAGAAACTTGCTTCAAAATTTTTTTCACAGTTGCTATTGCTAACTGTATTTCCCTCCATCCTACTTCCCCCTGTGTTTATTATATGTTTTTTGTCCTTTCACCTTGTCCATCCTCAAAAGGGCTTTGCTTCTGACTATACCCTCCCCAATCTACCCTCTCTTCAATGACATCTTTTCCTTCTCTTATCCCTTTTCTGTCCTACTTTCCTTTAGGGTATGATAGATTTCTATACCCAATTGAATATGTATGCTATTCCCCCTTTGAGCCAACTCTAATGAGAGTAAGGTTCACTCACCCTCACACCCCCCTTCCCTTCTAAAATCTTTTTCTAGCCACTTTTATAGAGATAATTTATTCCAGTCTACCTCTCCCTTTCTCTTTCTCCCAGTACATTCCCCTCTCACCCCTTAATTTTATTTTTAGATCTCATCCCTTCACATTCAATTCACAGGTATGCCCTCTTTCTATATATACTCTTTTTAATTATCCTAAAAATGTGAAAGATCTTATGAGTTAGAAATGTTATCTTTCCTTGTAAACATGTAAACAGTTTAAACTTATTAAGTCTCTCATGATTTCTCCTTCTTGTTTACCTTCTCCTGCTTCTCTTGAGTCTTGTTTTCGATCAAATTTTCTGTTCAGCTTCGGCCTTTTCACCAAAAGTGCTTGAAAATCATCTATCTCATTGAATGTTAATTTTTTTCCCCTGAAGAATTATGTTCAGTTTTGCCTGGTAGGTGATTCTTTGTTATAATCCGAGCTCTTTTATTCTCCAGAATATATTCCAAATCCTCTCATTCTACAATCTAAAAGCTGCTGGTATCCTGACTGTTACTCCACAATACTTGAATTGTTCATTTTTGGATGCTTGTTATATTTTCTCTTTTACCTCAAAACTGCAGAATTTGGTTATAATGTTCCTGGCATTTTTCATTTTGGGATTTCTTTCAGGAGGTTACTGTCGTATTCTTTCAATTTCTATTTTATCTATATTCCAGAAAATCAAGGCAGTTTTCCTTATTAAATTATTGAAAGATGATGTCTAGGCTCTTTTTTTTTAGTATGATTTTCAAACAGTGTAATAATTTTTAAATTCTCTCTCCCAGATCTACTTTCCAGGTTAGTTGATTTTCCAGTGAGATATTTCACAGTCTTCTATTTTCTCATTCTTCTGGTTTTGTGTTATTGTTTCTTGATTTCTCATAAAGTAATTAGCTTCTATTTGCTCTATTGTAATTTTGAAGGAATTATTTCCTTCAGTGAACTTTTGAACCTCCTTTTCCATTTGGTCAAATCTGCTTTTTAAAGCCTTTTTCTCCAAGTTAGTTCTATGGATCTCTTTAACATTTGGTTTAATCTCTTCTTTTTCAGGTGTTACATTTTTCAGTATTTTTTTGTGTCTCTTCTACTAAAATATTGACTCCTTTTTTCATGATTTTCTTGCCTCTTTCTCACTTCTTTTTCCAATTTTTAATCTTCCTCTCTTACTCTATTTTCAAAATTCTTTTTGAGTTCTTCCATGACCTGAAATCAATTCATGGTTTTCTTGCATGTTTTGGATGTAGGAGGTTTGACTTTGTTGTCTTCACCTGAGTATTTTGATCTTCCTTGTCACCATAGTAATTTTCTCTACTCAGAGTTTTTTTTTTCTGTTGTTTGATCATTTTTCCACTTATTATGTGACTTCTAACTCCTTTTATCTTTTTTTTTAAGCAATTGGGGTTAAGTAACTTGCTTAAGGTTACACAGCTAGTCATTACTTATATGTGGGTGCTCATTTTCTGAGGCTGGATTCGATCTCGGGTCATCCCAACTCTGAGGCTGCCGCTCTTACTCACTGCACCACCTAGCCACCCCTCTAACTCCTTTTTTAAAGCAGGGCTCTGCTTCCAGGATGGAGCGTGCACTGTCCCAAGCATCAAGGGTTTTGTGCAGCTATTTTCAAAGATACTTCTATGGATTTAAAAAATTTTAGTTGTTCTAAGTTGATATGACAGGAGGAGTGGATGATTTTCCTACTCTCCTGGCCCGTGTTCTGGTCTGTGAGTGAACAAAACCAGTTTTTTTTCCCCTGGAGCTGAGAGGAGGGTCCCATTTTCACTGCAGTCACAAACTCTGCTATTCTAGTCCTCCTCTTCACCCTGGACTGCCACCAAGGATAGTGATCCAGATCCAAGTTTGGGCAAAGCAATTGGGTCTTACCTCAGTGCTAGCAAAGAGACCCTGTTATCTCCACCTGAGCACCTTACCAAATCTTTGGACCAAGAGTTCTGAAACCTGCAACAACAGCTGCTGCCAGGACTGATTCAGTCATTCCCAAGGTCTGCTGCCAGTTTGCTGAGGTGGAGCCTGGACTGGGGGGCAACCTGCCCTAGGCTAGGCTCTACTCTCACCCAGGCAGGAGAGGCTTTTCCTGTTGACTTTCCAAGTTATCTTGGGCTAGAAATTTTGCTTTCCTCCATCTTTCTGTGGGTTCTGCTGCTCTAGAATTTTGAAGTCTTTTTAAAAGGCATCTGGAGGGGTTTGGGGTTTCATTTTAAATGAATCTTTGTGTTTATTCAACCATCTTGGCTCTGTCTCTCCATGTAGATGTCTTAATAGACTTTATTTCAATGATTATGAGGCAAATGTGCTCAGATCTGGAAAGTCTGTGTAGCTCATGGACAGTATTTTAGAGAATCAGTCCTAATATTTATCAGCTAAGGAGCCAATAGAATCACCTGCTTGGATTCATGAGGACCTGGATTCGAATCCTCCTCTCCCTTGAATCTTCATGACCACATAAGCTTTCTGAGCCACTGTTTCCTGTACCATCAAGTGGGGCTAATAGGAGAGCCCCCCTTTCCAGGGTTGTTGTGAAGATTGGAAGACTTAATGGAGAGTGATTTGCAAATTAAACATTTCTGTATAGATGTGAGTTGTTACTGTATTACTATGCTCACCCTAGCTGGCTAGCTTATGGCCACCCTGATAATGAACCCCTGGACCTTAATCTCCTCCCAGGTGATTTCTCAGGTCCCTATTCTAGGTCTAACCCATCCCTGCTGCTAGAACTTGGAAAAGGGAGGAGTAACATGAAGAATGCCTCCTGTCCCTCCTCCCTCTGAGCAGGAGAGGGCGCCATTGCTCTTCTTCTGGTCACACACTAGGCTGCTCCCTGGTCCCTTGGCTGAATTTCTTGCAGCCTTTGGTGGATAGATGAAATCCCTGAGCCCACAGTCAGAGGGCCTCCTTGTGCTGCATGCCTAAGAGTGAAGCCTACAAGCAAAAGTTCCATGGACAGTTCACTGTCTTTAGTTGCAATGGAGTTTTGATGGGCTCAGCAATCCTTGGCACACAGCTGGATGTGGATGAAAGTTAGACTTTGTTTTGCAGCAAGATTCCAATCAGTTCAATTCAATTCAATCGCATTTGTTGAGCACTGATGTATGCTAGGCAACAGGCTCCATGTCTTGAGATTCCATTTCATCACATCAACCCAAGTGAACTGATCTTGAGGAATTCCATCATTGCCTGGCAATGGCTTGGGCTAGTTTGGGCAATGCTTTAGCCAGGATGGTCTTGGCCTACAGGCATACACCCTTAAAGAGCCCCCAAAGTATCCCAAGCACTGTTGAGCCTGGATCCCTGAGGTCAGGGCCTCCAAGTCCCTTCAGCCTAAGCACTTTTACCTCTGGTCATCAGCCCCCAATTGTCTGAAAAGTAGCTAAAGCCTACTTGAGTTCTGTTCCAAACACTTGGAAGGAGAGTCAATCTAGCTTGAAAACCTGAGGACAAAAGCTTCAGGTCTATAATGCAGAGAAGGGGAGAACAGAGCCAGCTTCAGAGATGGCTGACTTCAAACACCATTCATGTCCAGATTCCAGCATCCTGAGTCCACTGGTCACATTCAGTCCTCCTCCACTCTAGGACCTGGGGGCAAATCTGGTCTGGCTCTGGTGACATGATATCCCTGAAGCTCTTAGAACCCCAGGCTTTCCTGCATCATAGTCTTCCTAACCCACTTCAGGCAGAACTGTCTTCCATGACCCAGCAGCTCTTAGCTCATGACCCAAACCTCCAGTGTTCTGGCTTCTTGTCTGTCACTCACCAGAAAGCAGGGTCCCCTTCCTGTCTGGGGGCTTTGTCATAAGTTAACAAACACATCCTATTAAAAAGTAATTAATCACCTCTTATATGCAAAGAACTGTGGGGTCAAAGGCCATAGCCAAGTAGTTCCTTCCCTTATGGAGTGTAACATTCATTTGGAGAGAAGGTAACTGGTGTCTCCAGAGTAAGTTCAAGAGGGAAAGTAGACACTTTCTACTTTGGCAGAGGCCTCCGAAGTGGGATGGAATCTGAGCTGGGCTTCAATGGAAGCTGGAGATTCTGCCTGGTGGAGGTGGGGAGGGCCTGCCTGGCTCTCTGAGGGAGTCACCTGTGCAAAGGCTTGGCAATGCAAGGCTGCATGCAGGAAGAGAACAGAAAGGCCCCAAATCTGGTTCATGTGGCATGAGCCTGGGTGTGGGGGAGGGAGCCATATGGTGGGGAATGTTAAATGCCAGGTTGCATGTTGTGTGTTTCATTCTGAAGTCAACAGCAAGCTTGTGACGTTTTTGAGAAAGAGAGTGATGTGATCAGATTTAATAAATATCAATTTGGTGCCTCAGGATAATGTAGTTTTTGTGTGCTTTAGTCCTTCTGATCCATGCTTACATCCTGTGGTTTCAGTCATTCCTTAGGCAGAGGGTGACATTGGACACTTTTATCAAGTTCTTTATGAAGTTCAGGTATTCAACATCAGAAACACTAAGTAGCAGAGCAGACACTTGGCCAGGCCACTCCACAAGGCGGACAGTCTTTCCCCAAGTATCCTTGGCAGGTTCAGGCCCCTCTTTCCCCCAATAGGCCAAGGGACCCTCAACCTTCCTCTTCTTTTTCTTTCCTCATTTCCTCTCCTTGTATAGGTAGAGAGAGACAAGGATGATAAAAATGATTTAGAAATCTGATGCAGGTATAGACATCAGTGATATAAACATATATGATAAAGACAAGGCCAAAGGGAATGATGGAGAGGGAGGTGGCCTGAAAGCCAAGAAACCCAGCATCAAGTCCTGCTTCTGACCCATACTGGCCATGATCCTGAGCAACTACTTAACCTCTGAGTGCTAAAGAGAACTTCCCCTGACTCTGAGTTGTAGACAAGATGTCAAGTTTCATGGGGAAGAATATTTCCTTGAGAACTCATCACATGAAATCTCATCTGCATGAATCAATATCTACATTGATATATCCCAGACAGCTGGATGGTATAGTGGATAGAGGCCTGGATTGGGATTCCAGAAGACCAGAGCTCAAATCCTGCTCCACACATCTACTATCCATAAAACCCTGACAGTGTCACTTTCCCTCTGACTGACTTGGTTTCATCATCTGTAACATGGGTATCGTACCTCACATAAGTGCAATGAACTAGTAACACCTAGCTCTGTGTGCAATTATAATCATAAAATGAGATAATTTTTAATGTACTTCACAGTTCTGAAGGCAACCAATAAATGATATTATGTGAAAATAATGACAATTACAAAATAGTAACAATTATTTTGTTTCTTATTGCACCCTCCTCTCAAATATGGACACCTTTGCAGCATCAAATGTTTTTTTTTAATTAATTTATTAGTTTAGTTTCAGTTAACAAGATTCACTTCCATAGTTCCTTGATTTTCAAATTTCCTTTACTTCCCTCCCCCCACCCCCCATGACGGAATATAATCCAGTATAGGATCTGCAAATACATTCATATTAGACATTAGACCAATTACAAAGGCGTATTGTACTAGGTGAGATGGAAAATGATAAAGAAGAAATAAAACCAAACAATGAAAAGAAAAAGACCAATTAGTTTTCTTCCATCAGGATTCAGGCTCAGTTCTTTCTAGGTATATCTCTGGATGTAGCATTTCTCTCTTTCTTGAGTCTTCGGGATTGACTTATATCACTGCATTGCTCAAAAGAGTCCAGTCTGTCATAGTTGGTCATCACACATATGATGTGTCTGTGATTGTATACAGATTTCTTCTGATTCTACTCTTCTCGTTCAGCATCAGTTTTATAGGCCTCTCCAGGTAAATATGAAATCTGTCTTCTCCTCGTTTCTTAGAGCACAATAATATTCCATTACATTCATATACCACAACCTGTTTATCCATTCCCCAATTGATGGGCACCCCTTTAATTTCCAATTCTTTGCAACCACAAAAAGAGCTGCTATAAATATTTTTGTACATATGGGTCTTCCTCCCACTTCTATGATCTCTTTGGGATATAACCCCAGAAGTGGTATTGCTGGGTCAAAGGTATGAAATTATTGATAGTCCTTTGGGCATAATTCCAGATTGCTCTCCAGAATGGTTGGATAAGTGCACAACTCCACCAGCAATGCATTAGTGTTCCAATTTGCCCACATCCTCTCCAGCATTTGTCATTTTCCTGTTTTGTCATGTTAGCCAATCTGACTGGAGAGATGTGGTACCTCAGAGTTGTTTTGATTTGCATTTCTCTAATCAATAGTGATTTAGAGCATTTCTTCATATGCTTATAGATATCTTTAATTTCTTTCTCTGAAAACTGCCTGTTCTTATCCTTTGACAATTTATCAATTGGGGAATGACTTGTATTCATATAGATTTGACTCAATTCTCTGTAAATTTTAGAAATGAGTCCTTTATCATAGACATATGTTGTAAAAATTGTTTCCCAACTTCCTACCTTCCTCTTGATTTTGGTTACATTGGCTTTGTTTGTATAGAAGCTTTTATTTTTTTTTTGAGATAAAAAGTCAACATTATGTTTATTCAACTTTTAAAGATTTCCCCTTCCCGTAGGAACATTGAATTCAAGACTATGGTATTATGCAAAAAAAGAGGTTTTAAATATAAAAATTGAAATTATTCTAAACTTGAAAATATTACCTATAAAGGAACTAACGTTGTCGGAGAAATTAAGGTTCCTTTGGACCTGTCTCCTCAGGACCAAAAAAGCAAGGTAGGGTACTCACCTGGCTGATCAGCTCAGCCCATCACTGATTGAGGGAAATTAGTACCCCCGAGGTGAATGTCTATAAACCATCTAAAAATTAGATCATTAGAGAGATGAACTATGACCCTATACTAACCATCCAAATTTATGGAGAAGAATGGATACATATTAATATTCTGTATAAAAGTGAAGAGTATTATTCAATAAAAGAATAAGATGCACCCTGTATACCCTTTTAGTCACTCAATCTCTGCAAGACAATTTATGGAAAACATATATCTCATAAACTTTGGCTTTTGTCAGTTGACTTACAAATAATCCAGTCTCAGGGAAAGTGAAATTATTTCTTTCTGGGCTAAGTAGGCCAGGTTAAGCTTTGTTCTACTCCCTAGCACTTGGCCTTTCTGATTATAAAACAGGATTGTCTTCACCCAGAAACTAGAGGAAATGCTCCAAATCAGTAAAAGAAAATTCAAGTTCTATTTTAATGTAGATTAGTAGAAAGACACCCAATATTTAAAGAAGGAAAATGCTCATTTCCCAATTTAAAAAATGAAACCATAGAGAAGCAGGACACTTTCAAATCATAATTTAAAAGAATTTTTAAAATAAAGTATCAGTAAATTAGTATTTATAAAAGAGCCTGTAAAAGTCTCTTTTGACCATACTTTTATAGCATACATTGTCCAAGTGGATGAATAAAATGTTACAAAACCAGAAATCTAAAAGATGACATACTTTGCTAGAACAAATTTTCCTTTATAGAAATAACCAAGATCATGTATAGAAGCTTTTCAATTTAATGTAATCAAAATTATCCATTTTGCATTTTATAATGCTCTTTAATTCTTATTGGATCCTAAAGTCTTCCCCTCTCCACAAATTTGTCAGGTAAACTATTCCTTGCTTTCCCACATTGCTTACAGTATCATCCTTTATACCTAGGTCATGCACCCATTTAGACTTGATTTTGGTATATGGTGTTCGGTAATGATCTATGCCCAGTTTCTGCCATACTATTCCAGTTTTCCCAGCAGCTTTTGTCAAATAGTGCATTCTTATCCCACAAACTGGGGTCTTTGGGTTTATCGAACAATAGATTATTATATTCATTAACTGCTGGGTCTCCTGAGCCCATTCTATTCCATTGATCCACTACTCTACTCCTCTGTCAGTACCAAGCAGTTTTGATGACTGCTGCTGTATAATACAGATTAAAATCTGGCATAGCTAGTCCACCTTCCCTAGCATTTCTTTTCATTAATTCCCTTGATATTCTAGACCATTTGTTTTTCCAAATAAATTTTGTTATTTTTTTGTCTAACTCTAAAAAGTAGTTTTTTGGTAAATTGATTGGTATGGTACTAAATATATAGTTTAGTTTGGGTAAAATTGTCATTTTTATTATATTAGCTCGACCCAGCCATGAGCAATTGATATTTTTCCAATTAGTTAGATCTGATTTTATTTGCATAAGAAGTGTTTTGTAATTGTGATCATATAGATTCTGGGTTTGTTTTAGCAGGTAGATTCCCAAATATTTTGTAATGTCTACAGTGACTTTAAATGGGAATTCTCTTTCTATCTCTTGCTGTTGAGTTTCATTAGAGATATACGGGAATGCTGAGGATTTATGTGGGTTTATTTTATATCCTGCAGCTTTGCCAAATTTATTTATTGTCTCAAGTAGATTTTTACTTGATTCTCTAGGATTCTCTAAGTATGTCATCATATCATCTGCAAAGAGTGATAGCTTGGTCTCTTCTTTGCCTAATTTGATTGCTTTGATTTCTTTTTCTTATCTAATTGCTACTGCTAACATTTCTAGTACCAGATTGAATAAGAGGGGTGATAGTGGACACCCTTGTTTCACGCCTGATCTTATTGGAAAAGCTTCTAGTTTATCCCCATTGCATATAATGCTAGCTGATGGTTTTAAATAGATGCTTTCAACTATTTTAAGGAAGGTGGAGCATCGAATGTTAATTGCTTTTCCATTTATATCCCTAGCACTTTGCTGTTTCTTTTTTTTTTTTACATAGATAATTAGTGCTTTTTTTTTTCTTTTTGGAGGGCAATTGGGGTTAAGCAACTTGCCCAAGGTCTCATGGCTAGGTTTTTATTTGTGTGTGCGTTAAGTGTCTGAGGCCGGATTCGTACTCAGGTCGTTCTGACTCCAGGGCTGGCACTCTACTCACTGCGCCACCTAGCCGCCCCCTAATTAGTGATTTTTACAATGAATGGAGTCTGAATGCAGAACAAAGCATACAGTTTCATACATGGTTTTCCTGAGCTATTTGTTTATTTTATTTCACAAGGGCACTAATGTAGAAATAAGTTTTGCAGGCTGCACATGTACAACTTACATCAAATCACTTGCCTTTTCAATGAGGCAGGAAGAAAGGGAGTGAGGGAGAGAACCGGGAACTCACAATTGAAAGAAAAGTGTTAAAATTGTTTTACACATAATTAGAAGAACAAAGTTTTTAAAAGTAGGCAAAAATAATTTTTCCACTTCCCTTGGACAAAAGTCATTAGTCGGAAGTATAAGACTCTTTCATTCTCCTTGCCACTGTTTCTGAGCCAGTCACCTTCACCATCATAACCTCACATTGGGCACACAGATTTACCCAGATCTACGTTTTTAGAAACAGTCCCAGTCTAGACATGGAATGGATCATAGTATGTGGCCTTAACTTCACTGCATGACTGTAAAGGGGAAAAGCGGACAACATATTTCCCCCATGCTACTCAGATAAAGTACAGTAATTTTGTCGAGTCACTGGTAATACCCATTCACTTATGAGGCTCATCTAGGCTTTTCCCAGGACCAGGCTAGGATCTGTCCATGAGCCACACCCTCCTAGCTGCCTCCTTGAATTCTCACCTTCTCCAGCAGAGGGAATCAGTGAGGCAGGTGCATGAGCAGGGTCAGGATAGAGAACCCACTTCCTCCCCCCTCCCAACCCTGCCAGCTGTGAGCTCCTGCCTTCTGTGCCATCTCCCCAGGGATTGGAGCTCTCTCCTGGTTCTGGGGAATCTAGTCCTGGGGCACAAAGAAAAGCCTCCCTCCATTCATCCACACCAGCTGCAGCCATTCCTACATCAGTCACTAACCATGATCTTGCCTTTGCTCTGGAGGTCACAAGTTTGGGGACAGAAAAGAGTGAGGCTCCTCCCTCAGAGGCAGCCTCAGCCAGTGTGACTCAGTGTGGCTCACAGGGGCCCTGAGGAGGGGCTTCTGGAGACCTGGGGCTCTTTTGCATATGGAGACCCAAGGGCCCTGTATTGAGCCCTACTCAGGATATAAAAGCTTCCTCCTTCCTTGCTGCCCTCCCAGAGCTCTGAGTGCAGGTGTCTGAAGGCCAGGATGGTGTCCCTATGGCAGCTCCTCTGGCTGCTGGTGCTCTGGGCTCAGGGTAAGACACAGCAGAGTAGGGAAGCATTGAGAATATTACAGGGTTTCAGGGATTAACACCTAATGATGAACCCTTGTTCCACTGGGTGAGGAAGCTTAGATATAGAATAGGCAGAGATGTGGGTTGACTAAGATGATGATGCCCCAGATTAGAAACATTGAGAGGTTTGTGGGGAAAATTGTTTCTCTCTCATGTTGACATCAGATACAAATACTTGTAGTCATTTGAGATTTCCATGTTTTCCACAAAACTGTCTCATTCATATTCTTTAAGTTGTACAATTCTCCCCTTTCTGTCTTCCTCTAATTTTGTTTGTGTTCTAGATTCCCAGGGAGCCATTGTGCTGACTCAGTCTCCTGGCTCGTTGTCCAAATCTTCAGGAGAGACAGTCACCATCAGCTGCAAGGCCAGTCAGAGTGTCACTGGTACTTTTGGTACAAGCTACTTACATTGGTACCAGCAGAAACCAGGCCAAGCCCCCAGGCTCCTCATCTATGATGCTACCAGCCTGGCATCTGGAGTGCCTGCCCGGTTCAGGGGCAGTGGGTCTGGGACAGATTTCAGTCTCACCATCAGCAGCCTGCAGCCTGAGGATGCTGGAGATTATTACTGTCAGCAGAGTTATGAATGGCCTCCCACAGTGCTTCAGCCCTTAACAAAAACCTGCCCAGACTTTTCAGTGCATTCAGCTCAGAGCAGCAGCTGCCTCCTCTCTGGTCCCTAGGGCAGAGCAGCCCCTGCTCTCTGGGCAACCTCACATCTCCCAGGACTTCCCCTTTCTGGTCCCCCAGGTCCCCTCCTTCTAGCAAAGCCTTGTCAATCACAAACCCTGCCTGCCCAGCCCAGACAGAGTTGAGGTGGCTCAGCCCCCTGGGAAATAAGGGGAAAATCTAGTCAGGGGAAATAAGTACTGACCCTTCAAGTCCACTTGATATCTTTGCCTTGAGAAAAAGTGTTTCTCTTGTGGGCGCCCAAGTTCATGTTGAGGAGGCTTTGCTGTTGCTCTCTATAGCAAAGGAAAGAGATTTGTTGGCTGCCAGCATTCTGTGCCATCTGACTCTTGGTAACCCACATGGGGTTTTTCTTGGCAAAAGTGATTTGCTGTTTCCTTCTCCAGCTCATTTCAGAGGTGAGGAGACTGAGGCAAATTGATTTGCCCAGGGTCACACAGCTGTTAAGTGTCCAAGTCCACCTCAGCACATGAGTATTTTGGAATTCAGGCTCTGTGTGACACACCTGCTGCCATTTTATAGATGAGAAGGCAACTGTTGTCTACAGAGTAATCTCAAGAGGGAAAGAAAACATGTATGGGAGGAATAGCAAAGGCCTGACCAGTGGGTGTGACCTGCTCTCCCAGGAACTCCCCCTGTACCTGCTGGAAGGTATACTCCCACCCACCCAGGGGCACACATCAGCCTGAGCCAGCCAATAAGGCTACTTCTCCAGACACAGGAAATGATGACTGTCCCAGTGGTGGTATCTAGGTGAGTGAAGACATTCAGCCTGGCTCTTGGCCAGGCCCAGGTCATGAGGAACCCAGCCCCAGGAATTGAGTGTGGCCAAGGCGGGGAAAAAAAGGAATGTAGTCATAGCATGGTAGTCAGGTGGCTCAGTGGATGGAGCCCTGGGCCTGGAATCCAAAAGACTCATGTTTCTGAGTTCAAATCTCACTAAGTATGTAACCTTCAGCAAATTACTTACCCTTGTTTTCCTCAGTTTCCTTATCTGTGGAATGAGCTGGAAAAGGAAATGGAAAACCCCTCTAGGCCCTTTGCCAAGAAAACCCCGAGTGGGATTATGAAGTCAGAAACAACTGAACTAAGGTTACCCACAAGTCTCCATCAGTTTGCTATAGAGAGCAAAGCCTCCTCAGCATGAACTTGGGATCCAAGAAGAGAAATACTTTATGTCGATGCAAAGAGATTGAGTGAACTTGGAGGGTCAGCATCTTCTCTGCTTGGATTTCCCCCTTTGTTTCCCAGGGGGCTGAGCCACCCCCACTCTGCCTTGGCTGGGCAGGCAGGGTCTGTGATCGACAAGGCTTTGCTAGAGGGAGGGAAAGGGGAAGCCCTGGGAGATGTGAGGCTGCCCAGAGAGCAGGAGCTGGGCTCCAGAGAGGAAAGAGCTGCTGCTCTGAGCTGACTCCCCTGAACACCTGGGCAGGTTTTTGTTCAGGCCTGAAGCACTGTGGGAGGCCACTGATCACTCTGATGACAGTAATAAACTCCAGCATCCTCAGGCTCCAGGCTGCTGATGGTGAGAGTGAAATCTGTGCCAGACCCACTGCCACTGAACCGGGCAGGCACTCCATCTGGCAGGGTGGTAACCCTGTAGATGAGCAGCCTAGGGACTTGGCCTGGTTTCTGCTGGTACCACTGTAACTATTTATTACTGAAAATATCTAAATCCTCACTGGCTTTGCAGCAGATGGTGACTCTCTCTCCTGGAGAGCTGGACAAGGCATTTGGAGTCTGGCTCAGCACAATGGCCCCACTGGAATCTAGGAAGAAACAAGAATTAGATCATGAGAGAAATGTGTAATGGACCATAGTAAAATGCAAGAAGAGGAAAATTTTGTGGTGATCAGTGAATCCCCAAATCTCTGACAATTGCTTGTATTTGTTATTGAGGTTGAGAGGAACCGTGTTTCCGCACAGACCTCACAGCTGTTTTTAGTCTTAGTTTTTATTGCATGGCCTGGTCATGCCTGTCAGCCCATGTGCCCTTGCTCTTTTTAAGCTTTCTCACCCACCAGATGGAGGGAGTCTCAAGTTTTGTTTTCCAGGGTGAACCTCTACTCTTGAGGCTCCTTCTCTGATTTGCTGTGTCTTACCCTGAGCCCAGAGCACCAAGAGCCAGAGGAGCTGCCGGGGAAATCATCCTGGCCCTTGGAGATCTGTAGACAGAGCACCCTGAGCCCAGAGACAGGAAGGAAGAGGGGGCTTTATAGCTGAGCAGAGCCTCTGAGAGCTCCCTTGGGTCTCCATATGCAAAAGAGCCCCTGGTCTGGTATGAGCCTCATCTCAGGCCCTGTCAGTCAGGGTAAGTGACACCAGCTGATGCTGGCCTTGGGGAACGTGGTTTCCTCTTTTGTGTCCCCAAATCTGGGACCTTGAGGCCATACTTCTGAGGCCATACTTCCATACTTCCTGCTTAGTGTCTGACATAGGAATGGTTGCAGCAGGTTGGGCAGAAATGAAGAAAGGCTTCTGGCTGTGCCCTTGGACTAGATTCCCTGTAAGCAGGAGACAGCTCCAAGCCTTGGGGAGGTGGTAGAGATGGCAGGACCTCAGGGACCCTCACCTGACTCTACTCATGCATCTGCCCCACTACCTCCTTCTGATGGAGAAGGAATGGAGTCAAGGAGGCAGTAAGGAGGGTCCAGCCAAGACCTGACAGTCCTTTAGCCAGGGTCCCTGCGAAAAACCTATGTGAATGAATCCAGTCAGTCCCTAGGTGAAGTCACTGGAGTTATCGTGGGCATTGAGGAAGCAAACATTATGCTTGCTCTGGTCTCCATATTCCTGTCCTAGACGAAGTAAAAAGTTAGAAGTTATAGTCCTGTAGCTCTGGTCTCTGTCAAGCCTGGCCACTTCTCAGAACATGGATCTGGGTCAATCTGTGGGCCCAAACGGGAGGGGATGGTGAGTGACTCAGAGACAAGACAAGGAAGCTGGAGAATGAGTCATTTGCTTCTGTCCAATCACTCCTCTCTTAGGGGATGGCCATACTCTCCTTATTGGAATCTCTGCCTCTTTCTCACTCCTCTCTTCCATCATGGAGATGTCTGAAGATACTTTGCTCCTATAGTTATGAACCACCAATGCCCAGATCTGGAGTCTATGTAGCACAGGGTTAGTTCTTTCCAGATCCATTTCAAGTATTTATCAACTAAGGCACTCATAGAACAATGTGCTTGGATTCATGAGGACTTGTATTTGAATCGACCTGTCTTCTCAATCTTAATAACCAAATAAGCTTTCTGAGCTCCTGCTCCCCCCACCATAAATGGGATTAATAGGAGCCCCCCACTGTCCCAGGGTTGTTGTGAGGGTCAAAAAACCCAATGTGGAGTGGTTGCACATTAGACATTTCTGTATAGATGTGAGCTCTTGCTCTTCTATTCTGCTCACATGTCCATTATGACAATGAACACTTGGACCATAACCCCTTCCTAGGTGATTCTCGTGTCCCTATTCTAGCTCTTTCCACACATGTTGCTGGACCTTGGAGAAAGGATGAGGAAAATGAAGACTGCCTCCTCCCCCTCTTCCCTCTGACCAGGAGAGGGCACCGTTGCTCTTCTCATAGTCACAGATTGTCATTTGTCCTTTGTTCTCAAAGAGGACCAAGAAGGTGATGTCATGACTTAACTGAGGCTTGTCTGTGCAGAGTCACCAGCCTCACTGTCTCCTCCTGAGCCACGTGGGTCCAGTGGGAAGATATAGATTGGAATGACAGGAGATGTCCCCGGATGTAGTGAGAAACCTCGTCCTTTTTTAGCTAAGGGCTATCCCAGGTTTCAGTTTGCCTGAGGCAGCATCCACTCTGTGATTAAGTGCTGCACAACCTAAGAGTGAATTCTGTTAGCAAAAGCTTCATGGACAGTTTCACAACCTTTAGATGCAATTGAGTTTTGGTGTGCTTAGCAATACTTGGAATCAGGGTGGCAATGACTGAAAATTAGACATTGTTTTGTTTGGTGAGATCATCTGTTATAAAAGAAATGATTGCATCAAGATTCAAATGAGTTCAATTCAATTCAAAAGAATTTATTGAGTACTAGCTGTGTACTAGTCACTAACTTGGGTGCTTTGAGGCTCCATTTTGTCAAGTCAACCAAACTGGACTAAACTTGAGGAATTCCATCATTTCGGGGCAATGATTTGGGGAAGTTCCAGGAGATCTCATACCCAGGAATGGCCTGAGACCCCCCCAGCATGGGCCCTGAAAGAGCCTCCAAAGTGTAACACCCACTGATGATTCCAGGCCCCTGATGAGGGGGGCAGCTCAAAGCCCCTTATGAATTCCAATCACTTTTACCCCTGGTAATGGACCCACAATTTCCTAATAACATACCTCTAGCTGCTAAAGCCAGCTTTAGTTCAATTCCATTTTTTAAAAGTAGCATGGACAATGGAGGCAAATACAGGAAGGCATAGCCAATTAGAATTTGCAGAGTGTTTATTCACTGGCTGGGGTCTGTCTCCCTGGTAAAAACCAAGGGAAGGCAGCCCTGAGCAGTCTGTCCAGCAAGCTTTTATACAGTTAAAAGTACTTCCTGAAACAAACAATGGTCAGCAAGGCAACTGTTGCTACATAGGGATGTAAACTGAGGGGGGACTTGCAAGCTAGTGGGGCAGATCTTTGTTTTGGTTACATCTTGGTTACAAGGCAGGTACCTGGTGAGGTTTCACAAGGGTCATAACTTTACACTAGGTTCCTGGGGCCCCCTGAGGGGCCTTATGAGGGGCCTTGTGTAGGAGCTAGCACTGTGGGAACCTAGCTGACACTTCAGTAGCATTACACGTATGTGGAGGGAGGGCAAATCTAGCTTGAGAAATTATGGACAGAATTTCAGTCCAAGAATCCAACCAGAGTGAGGGAGAATAGAACCAGCTTCAAGGAAGGCAGATTAAAAACAAAGAAACATTCAGGTCCAGACTGAAGCTTCCTGAGTCTGCAGGCCATACTCAATTCTCTTCCACTGGAGGCCTTGTAGGCAGGATAGGGTCTGACTCTGGTCACCTGATATCCCCGAAGCTCCTTGGATCACAGTTTACCTAACCCTTGGCAGGAAGAACTGTCTCTCCTGATCCATCAGCATTTAGCTCCTGACCTGGCCCTCCAGTGTTCTGGCTTATAGTCTACTACTCACCAAAAGGCAGGGTCCACATCCCATCAGGATGTTTGGGTATAAGTCAACAAACACATCAAATTTTGTTTTAAAATGTGAGAATAAAAATGGATTCTAAGAATGTAGCCAAATGGTTCCTGCCCTTGTGAGACTTTGTTATTCAGTTGGGGAAAAGGCAACTGTTATCTTCAGAGCATTTCTTTTTTTAAAAAAAATTATTTATTTATTTTTCATTTTCAATATTCACTTCCATAAGATTTTAAGTTTCAAATGTTCTCCCCATCTCCCCCTTAACCCCACTCCAAGATGGCATGCAATTTGGTTACCCCTTCTCCTAGTCTACCCTCCCTTCTACCACCCCCACATCCCCTTCTTTACTTTCTTGTAGGTCAAGATAGATTTCTGTCCCCCATTGCCTGTATATCTTATTTCCCAGTTGCATGTAAAAATAATTTTTAATATTTGTTTTTAAAACTTTGAGTTCCAAATTCTCTCTCTTCTTCCCTCATTGAGAAAACAATTCAACATAGATTATACATGTGTAGTTATGCAAAACACTTCCATAGTAGTTATATTATAAAAGACTAATTATATTTCCTTCTATCCTATCTCTCCCCTATTTATTCTGTTTTTTTTTCCTTTGACCCTGTCGATTTTCAAAAGTGTTTGCTACTGACTACTCCACCCAATCTGCCCTCCTTTTTATCATCTCACCTCTTATCCCCTTCTCCCCTACTTTCCTGTAGTGCCCTATTTCTTTTAAATACACAATTCAATGTGTATATTATTCCACCTTAAGTCAAAATCAAGAGAGTAAGGTTGACTCTTTTCCTCTCACCTCACCCTCTTCCTCTCCACTGTAAAACCTTTTTCTTGCCTCTTTGATGTGAGATAATTTACCCTATTCTATCTCTCTTTCTCATTTTCCCAATATATTCCTCTGTGACCCTTCATTTTACTTTTTGGATATCATCCCTCCATATTCCACTCACCCTGTGCCTTCTGTCTTTTGGTTCTGTTTTATTTTTTGATTTCTTGATTTCTCATAAAGTCGTTCATTTCCATTTGCTCCTGCTCCTCTAATTTTAAAGGAATTATTTTTTTCAATGAGCTTTTGAACCTCCTTTTCCATTTGGCCAATGTTGCTTTTTAAGGCATTCTTCTCAAATTTTCTTGGCAAAGATACTGGAGTGGTTTGTTATTTCCTTTTCCAGTGGATCACTTTCTGTCAGAACTCCCCACTATGAGTGAACAGTGAAGCACACCTGCATGGCTTAACTCATAGCTCCATTGAGTAACTCAAGACCCTCCAGCTGAACAAGGTAGTGATCAGGAGGGGACTGATATATGTAGGTGACAAGTACAAGAATGACCAATATAGCCTTTTGTCCATGTTCAGCTACTTGATCTTGACCTGTTCTTTCTGGTCTTTCCTGGTCTGGCCTGGCCCATGACCATTCCTTTTCATTCCCCAAGACAACTCCTGGTGCTCCCTGGGTAAGGCAGTCCTCTCTAGAGCCCCAAGTCTCATCCTGGGTTTTCTAATAGACAGACTTCTTAGATCACAGAGACACCTAAAGCACAGGCACAGAAGGTAAAGCACAGAGAAAAAGGCATCTTAGGAAAGAGAAGGTTGAGAGGTAAACCTCTGTCCCTGAGGGGGAAATAGGTTTGAGATTTTCCTGTCTCTAGCCCCCCACCTCAGGTTGTGTCTCTGTGTGACTCATGCCTCTTATTAACTGCCCCAGACTTGAATAGGATGATCAGGGTGTATTATTGAGGTTATTTCTCCTATTTATAATTAATTGGAATCTCCATAGATTGGAGTAATAGCCTGATGATTGAAGACTGAGAAACCAGATGGTAAAATAGTGAAGGAGTAGTTTGGGTACCTGCTTTACTTCCCGTTAAATATTTTTAAATTTTTATTTAAATAGAATTTTTTCCCTAACACATATTAAGAACTTCTTAAGAGCACTCTCCTTTAGCAACCCTATGGGGCAGCTAACTCTTGGAGTATAGTTAGAGCTGACTAGGTATGGATGTGATGGTCAAGACAGTTGGAGGCCTGTCTGCTTGATATGTTTTCCTGTTTTCTTATAACTTCTGTCTGTATACTCTGAAGTTTGGGGTGCTGACTTTTCCCCCCAAACAAGGTAAATGCTATATTTGATTGATTAAAGCAAGATTGTTAACCCATTCTGAGTTGCTTTCCTTTAGAAAAGCAGATCTAAGAACCTGTGTTGGCAGCCATCCTGGGGAAGCTGAGGTACTTGCTGCAATACAGCCAAATAATGATTTTCTTGGACCAAGTAGTATGTAAACTGAAGTACACATGTTCCTACTCTGACATGGATGAGAGAGGATGGTCCACTCTATTACACATGCGTTGAAAATGGTTCACCAAGCCTCTACATGGGTTAGTACCAGGGAGTCTAAGAAATTAGCAAAAAGGGCATTGCAAGAGACAGGGGATTTGGCCAGTACATGCACAGAGAAGGCATATTGTGAGAGTCCCCTAGAACGTTGCCACATCCCAACCAGACAAGCAGCGTGAACAATAATGTTGTAGATGTCTTAAGAGACTTCACTCCAATGGTCATGAGTCACCTGTTCCCAGTTTTGGAGAGTCCTGTAGCACTGGGATACTCTTCTCCAGAATCAGTTGTAATATTTATCAGTTAAGGGGCCAATAGAGTAATGAGCCTGAGTCATGAAGGCCTGGATTTGAATCCTCCTCTCCCCTGAAATGGAATCTCTTTCTGAGCCTCCATTTCCTCCACCATCAAATGGGCTAATAGGAACACTCACCTGACCATAGTGTTTGGGAGAGTAAAGACCTGGTGTAGAGTGGTTTGCAAATTAAACATTCCTGTATAGATTTGAGCTCTTGCTCTAGTCCTGTGCTCTGCCTAGCTGGATCGCTCATGTCCACCATGACAACAGTACCGGGACATTGACCTCCACCTTGTTGACTTCTCAGGTCCCTACTCTAGCCCTAACTACCTGTTGCTGGGTCTTGAGAAAGGAATAGGTACATCAAGAATGCCTCCTGTCCCTCCTCCCTCTGACCAGGAGAGGGCAGCATTACTCTTCACATAGTCCTCCCTTCTCAAGGAAGAACCAATGACTTTGGGAAGTAGGTGTCTTGATTTGCAAGTGAATTGGATTTCAGTGAAACAGGGCTCTGCCAAGTCACCAGCCTCACTCTCTCCTCCAGAGCCATGGGGGTCCAGTGGCTAGACCTAAATCAAGACAACTGGCCAGGGCTCTGGGAGCAATGGGAGATCTTGGCCTCTTTAAACTTAAGGTCCTTCCCAGGTCTCAGTTTGTCTGAGGCAGCATCCATTCACTGACTAAGCTCTGCACACCCTAAGAGTGAATGCTCTTAGCAAAAGCTCCAGAGAGAGTTCACAACCTTTAGTTGTAATTGGATTTTGTGCTCAACAACACTTGGACCAAAGGTGGCCATAGATGAAGGATAGACATTACTTTGTTTGGGAAGGGCATGTGTTATAAAAGAGGTGATTGCAGTGAGCTTCCAGTCAGTTCAATTCAAAAGCATTTATTGTGCATCTGCTGTGGCCTAGGCTTTAGGTGAGAATCCATTTTATTAAGTAACCAAATTGGCCTAGACGTGAGGAGTTCTATCATTGCTTGGCAATGACTTGGCCAGGTGCTGGGAGATCTTGTACCCAGGGATGGCCTCAGACCCCCAGCTTGGTCCAGGTCCCTGATGGAGGGACCTCAAAGCCTCTTCTCAATTCCAATCACTTTAACCTATGGTCAGGGACCCCCAATTTCCTAATGAGTTGCACTAGGTCCAACTGTTGGGAAGACTCCCCCTAAAGAAAACAGTAGCTGTATTTAAAAAAATCATTTTGTTTCAAATATGTGGAAGGAGAGTAAATCCGGCTTGAGAATCTTTGGACAAAGCCTCCAGACCAAGAATCCAATCTAGAGTGAGGGAGAAGAGAACCAGCTTCAGAGGAGTCAGAGGAAGCACGAACAAACCAAGAAACGTTCAGGTCCAGACTACAGCTTCCTGACTCTCCTGCCTCCTGGCTACACTCAGTCTTCTTCCACTGGAGGACTTGGAGGCAGGATGGGGTCTGGCCCTGGTCACATGACATCCCTGAAGCTCTTTGAACCCTGGGCTTTCCTGGATCACAATCCTCCTAACCCTCCTCAGACAGAACGGCCTACACTGACAGATCAGCTCTTAGATCATGGCCAGACCTTCAGTGTTCTGGCTCGTAGGCTTCCAGTCAGCAGGAGGCAGGGTCCCCATCATATCAGGACTTGTAGTCATAAAATCAAAATCAATTAAATTATTAAAAAACACTTTAATCTAACTTTATGTGAAAAAAGTTGTGCATCCAAAGACCAGAACTGAATAGTTCTTGCCCATGTGGGAATTTAACATTCAAGGGGGAGATGGTAAGTGGTGTCTACACAGAAATTCCAAAAGGGAAAGAAGGCACATATATGGAAGGAGCAGCAGAGGCCTCCCCAGTGGGATGGAACCTGAGCTCGGCTTCACAGGAAGCTGGACATTCTGCCTGGTGGAGGTGGAGAGGGCCTGCATGGCCCTGTGAGGGAGCCACCTGTGCAAAGGCCTGGTAGTGAGTGATAGAAGGCTGTGTGCAGAGAGAGCTGGTGTGCTGGCTTCACTGGAACGTAGAGGACACAAAGCTGGTTAATATGTCATCAGCCTGGGAACATAGGAGGGAGCCATGTTGTGGAGAATGTTAAATGCCGGCCTGAGGATTCTGGGTTTGATCCTAGAGACCACAGAAAACTGGTGGAGATTTTTGAGAAAGGGACATGATCAGATTTAATGAGTATCAAGTTGGCACCTATATAGAAGAGGGAAAATGATCAGATTTAATGAGTATCAACTTGGTACCTGTATAGAAGAGGGAAAATGATCAGATTTAATGAGTATCAACTTGGTACCTGTATAGAAGAGGGAAAATGATCAGATTTAATGAGTATCAACTTGGCACCTGTACAGAAGAGGGAAAATGATCAGAGTTCCTGTTCATTTTTTCCCCCAGGATAATAAAGGTTTTCTTGTACCTCTTCTTCTGATGCACATGTAAATCCTGAGTTCAGTCATACACTAGGGAGAGATGGGGCCACAGGGAATGATGGAGAGGGAGGAGACCTGAGAGTCAAGAGACCAGGATCAAGTCCTGATTCTGACTCATGCTGGCTGTGTCCCTGAACAGCTACCTAACCCCTGAGTGCTAATGACAACTCCCCAGCAATAGAAGCTGTAGAGAAAATGTCACGATGCATGGGGGATATTTGTCACTGACAGCTTATCATACCAAATCATATTTGGAGAAATATATATTAATACCTATATGGCTATATCCTATGTGGTGTGGTGACTGGAACCAGGACCTGGATTCAGGAAGACCTGAGTTCAAATCCTACCTCAGAATTTTACTAGCTGCAAAACACATCATTCAGCTTTCACTGTCTCAGTTTCATCTATGAAATGGGTGTAATACCCCATATCAGAGCTGTCAGCTAATAATACCTACCTGCTCACATAATTATGAGGAAAATATGAAACAAAACTTACTGTATTTTTCAAACTTTAAGGCAGTCAAAAATTCAATCTGAGCAATAATATTAGTGATTATGATTGTTATATCACATCTTCATTAGATCATGAAGCCTTTGGAGCATGGACTGGTTCTGCTTTTCCCTTTTATCCTCAGCACTTTGCTTTGTACACGGCACAAAGAGTTCTTTTTCAAATGATTGTGTCTGAATGAAGATGAAAGCATCCTGTCCTACTGGATTTTTGTGTATGTTTTCTTTCACAACATGATTAATCTGGAAATAGATTTTGCATTATAGCACTTGTACAACCTCTCTCAGATTCCTTGCCTTCTCAGTAAAGAGAGAGAAGAGGGAAGGAATTTGAATCCTAAAATTATTTTTAAAAGAATGATAAAAATTGTTTTTGAAAATAATTAGAAAAATAGTTTTTTAAAAGCAGGTAAAGCATAAGTGCTTTTTCATATGTTCATTCTCTGTTGATTGGAGAGAGGAAAGACTGGAGGCAGGGGAATCAAAAGGGGCCCTTGCAATGCCCCAGGACATAAGGGCTTTGCCAGAAGTGAAGGACTCTCTCCAGTCTCCTTGTCTGTGTTTCTGAGCTAGTGGCCCTCACCTTCATGGTCTCACACTGAGCATAGATGTGCCCAGATGCACATTTCTAGAAACAGTCACAGCCAAGACAAGGGATGGACCAGAGGATGGACAAGGGCAGATATAACCTTTACTTTCCCAATGCTCAGAACAACTAGAGTAATGTCATCTAGTGACTGACAAAGCCCATTCCCATAGGGATGCAGCTCTACCAGGCTTTTCCCAGGGCCCAGGCTGGGATCTGTCCACGAGCCAGACCCTCCTTGCTGCCTCCTTGAATTCTCACCTCAAGCAGAGGGAGGCAGTGAGGCAGCCCCTAGTCCCACCAGCTATGAGCTCCTGCCTTCTGTGCCAGCTCCCAGGCTCTCTCCTGTTTATGGCGAATCTAGTCCTGGACACAGAGAGAAGCCTCCCTCCATTCACCCATCACCAGCTGCAGCCCTTCCTACTTCAGTCACTTACCATGATCTTGCCTTTGCTCTTGAGGTCACACACTGGGGGACAGAAAAGAGTGAGGCTCCTCCTCCAGAGTCAGCCCCTGCCAGTGTGACTCAGTGTGGCTCACAGAGTCCCTGGAATCACCCCATTTGCTGGTGTTCTGGGGTCCCTCCAGCTAGCTGCTGGCCTGGCCGCCCTAGGGCTAAACCTGTATGGGCCCCGGGCTGGGCTCCCAGAGTACTGTGCTGTAGGTTCCCAGTGTACTGTGCTGCCTGCTCTCAGAGCACTGTGCTCCCAGATCCCTGCAGGGCTGCTGGGTTCTCTTCAGCGGGAGGTTAGTTTCTCTGTGAAGTTCTGTGGGTGCTGGGGCTCCAGAAGTTGTTCAGAGTCCCCTTTTCCATTATTTGGAAGTTTTGTGGGGCAGAGCACCTTGGAAGTGCTGTTTCTACTCCGCCATCTTGGCTCTGCCCCCTCTCAAGTAGTTTTTTACTTGATTCTCTAGGATTCTCTAAGTATATCATCATATCATCTGCAAAGAGTGATAGCTTGGTCTCTTCTTTACCTAATTTGATTGCTTTGATTTCTTTTTCTTCTCTAATTGCTACTGCTAACATTTGTAGTGCCAGATTGAATAAGAGGGGTGATAGTGGACACCCTTGTTTCACTCCTGATCTTATTGGAAATGCTTCTAGTTTATCCCCATTGCATATAATACCTGCTGATGGTTTTAAATAAATGTTACCTACTATTTTAAGGAAGGCTCCATTTATTCCTATTCTTTCTAGTATTTTTTAATAGGAATGGATATTGTATTTTGTCAAAAGCCTTTTCTGGATCTATTGAGATAATCATGTGGTTTCTGCTAGTTTTATTGTTGATATGATACTGATGGTTTTCCTAATATTAAACTATCCTTGCATTCCTGGAATAAATCCTACATGATCAAAGTGTATTATTCTTGTGATAAGTTGCTGTAGTCTTTTAGCTTATATTTTATTTAAAATTTTTGCATCTAAATTCATGAGGGAAATTGGTCTATAATTTTCTTTCTCTGTTTTATCTCTTCCTGATTTAGGTATCAGTACCATATTTGTGTCATAGAAAGAATTTGGTAGGACTCCTTCTTCACTAAATCCTCCAAATAGTTTGTAGAGTGTTGGAATTGATTGTTCTTTAAATGTTTGATAGAATTCACTAGTGTATCCATCTGGCCCTGGAGATTTTTTTCTAGGCAGTTCACTGATGGCTTTTTTACTTTCTTTTTCTGAGATGGTGCTATTTAAGTAATTTACTTCCTCTTCAGTTAATCTGAGCAACTTGTATTTTTGTAAATATTCCTCCATTTCACTAAGATTGTCAAATTTATGTGCATACAATTGGGAAAAATAATTCCTAATTATTGTTTTGATTTCCTCTTCATTGGAGTTAGATTCACCCTTTTCATTTTTAATACTCATAATTTGGTTTTCTTCTTTTTTTTTATCATATTGACTAAGGATCTATCAATTTTATTGATTTTTTCATAAAACCAGCCCTTAGATTTATTTATTAATTCAACAAACAAAGAAACATGCAGGTCCAGACTGCAGCTTCCTGAGTCTGCTGGCCACACTCAGTCCTCTCCCCCTGGAGGACTTGGAGGCAGTATGGGTCTGGCAGTATGGGTCTGGCCCTGGCCCTGTTCATATGGTATCACTGAGGCTCCTTGAACCCTGGGCTTTCCTGGATCACAGTCCTTCTAACCCTCCTCTTGCAGAGTCGCCTACACTGACCCATCAGCTCTTAGCTCATGACCACGCTTCCAGTGCTCTGAGAGGGTTATCACTCACCAAGAGTTGTATCAGGAGTTGTAGCCATAAAGTCAAAATTAATTAAATTATTAAAAAAAAACCTTTATTCTAGCCATATGCGAAAAAAGCTGTGGATCTGAAACCATAGCTGAACAGTCCCTGACTTTGTGGGAATTTAGCATCCAGTTTGGGAAAAGGCAAATGGTGTCTACAGAATAATTCCAAGAGGGACAGAAGACATACATATGGGAGGAGCAGCAGAGACCTCCCCAATGGGATGGAACCTGAGCTGGGCTTCAGAGGAAGCTGGAGATTCTGCCTGGGGGAGGGAGGAGGGCCTGCATGGCCCTCTGAGGGGGCCACCTGTGCAAAGGCCTGGCAGTGAGTCATGGAAGGCTGTGTGCAGGAAGGGCTGGTGTGCTAGCTTCACTAGAACAGAGAGGACACAAAGCTGGTGGATATGTCATCATCTTGGAAACATCTGAGGCAGCCATACTGTGGAGAACGTTAAATGCCAGCCTGAGGATTCTGGGTTTGATCCTAGAGTCCACAGAAAACTGGTGGAGATTTTTGAGAAAGTGACATGATCAGATTTAAAGAATATCAACTCTTCACCTGTGTGTAAGTGGGAACATTACCAGAGTTCCTGTTCATTTGGATCCCCAGGATAATAAGGTTTTTCTTGTACCTCAGTTCTTCTGATCCACATGTAAATCCTGAGTTCAGTCATACACTAGGGAGAGATGAGGCCACAGGGAAGAATAAACAGGGAGGGGACCTGAGAGTCAAGAGACCAGGATCAAGTCCTGATTCTGACTCATGCTGGCTGTGTCCCTGTGTCCCTGCCCAGCCTCTGAGTGCTAACAACAGCACCCCAGCAACAGAAGCTGTAGAGATGCATGAGAGGGATATTTGTCATTAGAAGCTTATCTTACCAAATCATATTTTGAGGAATTTGGAGGAATGTATATTAATATTAATACTAATATTGCTAGAGCCTGGACCTGGATTCAGGAAGACCTGAGTTCAAATCCTGCTTCAGACTTTTACTAGGTGTGAAACCCAGACCATGTCAGTCAGCTTTGACTGTCTCAGTTTCATCTATGAAATGGGTATAATACCCCATATCAGAGCTATTAGCTAATAATAACTACCTGCTCATGTAATTATGAGGAAAATATGAGATAAAACTTAATATACTTTGTAAACTTTAAGGTAGTTAGAAATGCAAGCTATACAATAACATCAATGGTTATGATTATTATATCACATCCTTATTAGATCACGAGGACTTTGGAGCATGGCCTCCTTCTGCTTTTCCCTTTGTATTCTCAGTGCTTTGTACTTTGCTTTGTACATGGCACAATAATTTTTTTTCTTTCTTTTTGGAGGGCAATTGGGGTTAAGTAACTTGCCCAAGGTCACACAGCTATGTTTTTTGTTTTGTGTTAAGTGTCTGAGGCCTGATCTGAACTGAGGTCTTTCTTACTCCAGGGCCAGCACTCTCCTCACTGCACCACCTAGCCACCCCTAATAAGTTCTTTTTCAACTGATTGTATCTTAAAGCAGATCAAAGCTTTATGTCTCCCTTTATTTTTGTGTATGTTTTCTTTCCCAGCATGATTAATCTGGAAATAGGTTTTGCATTATAGCACTTCTATAACCTGTATCAGATTGTTTGCCTCCTTAGTGAGAGGGGAGAAGAGGCAGGGAATTTGAAACTCAAAAAGTTTTTAAAAGAATGTGAAAAATTATGTTTAGGGGCGGCTAGGTGGCGCAGTGAGTAGAGTGCTGGCCCTGGAGTCAGAAGGACCTGAGTTTGGTTCCAGCCTCAGACACTTAACACACACAAAAACAAAAACCTAGCCTTGTGACCTTGGGCAAGTTACTTAACCCCAATTGCCCTCGAAAAAGCAAAAAAAAAAATATGTTTATATATAATTGGAGAAATATATTTTTTTAAAAGCAGGTAAAGCTTAAGTGCTTTTTCAATGTTCATTCATTCACTGCTAATTGGGTAAAGGAGAGATTGGATGGAAGCAGATCCAACTGGGTCCCTTATAATGCCCAAGGACAGAAGTGATTAGCCTGAAGTGAAGGACTTTCTCCAGTTTCCTTGTCTGTGTTTCTGAGCTAGTGACCGTCACCTTAATGGTCTCATACTAAGCAGAGATGTGTCCAGATCCACATTTCTAGAAACAGTCACAGCCAAGACAAGGGATAGACCAGAGGATGGGCCCTCACCTTTATGGCATGCCTGGAATGGGCAAATGGGGACAATACCTGAAGTGATGTCGTCTAGTGACAGACACAACCCATTTCCCTAGGATTGAGTCTATCCTAGGCTTTTCCCAGGTCCCAGGATGGCATCTGTCCAGCAGCCAGACCCTCCTTGTTGCCTCCTTGAATTCTCACCTTCTCCAGCAGAGGGAGGCAGTGAGGCAGGTCCATGAGCAGAGTCAGGGGAGGCAGGCCCCAATCCTATCACCTGTGAGCTCCTGCCTTCTGTGCCAGCTCCCCAGGGCTTGGGGCTCTCTCCTGGTTGTGTGCAATTTAGTCCTGGGACAGAGAGAGAAGCCTCCCTCCATTCACCCACCACCAGCTGCAGTCATTCCTACATCAATCACTAACCATGATCTTGCCTTTGCTCTTGAGGTCACACATTTGGGGACAGAAAAGAATGAGGCTCCTCCCCCAGAGGCAGCCTCAGCCAGTGTGACTCAGTGTGGCTCACAGGGGCCCTGAGGAGGGGCTCCTGGAGACCTGGGGCTGTTTTGCATATGGAGACCCAAGGGCCCTGCAGTGAGCCCTGCTCAGGATATAAAAGCTTCCTCCTTCCTTGCTGCCCTCCCAGGGCTCTGAGTGCTCTCTGTGCAGGTGTCTGAAGGCCAGGATGGGGTCCCCATGGCAGCTTCTCTGGCTTCTGGTGTTCTGGGCTCAGGGTAAGACACAGCAAAGAAGGGAAGGGTCGAGAAGGTCACAGGTTTTCAGCGATTAAAATCTAATGATGAACCCTTGATCCACTGGGTGAGGAAGCTTAGGTATAGTATAGGCAGAGATGTGGGTTGACTAAGATGATGATGCCCCAGATTAGAAACATTGAGAGGTTTGTGGGGAAAATTGTTTCTCTCTCATGTTGACATCAGATACAAATACTTGTAGTCATTTGAGATTTCCATGTTTTCCACAAAACTGTCTCATTCATATACTTTAAGTTGTACAATTCTCCCCTTTCTGTCTTCCTCTAACTTTGTTTGTTTTCTAGATTCCCAGGAAGCCATTGTGCTGACTCAGTCTCCTGGCTCGTTGTCCAAATCTTCAGGAGAGACAGTCACCATCAGCTGCAAGGCCAGTCAGAGTGTCACTGGTAGTTCTGGTACTAGCTTCTTACATTGGTACCAGCAGAAACCAAGCCAAGCCCCCAGACTCCTGATCTACAAGGCTACCAGCCTGGCATCTGGAGTGCCTGCCCGGTTCAGGGGCAGTGGGTCCGGGACAGATTTCACTCTCACCATCAGCAGCCTGCAGCCTGAAGATGCTGGAGATTATTACTGTCAGCAGAGTTATGAATGGCCTCCCACAGTGCTTCAGCCCTTAACAAAAACCTGCCCAGACTTTTCAGTGCATTCAGCTCAGAGCAGCAGCTGCCTCCTCTCTGGTCCCTAGGGCAGAGCAGCCCCTGCTCTCTGGGCAACCTCACATCTCCCAGGACTTCCCCTTTCTGGTCCCCCAGGTCCCCTCCTTCTAGCAAAGCCTTGTCAATCACAAACCCTGCCTGCCCAGCCCAGACAGAGTTGAGGTGGCTCAGCCCCCTGGGAAATAAGGGGAAAATCTAGTCAGGGGAAATAAGTACTGACCCTTCAAGTCCACTTGATATCTTTGCCTTGAGAAAAAGTGTTTCTCTTGTGGGCGCCCAAGTTCATGTTGAGGAGGCTTTGCTGTTGCTCTCTATAGCAAAGGAAAGAGATTTGTTGGCTGCCAGCATTCTGTGCCATCTGACTCTTGGTAACCCACATGGGGTTTTTCTTGGCAAAAGTGATTTGCTGATTCCTTCTCCAGCTCATTTCAGAGGTGAGGAGACTGAGGCAAATTGATTTGCCCAGGGTCACACAGCTGTTAAGTGTCCAAGTCCACCTCAGCACATGAGTATTTTGGAATTCAGGCTCTGTGTGACACACCTGCTGCCATTTTATAGATGAGAAGGCAACTGTTGTCTACAGAGTAATCTCAAGAGGGAAAGAAAACATGTATGGGAGGAATAGCAAAGGCCTGACCAGTGGGTGTGACCTGCTCTCCCAGGAACTCCCCCTGTACCTGCTGGAAGGTATACTCCCACCCACCCAGGGGCACACATCAGCCTGAGCCAGCCAATAAGGCTACTTCTCCAGACACAGGAAATGATGACTGTCCCAGTGGTGGTAACTAGGTGAGTGAAGACATTCAGCCTGGCTCTTGGCCAGGCCCAGGTCATGAGGAACCCAGCCCCAGGAATTGAGTGTGGCCAAGGCGGGGAAAAAAAGGAATGTAGTCATAGCATGGTAGTCAGGTGGCTCAGTGGATGGAGCCCTGGGCCTGGAATCCAAAAGACTCATGTTTCTGAGTTCAAATCTCACTAAGTATGTAACCCTCAGCAAATTACTTACCCTTGTTTTCCTCAGTTTCCTTATCTGTGGAATGAGCTGGAAAAGGAAATGGAAAACCCCTCTAGGCCCTTTGCCAAGAAAACCCCGAGTGGGATTATGAAGTCAGAAACAACTGAACTAAGGTTACCCACAAGTCTCCATCAGTTTGCTATAGAGAGCAAAGCCTCCTCAGCATGAACTTGGGATCCAAGAAGAGAAATACTTTATGTCGATGCAAAGAGATTGAGTGAACTTGGAGGGTCAGCATCTTCTCTGCTTGGATTTCCCCCTTTGTTTCCCAGGGGGCTGAGCCACCCCCACTCTGCCTTGGCTGGGCAGGCAGGGTCTGTGATCGACAAGGCTTTGCTAGAGGGAGGGAAAGGGGAAGCCCTGGGAGATGTGAGGCTGCCCAGAGAGCAGGAGCTGGGCTCCAGAGAGGAAAGAGCTGCTGCTCTGAGCTGACTCCCCTGAACACCTGGGCAGGTTTTTGTTCAGGCCTGAAGCACTGTGGGAGGCCACTGATCACTCTGATGACAGTAATAAACTCCAGCATCCTCAGGCTCCAGGCTGCTGATGGTGAGAGTGAAATCTGTGCCAGACCCACTGCCACTGAACCGGGCAGGCACTCCATCTGGCAGGGTGGTAACCCTGTAGATGAGCAGCCTAGGGACTTGGCCTGGTTTCTGCTGGTACCACTGTAACTATTTATTACTGAAAATATCTAAATCCTCACTGGCTTTGCAGCAGATGGTGACTCTCTCTCCTGGAGAGCTGGACAAGGCATTTGGAGTCTGGCTCAGCACAATGGCCCCACTGGAATCTAGGAAGAAACAAGAATTAGATCATGAGAGAAATGTGTAATGGACCATAGTAAAATGCAAGAAGAGGAAAATTTTGTGGTGATCAGTGAATCCCCAAATCTCTGACAATTGCTTGTATTTGTTATTGAGGTTGAGAGGAACCGTGTTTCCGCACAGACCTCACAGCTGTTTTTAGTCTTAGTTTTTATTGCATGGCCTGGTCATGCCTGTCAGCCCATGTGCCCTTGCTCTTTTTAAGCTTTCTCACCCACCAGATGGAGGGAGTCTCAAGTTTTGTTTTCCAGGGTGAACCTCTACTCTTGAGGCTCCTTCTCTGATTTGCTGTGTCTTACCCTGAGCCCAGAGCACCAAGAGCCAGAGGAGCTGCCGGGGAAATCATCCTGGCCCTTGGAGATCTGTAGACAGAGCACCCTGAGCCCAGAGACAGGAAGGAAGAGGGGGCTTTATAGCTGAGCAGAGCCTCTGAGAGCTCCCTTGGGTCTCCATATGCAAAAGAGCCCCTGGTCTGGTATGAGCCTCATCTCAGGCCCTGTCAGTCAGGGTAAGTGACACCAGCTGATGCTGGCCTTGGGGAACGTGGTTTCCTCTTTTGTGTCCCCAAATCTGGGACCTTGAGGCCATACTTCTGAGGCCATACTTCCATACTTCCTGCTTAGTGTCTGACATAGGAATGGTTGCAGCAGGTTGGGCAGAAATGAAGAAAGGCTTCTGGCTGTGCCCTTGGACTAGATTCCCTGTAAGCAGGAGACAGCTCCAAGCCTTGGGGAGGTGGTAGAGATGGCAGGACCTCAGGGACCCTCACCTGACTCTACTCATGCATCTGCCCCACTACCTCCTTCTGATGGAGAAGGAATGGAGTCAAGGAGGCAGTAAGGAGGGTCCAGCCAAGACCTGACAGTCCTTTAGCCAGGGTCCCTGCGAAAAACCTATGTGAATGAATCCAGTCAGTCCCTAGGTGAAGTCACTGGAGTTATCGTGGGCATTGAGGAAGCAAACATTATGCTTGCTCTGGTCTCCATATTCCTGTCCTAGACGAAGTAAAAAGTTAGAAGTTATAGTCCTGTAGCTCTGGTCTCTGTCAAGCCTGGCCACTTCTCAGAACATGGATCTGGGTCAATCTGTGGGCCCAAACGGGAGGGGATGGTGAGTGACTCAGAGACAAGACAAGGAAGCTGGAGAATGAGTCATTTGCTTCTGTCCAATCACTCCTCTCTTAGGGGATGGCCATACTCTCCTTATTGGAATCTCTGCCTCTTTCTCTCTCCTCTCTTCCATCATGGAGATGTCTGAAGAGACTTTGCTCCTATAGTTATGAACCACCAATGCCCAGATCTGGAGTCTATGTAGCACAGGGTTAGTTCTTTCCAGATCCATTTCAAGTATTTATCAACTAAGGCACTCATAGAACAATGTGCTTGGATTCATGAGGACTTGTATTTGAATCGACCTGTCTTCTCAATCTTAATAACCAAATAAGCTTTCTGAGCTCCTGCTCCCCCCACCATAAATGGGATTAATAGGAGCCCCCACTGTCCCAGGGTTGTTGTGAGGGTCAAAAAACCCAATGTGGAGTGGTTGCACATTAGACATTTCTGTATAGATGTGAGCTCTTGCTCTTCTATTCTGCTCACATGTCCATTATGACAATGAACACTTGGACCATAACCCCTTCCTAGGTGATTCTCGTGTCCCTATTCTAGCTCTTTCCACACATGTTGCTGGACCTTGGAAAAAGGATGAGGAAAATGAAGACTGCCTCCTCCCCCTCTTCCCTCTGACCAGGAGAGGGCACCGTTGCTCTTCTCATAGTCACAGATTGTCATTTGTCCTTTGTTCTCAAAGAGGACCAAGAAGGTGATGTCATGACTTAACTGAGGCTTGTCTGTGCAGAGTCACCAGCCTCACTGTCTCCTCCTGAGCCACGTGGGTCCAGTTGGAAGATATAGATTGGAATGACAGGAGATGTCCCCGGATGTAGTGAGAAACCTCGTCCTTTTTTAGCTAAGGGCTATCCCAGGTTTCAGTTTGCCTGAGGCAGCATCCACTCTGTGATTAAGTGCTGCACAACCTAAGAGTGAATTCTGTTAGCAAAAGCTTCATGGACAGTTTCACAACCTTTAGATGCAATTGAGTTTTGGTGTGCTTAGCAATACTTGGAATCAGGGTGGCAATGACTGAAAATTAGACATTGTTTTGTTTGGTGAGATCATCTGTTATAAAAGAAATGATTGCATCAAGATTCAAATGAGTTCAATTCAATTCAAAAGAATTTATTGAGTACTAGCTGTGTACTAGTCACTAACTTGGGTGCTTTGAGGCTCCATTTTGTCAAGTCAACCAAACTGGACTAAACTTGAGGAATTCCATCATTTCGGGGCAATGATTTGGGGAAGTTCCAGGAGATCTCATACCCAGGAATGGCCTGAGACCCCCCCAGCATGGGCCCTGAAAGAGCCTCCAAAGTGTAACACCCACTGATGATTCCAGGCCCCTGATGAGGGGGGCAGCTCAAAGCCCCTTATGAATTCCAATCACTTTTACCCCTGGTAATGGACCCACAATTTCCTAATAACATACCTCTAGCTGCTAAAGCCAGCTTTAGTTCAATTCCATTTTTTAAAAGTAGCATGGACAATGGAGGCAAATACAGGAAGGCATAGCCAATTAGAATTTGCAGAGTGTTTATTCACTGGCTGGGGTCTGTCTCCCTGGTAAAAACCAAGGGAAGGCAGCCCTGAGCAGTCTGTCCAGCAAGCTTTTATACAGTTAAAAGTACTTCCTGAAACAAACAATGGTCAGCAAGGCAACTGTTGCTACATAGGGATGTAAACTGAGGGGGGACTTGCAAGCTAGTGGGGCAGATCTTTGTTTTGGTTACATCTTGGTTACAAGGCAGGTACCTGGTGAGGTTTCACAAGGGTCATAACTTTACACTAGGTTCCTGGGGCCCCCTGAGGGGCCTTATGAGGGGCCTTGTGTAGGAGCTAGCACTGTGGGAACCTAGCTGACACTTCAGTAGCATTACACGTATGTGGAGGGAGGGCAAATCTAGCTTGAGAAATTATGGACAGAATTTCAGTCCAAGAATCCAACCAGAGTGAGGGAGAATAGAACCAGCTTCAAGGAAGGCAGATTAAAAACAAAGAAACATTCAGGTCCAGACTGAAGCTTCCTGAGTCTGCAGGCCATACTCAATTCTCTTCCACTGGAGGCCTTGTAGGCAGGATAGGGTCTGACTCTGGTCACCTGATATCCCCGAAGCTCCTTGGATCACAGTTTACCTAACCCTTGGCAGGAAGAACTGTCTCTCCTGATCCATCAGCATTTAGCTCCTGACCTGGCCCTCCAGTGTTCTGGCTTATAGTCTACTACTCACCAAAAGGCAGGGTCCACATCCCATCAGGATGTTTGGGTATAAGTCAACAAACACATCAAATTTTGTTTTAAAATGTGAGAATAAAAATGGATTCTAAGAATGTAGCCAAATGGTTCCTGCCCTTGTGAGACTTTGTTATTCAGTTGGGGAAAAGGCAACTGTTATCTTCAGAGCATTTCTTTTTTTAAAAAAAATTATTTATTTATTTTTCATTTTCAATATTCACTTCCATAAGATTTTAAGTTTCAAATGTTCTCCCCATCTCCCCCTTAACCCCACTCCAAGATGGCATGCAATTTGGTTACCCCTTCTCCTAGTCTACCCTCCCTTCTACCACCCCCACATCCCCTTCTTTACTTTCTTGTAGGTCAAGATAGATTTCTGTCCCCCATTGCCTGTATATCTTATTTCCCAGTTGCATGTAAAAATAATTTTTAATATTTGTTTTTAAAACTTTGAGTTCCAAATTCTCTCTCTTCTTCCCTCATTGAGAAAACAATTCAACATAGATTATACATGTGTAGTTATGCAAAACACTTCCATAGTAGTTATATTATAAAAGACTAATTATATTTCCTTCTATCCTATCTCTCCCCTATTTATTCTGTTTTTTTTCCTTTGACCCTGTCGATTTTCAAAAGTGTTTGCTACTGACTACTCCACCCAATCTGCCCTCCTTTTTATCATCTCACCTCTTATCCCCTTCTCCCCTACTTTCCTGTAGTGCCCTATTTCTTTTAAATACACAATTCAATGTGTATATTATTCCACCTTAAGTCAAAATCAAGAGAGTAAGGTTGACTCTTTTCCTCTCACCTCACCCTCTTCCTCTCCACTGTAAAACCTTTTTCTTGCCTCTTTGATGTGAGATAATTTACCCTATTCTATCTCTCTTTCTCATTTTCCCAATATATTCCTCTGTGACCCTTCATTTTACTTTTTGGATATCATCCCTCCATATTCCACTCACCCTGTGCCTTCTGTCTTTTGGTTCTGTTTTATTTTTTGATTTCTTGATTTCTCATAAAGTCGTTCATTTCCATTTGCTCCTGCTCCTCTAATTTTAAAGGAATTATTTTTTTCAATGAGCTTTTGAACCTCCTTTTCCATTTGGCCAATGTTGCTTTTTAAGGCATTCTTCTCAAATTTTCTTGGCAAAGATACTGGAGTGGTTTGTTATTTCCTTTTCCAGTGGATCACTTTCTGTCAGAACTCCCCACTATGAGTGAACAGTGAAGCACACCTGCATGGCTTAACTCATAGCTCCATTGAGTAACTCAAGACCCTCCAGCTGAACAAGGTAGTGATCAGGAGGGGACTGATATATGTAGGTGACAAGTACAAGAATGACCAATATAGCCTTTTGTCCATGTTCAGCTACTTGATCTTGACCTGTTCTTTCTGGTCTTTCCTGGTCTGGCCTGGCCCATGACCATTCCTTTTCATTCCCCAAGACAACTCCTGGTGCTCCCTGGGTAAGGCAGTCCTCTCTAGAGCCCCAAGTCTCATCCTGGGTTTTCTAATAGACAGACTTCTTAGATCACAGAGACACCTAAAGCACAGGCACAGAAGGTAAAGCACAGAGAAAAAGGCATCTTAGGAAAGAGAAGGTTGAGAGGTAAACCTCTGTCCCTGAGGGGGAAATAGGTTTGAGATTTTCCTGTCTCTAGCCCCCCACCTCAGGTTGTGTCTCTGTGTGACTCATGCCTCTTATTAACTGCCCCAGACTTGAATAGGATGATCAGGGTGTATTATTGAGGTTATTTCTCCTATTTATAATTAATTGGAATCTCCATAGATTGGAGTAATAGCCTGATGATTGAAGACTGAGAAACCAGATGGTAAAATAGTGAAGGAGTAGTTTGGGTACCTGCTTTACTTCCCGTTAAATATTTTTAAATTTTTATTTAAATAGAATTTTTTCCCTAACACATATTAAGAACTTCTTAAGAGCACTCTCCTTTAGCAACCCTATGGGGCAGCTAACTCTTGGAGTATAGTTAGAGCTGACTAGGTATGGATGTGATGGTCAAGACAGTTGGAGGCCTGTCTGCTTGATATGTTTTCCTGTTTTCTTATAACTTCTGTCTGTATACTCTGAAGTTTGGGGTGCTGACTTTTCCCCCCAAACAAGGTAAATGCTATATTTGATTGATTAAAGCAAGATTGTTAACCCATTCTGAGTTGCTTTCCTTTAGAAAAGCAGATCTAAGAACCTGTGTTGGCAGCCATCCTGGGGAAGCTGAGGTACTTGCTGCAATACAGCCAAATAATGATTTTCTTGGACCAAGTAGTATGTAAACTGAAGTACACATGTTCCTACTCTGACATGGATGAGAGAGGATGGTCCACTCTATTACACATGCGTTGAAAATGGTTCACCAAGCCTCTACATGGGTTAGTACCAGGGAGTCTAAGAAATTAGCAAAAAGGGCATTGCAAGAGACAGGGGATTTGGCCAGTACATGCACAGAGAAGGCATATTGTGAGAGTCCCCTAGAACGTTGCCACATCCCAACCAGACAAGCAGCGTGAACAATAATGTTGTAGATGTCTTAAGAGACTTCACTCCAATGGTCATGAGTCACCTGTTCCCAGTTTTGGAGAGTCCTGTAGCACTGGGATACTCTTCTCCAGAATCAGTTGTAATATTTATCAGTTAAGGGGCCAATAGAGTAATGAGCCTGAGTCATGAAGGCCTGGATTTGAATCCTCCTCTCCCCTGAAATGGAATCTCTTTCTGAGCCTCCATTTCCTCCACCATCAAATGGGCTAATAGGAACACTCACCTGACCATAGTGTTTGGGAGAGTAAAGACCTGGTGTAGAGTGGTTTGCAAATTAAACATTCCTGTATAGATTTGAGCTCTTGCTCTAGTCCTGTGCTCTGCCTAGCTGGATCGCTCATGTCCACCATGACAACAGTACCGGGACATTGACCTCCACCTTGTTGACTTCTCAGGTCCCTACTCTAGCCCTAACTACCTGTTGCTGGGTCTTGAGAAAGGAATAGGTACATCAAGAATGCCTCCTGTCCCTCCTCCCTCTGACCAGGAGAGGGCAGCATTACTCTTCTCATAGTCCTCCCTTCTCAAGGAAGAACCAATGACTTTGGGAAGTAGGTGTCTTGATTTGCAAGTGAATTGGATTTCAGTGAAACAGGGCTCTGCCAAGTCACCAGCCTCACTCTCTCCTCCAGAGCCATGGGGGTCCAGTGGCTAGACCTAAATCAAGACAACTGGCCAGGGCTCTGGGAGCAATGGGAGATCTTGGCCTCTTTAAACTTAAGGTCCTTCCCAGGTCTCAGTTTGTCTGAGGCAGCATCCATTCACTGACTAAGCTCTGCACACCCTAAGAGTGAATGCTCTTAGCAAAAGCTCCAGAGAGAGTTCACAACCTTTAGTTGTAATTGGATTTTGTGCTCAACAACACTTGGACCAAAGGTGGCCATAGATGAAGGATAGACATTACTTTGTTTGGGAAGGGCATGTGTTATAAAAGAGGTGATTGCAGTGAGCTTCCAGTCAGTTCAATTCAAAAGCATTTATTGTGCATCTGCTGTGGCCTAGGCTTTAGGTGAGAATCCATTTTATTAAGTAACCAAATTGGCCTAGACGTGAGGAGTTCTATCATTGCTTGGCAATGACTTGGCCAGGTGCTGGGAGATCTTGTACCCAGGGATGGCCTCAGACCCCCAGCTTGGTCCAGGTCCCTGATGGAGGGACCTCAAAGCCTCTTCTCAATTCCAATCACTTTAACCTATGGTCAGGGACCCCCAATTTCCTAATGAGTTGCACTAGGTCCAACTGTTGGGAAGACTCCCCCTAAAGAAAACAGTAGCTGTATTTAAAAAAATCATTTTGTTTCAAATATGTGGAAGGAGAGTAAATCCGGCTTGAGAATCTTTGGACAAAGCCTCCAGACCAAGAATCCAATCTAGAGTGAGGGAGAAGAGAACCAGCTTCAGAGGAGTCAGAGGAAGCACGAACAAACCAAGAAACGTTCAGGTCCAGACTACAGCTTCCTGACTCTCCTGCCTCCTGGCTACACTCAGTCTTCTTCCACTGGAGGACTTGGAGGCAGGATGGGGTCTGGCCCTGGTCACATGACATCCCTGAAGCTCTTTGAACCCTGGGCTTTCCTGGATCACAATCCTCCTAACCCTCCTCAGACAGAACGGCCTACACTGACAGATCAGCTCTTAGATCATGGCCAGACCTTCAGTGTTCTGGCTCGTAGGCTTCCAGTCAGCAGGAGGCAGGGTCCCCATCATATCAGGACTTGTAGTCATAAAATCAAAATCAATTAAATTATTAAAAAACACTTTAATCTAACTTTATGTGAAAAAAGTTGTGCATCCAAAGACCAGAACTGAATAGTTCTTGCCCATGTGGGAATTTAACATTCAAGGGGGAGATGGTAAGTGGTGTCTACACAGAAATTCCAAAAGGGAAAGAAGGCACATATATGGAAGGAGCAGCAGAGGCCTCCCCAGTGGGATGGAACCTGAGCTCGGCTTCACAGGAAGCTGGACATTCTGCCTGGTGGAGGTGGAGAGGGCCTGCATGGCCCTGTGAGGGAGCCACCTGTGCAAAGGCCTGGTAGTGAGTGATAGAAGGCTGTGTGCAGAGAGAGCTGGTGTGCTGGCTTCACTGGAACGTAGAGGACACAAAGCTGGTTAATATGTCATCAGCCTGGGAACATAGGAGGGAGCCATGTTGTGGAGAATGTTAAATGCCGGCCTGAGGATTCTGGGTTTGATCCTAGAGACCACAGAAAACTGGTGGAGATTTTTGAGAAAGGGACATGATCAGATTTAATGAGTATCAAGTTGGCACCTATATAGAAGAGGGAAAATGATCAGATTTAATGAGTATCAACTTGGTACCTGTATAGAAGAGGGAAAATGATCAGATTTAATGAGTATCAACTTGGTACCTGTATAGAAGAGGGAAAATGATCAGATTTAATGAGTATCAACTTGGCACCTGTACAGAAGAGGGAAAATGATCAGAGTTCCTGTTCATTTTTTCCCCCAGGATAATAAAGGTTTTCTTGTACCTCTTCTTCTGATGCACATGTAAATCCTGAGTTCAGTCATACACTAGGGAGAGATGGGGCCACAGGGAATGATGGAGAGGGAGGAGACCTGAGAGTCAAGAGACCAGGATCAAGTCCTGATTCTGACTCATGCTGGCTGTGTCCCTGAACAGCTACCTAACCCCTGAGTGCTAATGACAACTCCCCAGCAATAGAAGCTGTAGAGAAAATGTCACGATGCATGGGGGATATTTGTCACTGACAGCTTATCATACCAAATCATATTTGGAGAAATATATATTAATACCTATATGGCTATATCCTATGTGGTGTGGTGACTGGAACCAGGACCTGGATTCAGGAAGACCTGAGTTCAAATCCTACCTCAGAATTTTACTAGCTGCAAAACACAGACCACATCATTCAGCTTTCACTGTCTCAGTTTCATCTATGAAATGGGTGTAATACCCCATATCAGAGCTGTCAGCTAATAATACCTACCTGCTCACATAATTATGAGGAAAATATGAAACAAAACTTACTGTATTTTTCAAACTTTAAGGCAGTCAAAAATTCAATCTGAGCAATAATATTAGTGATTATGATTGTTATATCACATCTTCATTAGATCATGAAGCCTTTGGAGCATGGACTGGTTCTGCTTTTCCCTTTTATCCTCAGCACTTTGCTTTGTACATGGCACAAAGAGTTCTTTTTCAAATGATTGTGTCTGAATGAAGATGAAAGCATCCTGTCCTACTGGATTTTTGTGTATGTTTTCTTTCACAACATGATTAATCTGGAAATAGATTTTGCATTATAGCACTTGTACAACCTCTCTCAGATTCCTTGCCTTCTCAGTAAAGAGAGAGAAGAGGGAAGGAATTTGAATCCTAAAATTATTTTTAAAAGAATGATAAAAATTGTTTTTGAAAATAATTAGAAAAATAGTTTTTTAAAAGCAGGTAAAGCATAAGTGCTTTTTCATATGTTCATTCTCTGTTGATTGGAGAGAGGAAAGACTGGAGGCAGGGGAATCAAAAGGGGCCCTTGCAATGCCCCAGGACATAAGGGCTTTGCCAGAAGTGAAGGACTCTCTCCAGTCTCCTTGTCTGTGTTTCTGAGCTAGTGGCCCTCACCTTCATGGTCTCACACTGAGCATAGATGTGCCCAGATGCACATTTCTAGAAACAGTCACAGCCAAGACAAGGGATGGACCAGAGGATGGACAAGGGCAGATATAACCTTTACTTTCCCAATGCTCAGAACAACTAGAGTAATGTCATCTAGTGACTGACAAAGCCCATTCCCATAGGGATGCAGCTCTACCAGGCTTTTCCCAGGGCCCAGGCTGGGATCTGTCCACGAGCCAGACCCTCCTTGCTGCCTCCTTGAATTCTCACCTCAAGCAGAGGGAGGCAGTGAGGCAGCCCCTAGTCCCACCAGCTATGAGCTCCTGCCTTCTGTGCCAGCTCCCAGGCTCTCTCCTGTTTATGGCGAATCTAGTCCTGGACACAGAGAGAAGCCTCCCTCCATTCACCCATCACCAGCTGCAGCCCTTCCTACTTCAGTCACTTACCATGATCTTGCCTTTGCTCTTGAGGTCACACACTGGGGGACAGAAAAGAGTGAGGCTCCTCCTCCAGAGTCAGCCCCTGCCAGTGTGACTCAGTGTGGCTCACAGAGTCCCTGGAATCACCCCATTTGCTGGTGTTCTGGGGTCCCTCCAGCTAGCTGCTGGCCTGGCCGCCCTAGGGCTAAACCTGTATGGGCCCCGGGCTGGGCTCCCAGAGTACTGTGCTGTAGGTTCCCAGTGTACTGTGCTGCCTGCTCTCAGAGCACTGTGCTCCCAGATCCCTGCAGGGCTGCTGGGTTCTCTTCAGCGGGAGGTTAGTTTCTCTGTGAAGTTCTGTGGGTGCTGGGGCTCCAGAAGTTGTTCAGAGTCCCCTTTTCCATTATTTGGAAGTTTTGTGGGGCAGAGCACCTTGGAAGTGCTGTTTCTACTCCGCCATCTTGGCTCTGCCCCCTCTCAAGTAGTTTTTTACTTGATTCTCTAGGATTCTCTAAGTATATCATCATATCATCTGCAAAGAGTGATAGCTTGGTCTCTTCTTTACCTAATTTGATTGCTTTGATTTCTTTTTCTTCTCTAATTGCTACTGCTAACATTTGTAGTGCCAGATTGAATAAGAGGGGTGATAGTGGACACCCTTGTTTCACTCCTGATCTTATTGGAAATGCTTCTAGTTTATCCCCATTGCATATAATACCTGCTGATGGTTTTAAATAAATGTTACCTACTATTTTAAGGAAGGCTCCATTTATTCCTATTCTTTCTAGTATTTTTTAATAGGAATGGATATTGTATTTTGTCAAAAGCCTTTTCTGGATCTATTGAGATAATCATGTGGTTTCTGCTAGTTTTATTGTTGATATGATACTGATGGTTTTCCTAATATTAAACTATCCTTGCATTCCTGGAATAAATCCTACATGATCAAAGTGTATTATTCTTGTGATAAGTTGCTGTAGTCTTTTAGCTTATATTTTATTTAAAATTTTTGCATCTAAATTCATGAGGGAAATTGGTCTATAATTTTCTTTCTCTGTTTTATCTCTTCCTGATTTAGGTATCAGTACCATATTTGTGTCATAGAAAGAATTTGGTAGGACTCCTTCTTCACTAAATCCTCCAAATAGTTTGTAGAGTGTTGGAATTGATTGTTCTTTAAATGTTTGATAGAATTCACTAGTGTATCCATCTGGCCCTGGAGATTTTTTTCTAGGCAGTTCACTGATGGCTTTTTTACTTTCTTTTTCTGAGATGGTGCTATTTAAGTAATTTACTTCCTCTTCAGTTAATCTGAGCAACTTGTATTTTTGTAAATATTCCTCCATTTCACTAAGATTGTCAAATTTATGTGCATACAATTGGGAAAAATAATTCCTAATTATTGTTTTGATTTCCTCTTCATTGGAGTTAGATTCACCCTTTTCATTTTTAATACTCATAATTTGGTTTTCTTCTTTTTTTTTATCATATTGACTAAGGATCTATCAATTTTATTGATTTTTTCATAAAACCAGCCCTTAGATTTATTTATTAATTCAACAAACAAAGAAACATGCAGGTCCAGACTGCAGCTTCCTGAGTCTGCTGGCCACACTCAGTCCTCTCCCCCTGGAGGACTTGGAGGCAGTATGGGTCTGGCAGTATGGGTCTGGCCCTGGCCCTGGTCATATGGTATCACTGAGGCTCCTTGAACCCTGGGCTTTCCTGGATCACAGTCCTTCTAACCCTCCTCTTGCAGAGTCGCCTACACTGACCCATCAGCTCTTAGCTCATGACCACGCTTCCAGTGCTCTGAGAGGGTTATCACTCACCAAGAGTTGTATCAGGAGTTGTAGCCATAAAGTCAAAATTAATTAAATTATTAAAAAAAAACCTTTATTCTAGCCATATGCGAAAAAAGCTGTGGATCTGAAACCATAGCTGAACAGTCCCTGACTTTGTGGGAATTTAGCATCCAGTTTGGGAAAAGGCAAATGGTGTCTACAGAATAATTCCAAGAGGGACAGAAGACATACATATGGGAGGAGGAGCAGAGACCTCCCCAATGGGATGGAACCTGAGCTGGGCTTCAGAGGAAGCTGGAGATTCTGCCTGGGGGAGGGAGGAGGGCCTGCATGGCCCTCTGAGGGGGCCACCTGTGCAAAGGCCTGGCAGTGAGTCATGGAAGGCTGTGTGCAGGAAGGGCTGGTGTGCTAGCTTCACTAGAACAGAGAGGACACAAAGCTGGTGGATATGTCATCATCTTGGAAACATCTGAGGCAGCCATACTGTGGAGAACGTTAAATGCCAGCCTGAGGATTCTGGGTTTGATCCTAGAGTCCACAGAAAACTGGTGGAGATTTTTGAGAAAGTGACATGATCAGATTTAAAGAATATCAACTCTTCACCTGTGTGTAAGTGGGAACATTACCAGAGTTCCTGTTCATTTGGATCCCCAGGATAATAAGGTTTTTCTTGTACCTCAGTTCTTCTGATCCACATGTAAATCCTGAGTTCAGTCATACACTAGGGAGAGATGAGGCCACAGGGAAGAATAAACAGGGAGGGGACCTGAGAGTCAAGAGACCAGGATCAAGTCCTGATTCTGACTCATGCTGGCTGTGTCCCTGTGTCCCTGCCCAGCCTCTGAGTGCTAACAACAGCTCCCCAGCAACAGAAGCTGTAGAGATGCATGAGAGGGATTTTTGTCATTAGAAGCTTATCTTACCAAATCATATTTTGAGGAATTTGGAGGAATGTATATTAATATTAATACTAATATTGCTAGAGCCTGGACCTGGATTCAGGAAGACCTGAGTTCAAATCCTGCTTCAGACTTTTACTAGGTGTGAAACCCAGACCATGTCAGTCAGCTTTGACTGTCTCAGTTTCATCTATGAAATGGGTATAATACCCCATATCAGAGCTATTAGCTAATAATAACTACCTGCTCATGTAATTATGAGGAAAATATGAGATAAAACTTAATATACTTTGTAAACTTTAAGGTAGTCAGAAATGCAAGCTATACAATAACATCAATGGTTATGATTATTATATCACATCCTTATTAGATCACGAGGACTTTGGAGCATGGCCTCCTTCTGCTTTTCCCTTTGTATTCTCAGTGCTTTGTACTTTGCTTTGTACATGGCACAATAAGTTTTTTTTCTTTCTTTTTGGAGGGCAATTGGGGTTAAGTAACTTGCCCAAGGTCACACAGCTAAGTTTTTTGTTTTGTGTTAAGTGTCTGAGGCCTGATCTGAACTGAGGTCCTTCTTACTCCAGGGCCAGCACTCTCCTCACTGCACCACCTAGCCACCCCTAATAAGTTCTTTTTCAACTGATTGTATATTAAGGCAGATCAAAGCTTTATGTCTCCCTTTATTTTTGTGTATGTTTTCTTTCCCAGCATGATTAATCTGGAAATAGGTTTTGCATTATAGCACTTCTATAACCTGTATCAGATTGTTTGTCTCCTTAGTGAGAGGGGAGAAGAGGCAGGGAATTTGAAACTCAAAAAGTTTTTAAAAGAATGTGAAAAATTATGTTTAGGGGCGGCTAGGTGGCGAAGTGAGTAGAGTGCTGGCCCTAGAGTCAGAAGGACCTGAGTTTGGTTCCAGCCTCAGACACTTAACACACACAAAAACAAAAACCTAGCCTTGTGACCTTGGGCAAGTTACTTAACCCCAATTGCCCTCGAAAAAGCAAAAAAAAAAATTATGTTTATATATAATTGGAGAAATATATATTTTTAAAAGCAGGTAAAGCTTAAGTGCTTTTTCAATGTTCATTCATTCACTGCTAATTGGGGAAAGGAGAGATTGGATGGAAGCAGATCCAACTGGGTCCCTTATAATGCCCAAGGACAGAAGTGATTAGCCTGAAGTGAAGGACTTTCTCCAGTTTCCTTGTCTGTGTTTCTGAGCTAGTGACCGTCACCTTAATGGTCTCATACTAAGCAGAGATGTGTCCAGATCCACATTTCTAGAAACAGTCACAGCCAAGACAAAGGATGGACCAGAGGATGGGCCCTCACCTTTATGGCATGCCTGGAATGGGCAAATGGGGACAATACCTGAAGTGATGTCATCTAGTGACAGACACAACCCATTTTCCTAGGATTGAGTCTATCCCAGGCTTTTCCCAGGTGCCAGGATGGCATCTGTCCAGCAGCCAGACCCTCCTTGTTGCCTCCTTGAATTCTCACCTTCTCCAGCAGAGGGAGGCAGTGAGGCAGGTCCCTGAGCAGAGTCAGGGGAGGCAGCCCCTAATCCTAGCACCTGTGAGCTCCTGCCTTCTGTGCCAGCTCCCCAGGGCTTGGGGCTCTCTCCTGGTTGTGAGCAATTTAGTCCTGGGACAGAGAGAGAAGCCTCCCTCCATTCACCCACCACCAGCTGCAGTCATTCCTACATCAATCACTAACCATGATCTTGCCTTTGCTCTTGAGGTCACACATTTGGGGACAGAAAAGAATGAGGCTCCTCCCCCAGAGGCAGCCTCAGCCAGTGTGACTCAGTGTGGCTCACAGGGGCCCTGAGGAGGGGCTCCTGGAGACCTGGGGCTGTTTTGCATATGGAGACCCAAGGGCCCTGCAGGGAGCCCTGCTCAGGATATAAAAGCTTCCTCCTTCCTTGCTGCCCTCCCAGGGCTCTGAGTGCTCTCTGTGCAGGTGTATGAAGGCCAGGATGGGGTCCCCATGGCAGCTTCTCTGGCTTCTGGTGTTCTGGGCTCAGGGTAAGACACAGCAAAGAAGGGAAGGGTCGAGAAGGTCACAGGTTTTCAGGGATTAAAACCTAATGATGAACCCTTGATCCACTGGGTGAGGAAGCTTAGGCTCAATAAAGGCAGATGTGGGTTGACAAAGATGGTGATACCCCAGATTGGAAACATTGAGAAGTCTGTGGGGAAAATGGTTTCTCTCTCACATTGACAGCAAATACAGCTTGTAGTCATTTGAGATTTCTGTGTTTTCCACAAAATTGTCTCATTCATGTTCCTTAAATTGGACATTCACCCATTTCTGTCTTCCTCTAATTTTGTTGGTTTTCCAGATTCCCAGGAAGCCATTGTGCTGACCCAGTCTCCAGGCTCCTTGTCCAGATCTCCAGGAGAGACAGTCACCATCAGCTGCAAGGCCAGTCAGAGTGTAACAGATAGTGATGGTGATAGCTACTTACATTGGTACCAACAGAAACCAGGCCAAGCCCCCAGACTCCTCATCTACTGGGCTAACACGTTGGAGTCTGGAGTGCCTCCCCGGTTCAGTGGCAGTGGGTCTAGGAAAGATTTCACTCTCACCATCAGCAGCCTGCAGCCTGAGGATGCTGGAGATTATTACTGTCAGCAGAGTTATCAATGGCCTCCCACAGTGCTTCAGCCCTTAACAAAAACCTCCCCAGACTTTTCAGTGCATTCAGCTCAGAGCAGCAGCTGCCTCCTCTCTGGTCCCTAGGGCAGAGCAGCCCCTGCTCTTTGGGCAACCTCACATCTCCCAGGACTTCCCCTTTCTGGTCCCCCAGGTCCCCTCCTTCTAGCAAAACCTTGTCAATCACAAACCCTTCCTGCCCAGCCCAGACAGAGTTGAGGTGGCTCAGCCCCCTGGGAAATAAGGGGAAAATCTAGTCAGGGGAAATACTGACCCTTCAAGTCCACTTGATATCTTTGCCTTGAGAAAAAGTGTTTCTCTTGTGGGCGCCCAAGTTCATGTTGAGGAGGCTTTGCTGTTGCTCTCTATAGCAAAGGAAAGAGATTTGTTGGCTGCCAGCATACTGTGCCATCTGACTCTTGGTGACCCACTTTGGGTTTTCTTGGAAAAGTCCTGGAGTGATTTGCTGTTTCCTTCTCCAGCTCATTTCAGAGGTGAAGAAACAGAGGCAAATTGATTTGTCCAGGGTCACACAGCTGTTAAGTGTCCAAGTCAGATTTAAACTCAGCACATGAGTATTTTTGAATTCAGGCTCTGTGGGCCACACTTGGCTGCCATTTTATAGACTAATTACTTTTTCTGGCCACACTGGTCTCAAAAGCCTGGCCCAGGACCTGAACTTGGGCAAGAGCCATGGTGAATGCCCTGACTCACCCAGCCACTGCCCAGTTAGAGACTCATCATTTCCTGTATGTGGAAGACAATGATTGCCTCATTGGCTAACTGAACTAATGTGTGCACCTGGGTGGGCTGGGATGTATTTCCCAATCAACATAGGGGGATTCCTAGGAGAACAGGTGGCAAGGTCACCCCCATTCACTGGCCATCTCTCCTAAGTGTCACTGACCCTGTTCTCTAAACCAAGGGATCCAAAGGTGATCTAAAGGCCCAAGGCTCTATCCATTCCCTGTAAGACCAAGAGCACACAAATGTTTTCACTAATACTTGATGGCTTTCTGGTCAGTTTTTGTTATTGAAAAGAAGAGGGCATTGATTTAGCAACTAGATTCAGCTCAGTGGGGTCTTGGGTCCCATACTCACAATGTTCCCAGACTCTTTCCTTCAACTTTACCCACCCAATCCCAAATCCCAGGAGTGGACTTGCATGAAGTACAAGTAGTTGCTTCCACTGAATTTTTTACACGGATTTTCTTCTAAGAATTTTCTTCCATGAAATGATGGTCCTAATGTAGGCATGGTAAAGTCCATACAAGGGTCATTGCAGTTGATGTGCAAAGTCTTGACATGGGTGGCCAGGGAAATGTGATTTCTTAAAAGAGTAGGTGTTTAACCTCAGCTTTGAAGAATACAAGGGATTCTCAGAGTCATGTGTGTGGAGTGCCTTTCAGGAATATGGTACCGCCTGGGCTTTGGCCTGGAGAGAGGAGATGAAATATTAATTGTGATGAAGAGCAGGACAGTTCTTTAGTTTGGCTTGTAGAAGAAATTAAGGTGTGTCTTGTGTAATTAATGTGGAAAGGGATGCTGAGCTAGATGGTGAAGACTTTAAATGACACACTGGTTTGTTTTTCATCATCAAGGCAGAAAGCAATCACTTGAGTTTATTCAGTCAGTCTGTCAGTACAGAATTATTAAATAGGTCCCATGTGCTGGGCACTGTGTGGGGGGAGTTCAATTGTCAGATCTCTGCCCCAGTTAAAGAACCAGAGACCCTCAGGGCTTGACCTTAGATATCACTTGAAGCAGAGATGCTTTCTGATCCTGTGGGAGTTGGGGTAGGGGGGACTGCCTTGTTATCTATTTGTCCAGGAAAATGAAGGTAGTTTCTAAATTAGCTAATACAGAGGAAGGAAGAAGGAAGAATTAGGAAGTAGAGATCTTAACTCTAACAATGCCATCCTAGCAAGAATCTCATATGGGGGTAGAGGGCTGAGGCTCTAGCAGTCAAAGTCCTTTTCATCAGTTGACCATCCACCCTACCCCCCACTCTCAGCACCTCATCATGTAGATATAGACACCCCAAAGCCTGATGCTACTTTACAGAACAAAGGAGCTTCCTTCCCTAGAAACATGTTTGAGATAGGTTGTGTATGAGTGTATGAGTGTCCCCTATATCCACTGGGATTGATATCTGAGACACAGCCACAAGAGCCACAGTCAGGGGAAAGGCAATTCTTTCTTGCATTCTCTGTACCTGTTTGTGATGCTTTACAGAAATTCATTTCATTGTCTTTTTTTTGTTTGTTTGTTTTTGGAGGGCAATTGGTGTTAAGTGTCTTGCCCAAAGTCAGAAGGCTAGTAAGTGTGTCAAGTCTGAGGCCAGATTTGAACTCAGGTCCTCCTGACTCCAGGGCCAGCTCCATTCACTGTCCCACCTAACCACCCCCATTTCATTGACTTTTTGTTCATTTTCCCCCTATGTTGCCCCTTTGCACACAGGCAAGAATCAGGAGGAAGAATGATGTAGATGTCTTTTTTTATGCTTCAATCTTTATTCAGGCATGGTCAGTTCTCTCTCTAGGGATGGATAGCCTTTTCATCCTAAGTCCTTCATAGTTGGCTTGGATCATTGGATTGCTGATAATAGTTAAGTCATTCACAGCTGACAATCATTCAATGTTGCTATTACTTTGTACACAGTACATTTCGCTTTGCATCAGCCCATGCAAATCTTTCCATGTTTGTTTGTTTGGTTTTTTGCCTGAGAGCATCCTGCTCCTTATTTCTTACAGGACAATAGTATTCCATCAAGATCCCATACCACAAGTTGTTCAGCCATTCCCCAAATGATGGGCTTCCCCTTAACTTTTAATTCTTTATCTCCAGAAAAGAATTACTATAAATATTTTTGTGCATACAAGTCCTTTCCCTTTTTGTGTTTTTGTTTCTTCTGGGACACAGATCTAGTAGTGGTATTGCTAGGTCAAAGGGTAGGCATGGTTTTATAGCCTTTTGGGCATAGGTCCAAGTAGTTCTATATAATGATTGAATCAGTTCCCAACTGTATCAAGAGTGCATTAAAGTCTCACTTGTTCCACATCCCCTCCAACATTTTTCATTGCCTTTTCTGTCCTATTAGCTAATCAAATCGGTATGAGGTGGTACCTTAGATTTGTTTCAATTTTGATTTTTCCCATCAATAGTGAGTTACAGTATTTTTAAATATGGCTATAGATAGCTTTGATTACTTCATCTGAAAACTGATCATATCTTTCGATCATTTATCAATTGCAGAATGCCTCTTATTTTTTTAAAATTAGTTTGACTTAGTTCTCCATATATTTGAGAAATGAAGCTTTTATCAGAGAAACTTGCTTCAAAATTTTTTTCACAGTTGCTATTGCTAACTGTATTTCCCTCCATCCTACTTCCCCCTGTGTTTATTATATGTTTTTTGTCCTTTCACCTTGTCCATCCTCAAAAGGGCTTTGCTTCTGACTATACCCTCCCCCAATCTACCCTCTCTTCAATGACATCTTTTCCTTCTCTTATCCCTTTTCTGTCCTACTTTCCTTTAGGGTATGATAGATATCTATACCCAATTGAATATGTATGCTATTCCCTCTTTGAGCCAACTCTAATGAGAGTAAGGTTCACTCACCCTCACACCCCCCCTTCCTTTCTAAAATCTTTTTCTAGCCACTTTTATAGAGATAATTTATTCCAGTCTACCTCTCCCTTTCTCTTTCTCCCAGTACATTCCCCTCTCACCCCTTAATTTTATTTTTAGATCTCATTCCTTCACATTCAACTCACAGGTATGCCCTCTTTCTATATATACTTTTTCTAATTGTCCTAATAACGTGAAGGATCTTATGAGTTAGAAATGTTATCTTTCCTTGTAAACATGTAAACAGTTTAAACTTATTAAGTCTCTCATGATTTCTCCTTCTTGTTTACCTTCTTATGCTTCTCTTGAGTCTTGTGTTCGATCAAATTTTCTGTTCAGCTTTGGTCTTTTCACCAAATGTGCTTGAAAATCATCTATCTCATTAAATGTTAATTTTTTTCCCCTGAAGAATTATGTTCAGTTTTGCCTGGTAGGTGATTCTTTGTTATAATCCGAGCTCTTTTATTCTCCAGAATATATTCCAAATCCTCTCATTCTATAATCAAAAAGCTGCTGGTATCCTGACTGTTACTCCACAATACTTGAATTGTTCATTTTTGGATGCTTGTTATATTTTGTCTTTTACCTCAAAACTGCAGAATTTGGTTATAATGTTCCTGGCATTTTTCATTTTGGGATTTCTTTTAGGAGGTTATTGTCGTATTCTTTCAATTTCTATTTTATCTATATTGTAGAAAATCAAGGCAGTTTTCCTTAATAAATTACTGAAAGATGATGTCTAGGCTCTTTTTTTAGTATTACTTTCAAACAGTCTAATAATTTTTAAATTCTCTTTCCCAGATCTACTTTCCAGGTTAGTTGATTTTCCAGTGAGATATTTCACAGTCTTCTATTTTCTCATTCTTCTGGTTTTGTGTTATTGTTTCTTGATTTCTCATAAAGTAATTAGCTTCTATTTGCTCTATTGTAATTTTGAGGGAATTATTTTCTTCAGTGAACTTTTGAACCTCCTTTTCCATTTGGTCAAATCTGCTTTTTAAAGCCCTTTTCTCCAAGTTAGTTCTATGGATCTCTTTAACATTTGGTTCAATCTCTTCTTTTTCAGGTGTTACATTTTTCAGTATTTTTTTGTGTCTCTTCTACTAAAATATTGACTCCTTTTTTCATGATTTTCTTGCCTCTTTCTCACTTCTTTTTCCAATTTTTAATCTTCCTCTCTTACTCGATTTTCAAAATTCTTTTTGAGTTCTTCCATGACCTGAAATCAATTCATGGTTTCCTTGCATGTTTTGGATGTAGGAGGTTTGACTTTGTTGTCTTCACCTGAGTATTTTGATCTTCCTTGTCACCATAGTAATTTTCTATACTCAGAGTTTTTTTTTCTGTTGTTTGATCATTTTTCCACTTATTATGTGACTTCTAACTCCTTTTATCTTTTTTTTTTTTTTTTTAAGCAATTGGGGTTAAGTAACTTGCTTAAGGTTACACGGCTAGTCATTACTTATATGTGGGTGCTCATTTTCTGAGGCTGGATTCGATCTCGGGTCATCCCAACTCTGAGGCTGCCGCTCTTACTCACTTTGCCACCTAGCCACCCCTCTAACTCCTTTTTTAAAGCCGGGCTCTGCTTCCAGGATGGAGCATGCACTGTCCCAAGCATCAAAGGTTTTGTGCAGCTATTTTCAAAGATACTTCTATGGATATAAAAAATTTTAGTTGTTCCAAGTTGATATGACAGAAGGAGTGGATGCTTTTCCTACTCTCCTGGCCTGTGTTCTGGTCTGTGAGTGACCACAAACGGTATTTTTTTTTCCCTGGAGCTGAGAGGAGGGTCCCATTTTCACTGCAGTCACAAACTCTGCTATTCTAGTCCTCCTCTTCACCCTGGACTGCCACCAAGGATGGTGATCCAGATCCAAGTTTGGGCAAAGCAATTGGGTCTTACCTCAGTGGTAGCAAAGAGACCCTGTTATCTCCACCTGAGCACCTTACAAAATCTTTGGACCAAGAGTTCTGAAACCTGCAACAACAGCTGCTGCCATGACTGATTTAATTATTCCCAAGGTCGGCTGCTGGTTTGTTGAGGTGGAGCCTGGACTGGGGGGCAACCTGCCCTAGGCTAGGCTCTACTCTCACCCAGGCAGGAGAGGCTTTTCCTGTTCACTTTCCAAGTTATCTTGGGCTCGAAATTTTGCTTTCCTCCATCTTTTTGTGGGTTCTGCTGCTCTAGAATTTTAAAGTCTTTTTAAAAGGTATCTGGAGGGGTTTGGGGTTTCATTTTAAGTGAATCTTTGTGTTTACTCAACCATCTTGGCTCTGTCTCTCCATGTAGATGTCTTAATAGACTTTATTTCAATGATTATGAGGCAAATGTGCTCAGATCTGGAAAGTCTGTGTAGCACATGGACAGTATTTTAGAGAATCAGTCCTAATATTTATCAGCTAAGGAGCCAATAGAATCACCTGCTTGGATTCATGAGGACCTGGATTCAAATCCTCCTCTCCCTTGAATCTTCATGACCACATAAGCTTTCTGAGCTACTGTTTCTTGTACCATCAAGTGGGGCTAATAGGAGAGCCCCCCTTTCCAGGGTTGTTGTGAGGATTGGAAGACCTAATGGAGAGTGATTTGCAAATTAAACATTTCTGTATAGATGTGAGTTGTTACTGTACTACTATGCTCACCCTAGCTGGATAGCTCATGGCCACCCTGATAATGAACCCCTGGACCTTAATCTCCTCCCAGGTGATTTCTCAGGTCCCTATTCTAGGTCTAGCCCATCCCTGCTGCTAGAACTTGGAAAAGGGAGGAGTAACATGAAGAATGCCTCCTGTCCCTCCTCCCTCTGAGCAGGAGACGGCGCCATTGCTCTTCTCCTGGTCACACGCTAGGCTGCTCCCTGGTCCCTTGGCTGAATTTCTTGCAGCCTTTGGTGGATAGATGAAATCCCTGAGCCCACAGTCAGAGGGCCTCCTTGTGCTGCATGCCTAAGAGTGAAGCCTACAAGCAAAAGTTCCATGGACAGTTCACTGTCTTTAGTTGCAATGGAGTTTTGATGGGCTCAGCAATCCTTGGCACACAGCTGGATGTGGATGAAAGTTAGACTTTGTTTTGCAGCAAGATTCGAATCAGTTCAATTCAATTCAATCGCATTTATTGAGCACTGATGTATGCTAGGCAACAGGCTCCATGTCTTGAGATTCCATTTCATCACATCGACTCAAGTGAAGTGATCTTGAGGAATTCCATCATTGCCTGGCAATGGCTTGGGCTAGTTTGGGCAATGCTTTAGCCAGGATGGTCTTGGCCTCCAGGCATACACCCTTAAAGAGCCTCCAAAGTATCCCATTGTTGAGCCTGGATCCCTGATGTCAGGGCCTCCAAGTCCCTTCAGCCTAAGCACTTTTACCTCTGGTCATCAGCTCCCAATTGTCTGAAAAGTATCTAAAGCCAACTTGAGTTCTGTTCCAAATACCTGGAAGGAGAGTCAATCTAGCTTGAAAATTTGAGGACAAAAGCTTCAGGTCTATAATGCAGAGAAGGGGAGAACAGAACCAGCTTCAGAGATGGCTGACTTCAAACACCATTCATGTCCAGATTCCAGCATCCTGAGTCCACTGGTCACATTCAGTCCTCCTCCACTCTAGGACTTGGGGGTAAATCTGGTCTGGCTCTGGTGACATGATATCCCTGAAGCTCTTAGAACCCCAGACTTTCCTGCATCATAGTCTTCCTAACCCACTTCAGGCAGAACTGTCTTCCATGACCCAGCAGCTCTTAGCTCATGACCCAAACCTCCAGTGTTCTGGCTTCTTGTCTGTCACTCACCAGAAATCAGGGTCCCCTTCCTGTCTGGGGGCTTTGTCATAAGTTAACAAACACATCCTATTTAAAAGTAATTAATCACCTCTTTTATGCAAAGAACTGTGGTGTCAAAGGCCATAGCCAAGTATTTCCTTCCCTTATGGAGTGTAACATTCATTTTGAGAGAAGGTAACTGGTGTCTCCAGAGTAAGTTCAAGAGGGAAAGTAGACACTTTCTACTTTGTCAGAGGCCTCCGAGGTGGGATGGAATCTGAGCCGGGCTTCAAATGAAGCTGGAGATTCTGCCTGGTGGAGGTGGGGAGGGCCTGCCTGGCTGTCTGAGGGAGTCACCTGTGCAAAGCCTTGGCAATGCAAGGCTGCATGCAGGAAGAGAACAGAAAGGCCCCAAATCTGGTTCATGTGGCATGAGCCTGGGTGTGGGGAGGGAGCCATATGGTGGGGAATGTTAAATGCCAGGGTGCATGTTGTGCGTTTCATTCTAAAGTCAACAGCAAGCTTGTGACATTTTTGAGAAAGAGAGTGATGTGATCAGATTTAATAAATATCAGTTTGGTGCCTGTGCAGAAGAGGTGAAATTACAATAGCTCCTCATGATCTGGTGCCTTAGGATAATGTAATTTTTGTGTGCTTTAGTCCTTCTGATCCATGCTTAAATCCTGTCGTTTCAGTCATTCCTTAGGCAGAGGGTGACATTGGGCACGTTTATCAAGTTCTTTATCAAGTTCAGGTATTCAACATCAGAAACACTAAGTAGCAGAGCTGACACTTGGCCAGGCCACTCCACAAGGCAGACAGTCTTTCCTTAAGTATCCTTGGCAGGTTCAGGCCCGTCTTTCCCCCAATAGGCCAAGGGACCCTCAACCTTCCTCTTCTCTTTCTTTCCTCATTTCCTCTCCTTGTATAGGTAGAGAGAGACAGGGATATTAAAAATGGTTTAGAAAACTGATGCAGGTATAGACATCAGTGATATAAACATACATGATAAAGACAAGGCCAAAGGGAATGATGGACAGGGAGGTGGCCTGAAAGCCAAGAAACCCAGCATCAAGTCCTGATTCTGACCCATACTGGCCATGATCCTGAGCAACTACTTAACCTCTGAGTGCTAAAGAGAACTTCCCCTGACTCTGAGTTGTAGACAAGATGTCAAGTTTCATGGAGAAGAACATTTCCTTGAGAACTCATCACATGAAATCTCACTGCATAAATCAATATCTACATTGATATATCCCAGACAGCTGGATGGTATAGTGGATAGAGGCCTGGATTGGGATTCCAGAAGACCAGAGCTCAAATCCTGCTCCCCACATTTACTATCCATGAAACCCTGACAATGTCCCTTTCCCTCTGACTGACTTGGTTTCATCATCTGTAACATGGGTATAGTACCTCACATAAGTGCAATGAACTAATAACACCTACCTCTTTGTGCAATTATAATCATAAAATAAGATAAAATTTTAATGTACTTCACAATTTTGAAGGCAGCCAATAAATTATCTTATGTGAAAATAATGACAATTACAAAACAGTAACAATTATGTTTCTTACTTCATCCTCCTCTCCAATATGGACACCTTTGGAGCATCGAATGTTAATTTCTTTTCCATTTATATCCCAGCCCTTTGCCATTTCTTTGATTTTTTTGCATAGATGATTAGTTCTTTTTTGAATGAATGGAGTCTGAATGCAGAACAAAGCATGCCTTTTTATACTGTATTTTTCTGTCTCTTTTCTTTCACAAGGGCACTAATGTGGAAATATGTTTTGCAGGCTGCACATGTACAATTTTTATCACATTGCTTGCGTTTTCAATGAGGAGAGAGGAAAGGTTGTGAGGGAGAGCACTGGGACCTCAAAATTGAAAGAAAAATGTTAAAATTGTTGTTACGTCTAATTAGAAAAAAAGTAGTTTTTAAAAGTAGGCAAAAATAACTTTTTCCACTTCCCTTGGACAAAAGTCATTAGTCGGAAGTATAAGACTCTTTCATTCCCCTTGTCTCTGTTTCTGAGCCAGTCACCTTCACCATCATAACCTCACATTGGGCACACAGATTTACCCAGATCTACGTTTTTAGAAACAGTCCCAGTCTAGACATGGAATGGATCATAGTATGTGGCCTTACCTTCATTGCATGTCTGTCAAGGTGAAATGGAGACATCATGATTTCCCCCATGATACTCAGATCAAGTACAGTAATTTCTTCTAGTCACTGATAATACCCCATTAACATGTTAATAAGACTCTCCTAGGCTTTTCTCAGGGTCCAGGCTAGGATCTGTCCATAAGCCAGACCCTCCTTGCTGCCTCCATGAATTCTCACCTTCTCCAGCAGAGGGAGGCAGTGAGGCAGGTCCATGAGCAGAGTCAGGGGAGGCAGCCCCCAATCCTAGCGCCTGTGAGCTCCTGCCTTCTGTGCCAGCTCCCAGGGCTTGGAGCTCTCTCCTGGTTCTGGGGAATCTAGTCCTGGGGCACAGAAAGAAGCCTCCCTCCCTTCACCCACCACCAGCTGCTGCCATTCCTACACCAGTCGTTAACTATGATCTTGCCTTTGCTCTTAAGGTCTCACATTTGGGGACAGAAAAGAGTGAGGCTCCTCCCCCAGAGGCAGCCTCAGCCAGTGTGACTCAGTGTGGCTCACAGGGGCTCTGAGGAGGGGCTCCTGGAGACCTGGGGCTGTTTTGCATATGGAGACCCAAGGGCCCTGCAGGGAGCCCTGCTCAGGATATAAAAGCTTCCTCCTTCCTTGTTGCCCCCCCAGGGCTCTGAGTGCTCTCTGTGCAGGTGTCTGAAAGCCAGGATGGTGTCCCCATGGCAGCTCCTCTGGCTGCTGGTGCTCTGGGCTCAGGGTAAGGCACATCAGAGCAGGGAAAAGTAGAGAAGGTCATAGGTCTTCAGAGATGAAAAACCTAATGATGAACCCTTGATCCAGTGGGTGAGCTTAGGCACAACACAGAGAGATGGTGAGGCCCACATTAGAAACAATGAGAAGTCTGTGGGGGAAATTCTTTCTCTCTGATGTTAATATCAGATACAACTAGTTGTAGTCATTTGAGTTTTCTGTGGGCTCCACAGAATTGCCTCATTCAAATTGTTTAAATTAGACATTCACACATTTATTTCTTCCTCTCATTTTGTTGGTTTTCTAGATTCCCAGGAAGCCATTGTGCTGACCCAGTCTCCAAGCTCCTTGTCCAGCTCTCCAGGAGAGACAGTCACCATCAGCTGCAAGGCCAGTGAGAGTGTAACAAGTTATGGTACAAACTACTTACATTGGTACCAGCAGAAACCAGGCCAAGCCCCCAGGCTCCTCATCTATGATGCTACCAACCTGGCATCTGGAGTGCCTGCCCGGTTCAGGGGCAGTGGGTCTGGGACAGATTTCACTCTCACCATCAGTAGCCTGGAACCTGAGGACACTGGAGATTATTACTGTAACCAGTTTAAGAGCTCCCCATTCCCACAGTGCTTCAGCCCTGAACAAAAACCTCCCCAGGCTGTTCAGGGGATTCAGCTGAGTGCAGCAGCTGCTTCCTTGGGGTCCCCAGGGCAGAGCAGCCCCTGCTCTCTGGGCAGCCTCCCATGTCCCATGGCTTCCCCTTTTTGGTCTCACAAATCCCCTCCTTCTAACAAAGCCTTGTCAAGCACCAGCCCTGTCTGCCCAGCCAAGGCAGAGTGGAAGTGGCTTAGCTCCCTGGGAAACAAGGGGAAAATCCAAATAGGGGAAAGGCTGACACTTTCAGTGCCCTTAGTCTCTTTGCCTATACATAGCGAGTTTCTCTTGTTGGCACTCCAAGTTCATGTTGAGGAGGCTCTGGTTGCCTATGTTCAGTGGTGTCTGGCCCTCTGTGATGGGATTTTCTTGGCAAAGGTCCTAGAATGGTTTGCCATTTTCTTCTCCATCTCATTTCACAGATGAAACTGAGGCAAACAAGACTAAGTGCTTTTCCAAGGGTCACATAACTAATAAAAGTCTAAGGTCAGATTTGAACTTAGGAACACGAGTCTTTTGGATTCCAGGCCCAGTGCTCCATCCCTTGTGTCATCTGGTTGCTCTGATTCCTTTTTCTCCCACCCGGGCCACACTGGGCTCACAGGGCTGGGTTCCTTAGGACCTGGGCCTGGCCCAAGGCCTCAGTCACCCAGTCACCCCCCAGTTAGAGATTCAGCATTTCCTTCATCTGGAGCACAATGACTTTATTGGCTGACTCAAGCTAATGTGTGCACTTTGGTGTGTTGGAGTGCACCTCCCAGTAGGCATATAGGGAGTTCTAGGACTGTAGGTATCAGGACCACATCCATTCACTGGCCAGCTCTGCTGGGTGTCTCTAATTCAGTTCTCTGTCCCAGGAGGTCCCTTGGTGTTATGAAGGCCCAAGCTCTGGCCCACTAGGTACAGGCCCTGAAAGAGCCTCCAAAGTATCCCAACCACTGGAGGGCACAGATCCCAGATGGGAGAGTCTCAAAGGCCTTTCTGAACCCCAATCACTTTTACCTCTGGTCAGCAGCCCCCAGGTGTCTCAAACCAACTTGAGTTGTATTTAAATGTATGGAAGGAAGGTCAATCTAACTTGAGAATCTGAGGACAAAACCTGGACTGAAGTCCAAGTATGCAGAAAGAGCGGGGGAGAATGGACCCAGCCTGAGAGAAGGCAGACTTCAGTAACCATCCAGGCCCCCAAGTGAGATTCCAGAGTCTATTGGCCACACTCAGTCCTTCTCAACTGAAGGACTTGGAGGCAGGATGGGTTCTGGCTCTGATCACATGATGTCTCTGAAGCTCCTTAAACCCTGGGCTTTCCTGGATCACAGTCCTCCTAACCCTCCTCAGGCAGTTCTCTAGCTCCCAGGCTACCCCTCACTAGAAGGGAGGGTCCCCACCCCCTTAGGAGCTTTAGGCATAGGCTGACAAACATATAAAATGAAAAACTAAGAATGCCTATTATGTGCAAATAATTCCCACCCTGGTGGAAATGGGGATCACTCAGCTAATGAGAAGGCAACTGGTGTCTACAGAGTAATTTTAAGAGGGAAAGAAAACATGTATGGGAGGAGTAGCAGAGGCCTGACCAGTGGGTGTGACCCTGCCACCTGCTCTCCCAGGAGCTCCCCCTATGTCTGCTGGAAGGCACACTCCCACCCAACCAGGGGCACGCATCAGCCTGAGCCAGCCAATAAGGCCACAGTTCTCCAGACACAGGAAATGATGAGTGTCCCAGTGGTGGTAACTGGGTGAGTGAAGACATTCAGCCTGGCTCCTGGCCAGGCCCAAGTCATGAGGAACCCAGTCCCGTGAGCCCAGTGTGGCCAGGGCTGGAGAAAAAGGAATGTAGTCATAGCATGGTAGTCAGGTGGCTCAGTGGATGGAGCCCTTGTTTTCCTCAGTTTCCTTATCTGTGGAATGAGCTGGAAAAGGAAATGGAAAACCCCTCTAGGCCCTTTGCCAAGAAAATGCCAAGTGGGATTATGAAGTCAGAAACAACTGAATTAAGGTAACCCAAAAGTCTCCATTGTTTGCTCCAGAGAGCAAAGCCTCCTCAGCATGAACTTGGGCTCCCACAGGAGAAACACCTTATGTCGAGGCAAAGAGATCGAGTGAACTTTGAGGGTCAGCATCTCCCCTGCTTCAGTTTTCCCCTTTGTTTCCCAGGTGGCTGAGCCACCTCCACTCTGCCTTGGCTGGGCAGGCAGGGTCTGTGATTGATAAGGCTTTGCTAGAAGGAGGGGACCTGGGGGAACAGAAAGGGAAGCCCTGGGAGATGGGTGGCTGCCCAGAGAGCAGGGGCTGCTCTGCCCTGGGAACCAGAGAGGAAGGAGCTGCTGCTCTGAGCTGAATCCCCTGAACACCAGGGCAGATTTTTGTTCAGGCCTGAAGCACTGTGGGAGGCCAATGGTCACTCTGATGACAGTAATAAACTCCAGCATCCTCAGGCTCCAGGCTACTGAGAGTGTCCCAGACCTACTGCCCCTGAACCAGTCAGGCACTCCATCTGCCAGGTTGGTAACCCTGTAGATGAGGAACCTGGGGGCTTGGCCTGGTTTCTGCTGGCACCAATGTACATATTTATTACCAAAAATATCTAAATCCTCACTGGCTTTGCAGCGGATGGTGACTCTCTCTCCTGGAGAGCTGGACAAGGCATTTAGAGTCTGGCTCAGCACAATGGCCCCACTGGAATCTAGGGAGAAACAAGAATTAGATCATGAGAGAAATGTGTAATGGACAATAGTAAAATGCAAGAGGAAAATTTTGTGGTGATCAATGAATCCCCAAATCTCTGACAATTGCATGTACTTGTTATTGAGGTTGGACAGGAACCGTGTTTCCCCACAGACCTCACAGCTGTTTTTGGTTTTAATTTTTATTGCATGGCCTGGCCATGACTGTCAGCCCATGTGCCCTTGCTCTTCTTAAGCTTTCTCACCCACCAGATGGAGGGAGTCCTAAGTTTTATTTTCCAGGTTAAACCTCTACTCTTGAGGCTCCTTCTCTGATCTGCTCCGTATTACCCTGAGCCCAGAGCACCAAGAGCCAGAGGATCTGACAGGAGAAAATCATCCTGTCCCTTGGAGCACCAAGGATCTAGACAGAGCACCCTGAGCCCTGAGACAGGCAGGAAGAGGGAACCTTATACCCTGGGCAGAGCCTATAAGAGCTCCCTTGGCTCTCCATATGCAAAAGAGCCCCAGGTCTGGTATGAGCCTCATCTCAGGCCCTGTCAGCCAGACTAGGTCACACCACCTGAGACTTGCCCTGGGGAATGTGGCTTCCTCTTTTGTGTCCCCAAATCTGGGATCTTGAGGCCATACAGAAGTTCCTGCTTAGTGTCTGACATAGGAATGGTTGCAGCTGGTTGTGCATGAATGAAGAAAGGCTGTGCCCTCGGACTAGATTCCCTGTAAACAGGAGACAGTTCCAAGCCCTGGGCAGGTGGTTGAAATGGCTGGAGCTCTTCTGCTGGAGAAGGAATGAAGTCCTTTAGCCAAGTCCTTTAGTCCTTTAGCCAAGTCCTTTAGCCAAGGTCCCTGAGAAAGTCCTTTAGCCAATGTCCTTTAGCCAAGGTCCCTGAGAAAGTCCTTTAGCCAAGGTCCCTGAGAAAAACCAATGTGATCGAATCCAGTCAGTCCCTAGGTGAAGTCACTGGAGTTATCCTAGGCATTGAGGAAGCAAACATTGTGCATGCTCTGCTCTCAAAACAGCAACACCAAGGTCCTGCCCAAATGAATTCTACCCAAACCTTCTTTTAGCCAAAGACAGGGTTTACTGGAAAACCAATAGAGGGTGGGAATAATTCTAAAAATCCACCATATTGGCCAGGTTTTTAAGGAATCTAATTATTGACTAGACTCTTAAGGGATCTGAGCACTTTAATGGATGCAAGATGATTCTTATATACAGAAAGATTGTAGGAAGGATCTAGGAATGGCCAAGCAGTCTGGGTGACTGGGAGGTAAGGGGTCTAGATGGTATTGGTAATGCTGACTTGGAAAAGCAAAAACACAACTGATACCAAAAATCTGATATCAAAAGGGAAATCCAGAGTAATTGAACACTTTTGGCCAGAAGTGGATTCCACCTTCTTGTGGAAGGAGGAGTGTTGAATACAAAAGCCAAACAAGTTTTATGCATTAGTCTGGTGCAGATACTCCCTTCAGAGGATTGATTGGTTCATTCTCTTCTGGGTATACCTCTCCATCATCATACATTATTACTAAAGAGGTTCTAAGTCTAGGCTAGGTAGATTAGATAATACATATACTACATGAGGTTTATTAAGCAAGCATAGTAATAACCCTGGTATACTGACCCCCTTACCAGTTTGACCTGTGTCCTTATCTGGGCCTTAGAGTCCAAGACCAGTGTCTCCTTCCTAATGGGTCAAACCCACCTCTTGCCAGCTTCTTTTTATTTTTCAACTTTTATGTTGTCTAGGAGTTCTATGGGAACTGGGAATCTGGCTTCTCCCCAAGGCTATTATCTAGTCTGCTAACCTTGCTCTTATAAGTAGCCTTCTTCAGCAATTTTGCAGTCCTATGAAAACTTAATCCTTTGCCACTTCTCACAATTCCCTTCTTTTTTTAAGATTAAGTTTCCATACTTTTTCTTAATTCTAATTCCCATCTCCCTTTAGATAAGATGAACGAATTGACAAAATACACAGAAGCATTCCCCTTTATGAGTACAGATGGGGGCGGGGGGCAGGCAAGTGGTAGGTGGTCAAGGTAATGGAAAGAAATAAAGTAGAAGAGGCAGGAAGAATAGGGAAAAAGATGTACAAACATAAAAACAAAGATCAAGGGTGGACTGTTTTGGAAACTGTATATAGATTTATGTATATATGTGTATGTGTATATCTATAGGTATAGAGAAGCATATGTAAATTTTATTAGCCTTGTACGGTGGAGGGGAAAAAAGAACAAAGTAAAAAAGTGCACTGCCGAGAACAAAAGAAAACTCAAAAGGAAGCAAAGATGAACAATTATCAACACAACATGTATTATTTGTCATATAGGCTTTCTTGAAATGAAAATTTATTGTTACATATTGTGAATTCTCTCATGTTCTGCTATGCACAGAAGATGCTTTTTTTCTTTGTATTTATATTCTAATATTTAAGTTTATGATGTGTTTTTGTTTCTTTCCTCTATTCTGTATTTGTGTTCTGGCCCTTGAGTCTAAAATTAAAAAAAATATTTAAAAATTCTAAGGGGATAAGAAGCGGGGAGAGGATAAGGAAGGGATATTTAGAGGGGAGAATGAAGGATTAGGTTAAAGGGTGGTATAGAAGGGTATTTAAATCATGGGAATGGGAGGATAAGCGAGGGACCCTTGGAGAAGAGGTAGGTTAATTAATAGAGGACAAGGAATGGATCCTTGGGAGGATAAGGGAGGGATCTTTAGAGGAGAGGGTGAGGAACAGGTCAAAAGGGGGGTATAGAAGGGTATTTAGATTTATGGAAATGGGGGGATTGATCCGACCTCCAGGGTCAGAGGCAGCCAGGTCTTACCTTCTTCCAGCCTTCAGTGTACATCTGGTTGTGGTTCAGCCACATCCCCCAAGAATGGAGTTCCAAGCCAGGAAAGTGAAAGAGTAGCAAGACTTTATTCAGCAGTTTCATATGCAATTACATCCTAACTTCCTCATGATCAGCTAAGAGTTCAGTTTATATAATGTATAACTGTATATTCATCATAAACCACTATCTTTGGGATTACACCATTGTCCTTGTTCCCATAAGCCTCGTACATGACAGCTGTGTACTCTATATCAGGGTCTGAGTACTGGGCAGGATGTTCCAAACCTCCCTAAACCTCCCTGGAACAGGATGAACTTATCCCAAGGCTTCTAGTTAATACTATGTTACTACATTATGTTAGTTTCCCCTGAAAACCCTATTGGTTGGCAACAAGTCAGAAGGTAATGGAGCTCCCACCCTAGAACAGAGCTCTCTCATGAAATGTCTGATTCACCTCCACAGTGTTACTGTAGAGTCAGCATGCTCCTGGTCTTATGCCTTCAGGGGAACTGCTTGTATACCCCCAACATGTCCCCTTTCTTGTTTAGCACAGGACGCCTACAGATTGTCATGAAAGGGTTGACGAGGGGGGGAGGAAGCATACAAAGGGATTAGGGTGGATTTAAGGAAGGACAAGGGAATTTTCATAAGGCAGGGGAGGAGGAAACAAAGGACAACAAGGAGAGCACTAAAAGAAATAAGGGGAATTACTAACATTTGGAACCATCCTTTTGATTTAGATAGCCAATTAATTATATTTCATGGGTACAACACAAATAGGATGAAATCTATAATCACACTTCAACAAAACTCAGTTTCTGCTAACTTGTCTTTCACAAATTCTAGTATCCTTCAAAGCATCTAATTTTTGCTGAAAGTCTCTACTTTAACTTACTACCTAAATACAAAGACACGGTGGTTGAAGTTATCAATGATAGTAGACAAAATAATAGTACAAATCCCTACTAGACATACATTGAGCAAGAGTAAAGTGAATACAAACATTATTCTATACAGAGGAGTCATACATAGACAGCTATATCCATAAGTACATTGGAGAAGGAGAATAGAAGATACAGTTGCAGTTAGCTCCTATGATTAAAAAAGTCCAGAAATGGCTTTTGTGCAGGTTCCCCTGAAGTTGGAAATCAAAAGAGGGTAGTTCTATAAATAGTATGACATCATAAACACTAATACATTGTTTGAGAGTATAGTTAAAGCAGGGTATATTCCAATAAAATATAGTATGGACTTATATCATCTGTAAATTATTTACATTAGTAGAAGTAAAGAAGGCTTGAAGGGGTCAAATACAGGTAGTCACAATTACATTTATATATGAAAGAAGTGATGCAACAGGGATAGGTGTCTCAAAACATAAATCAGGATGGAACCAGTTCAGTTCATATAGAAAGCAGAGTGATCACAGCAAGAAACACAAATCCTGGGGTAACAGATTTCAGTTCTTTGGGTGGATATAAAAATGTTTGATCTGCCCCCATGGGGGAGTAGCTTTTTGTTTTGGTTGCATTAGGAGACCTCTTCTTCTTTATTCCCATGTTCTGTCTCTGTGAGTTCTTCTGCTGCGGAATCTTTTTCATATTTCTTGGTGATTTGGGGTACACTCCCTGACATTTCTGTTCTGGCATCCTCACTGGTCGTTTCACAGCTTCTGGAAAATATATAAGCACAGACTCGACCCCACAGTAATAAATCCCACATTACCTTCATTTTGGGGAGTATGCACCTTTCACATTGTTTTACTGCAGGTGTATACTAATTTTTAGCAATGTTTTTATTTAGCTAGTGTATTTTGGGTGAAGAAAGCAGTGGCTAATATAGTTAATCACTCCCCCTTTTTTTATTTTAGCAACTAGGTTGTAATATCTGTATTAGAAGGGGTATGCCTGTAATTAATATTATTTAAAAAATGATCACAGAAAGATTGAAATAAGTTTGTTAGTGGCAGGAACATTATCAGCATTCAATTGTTTCAGAATGCCCATAGAAGCAGAAAACTACAACATATGGTTACATAGAGTATATGCATTTTGATAAAAATAAGAGTAAGCTAATGTAGTTCTATGAATATTTGGGGAAAAAGTTGGAGAAACTTAAACTTTTGACTATTAAAGAGACCTGAGAAATGAAGACTGAATTGCAATAGAGGTAGTGGCCTCTATATCATAAGAGCTTGTAACTTCCAGAAAAGGTTAAAAAGATCTCTATTTGGAGTGTGTTTAAGTTTAACAGTATCACATATGTTGGCATATGTACACAGAATATTTGCTATCTGACTCAATATTAAAGGGAAAAGAAAAAAATCATGTAACACCAGGATCATAGCTAAAAGCTTTGTATCATAAGCAGGAGTAGTGAGTAATAATTACTGAATTCCTAGATAATTGTGGAATTCTTTAGATATGTGTTTTAGTCAAAAAGTATAGCAAAATGCCTTTAAGTCACACAAATCTCCAAAGTATTATTAACCTTCTAATTTTCTAGTTGAGAGCAGAATTATTTAAAGGTGTTTTAGTCAGAAAAGGTATAGTAAATGAATCTGATCACAGTACTTTAAAAGCTATTGATATTAGAATCTTCTTGAGGTGAGCCTTAAGTAGTTAAAAAAATTTCTGTCATCAAATCATGGCTCATAGCCAATTACAATTAAAAATTATTTTTATTCCCATGGAGTTGTAATAAACAATAAAGATTTACTAGGTTGCTCCTACATAAAGAATTTCATTTAACATTTTTCTTTCTCAAATTTCTTTTTAATAGTTTGCAACTTTCTTAGCAAGTTACAATTAAAATAAGTTCCTTTCTCAGGATGAATGACCTTAAAGATAGTTTCCATGGGCTTTTGGAGTTTTACAACATAAGTAAGATTGATATGGATTCTAAGCAGGAGAGGCTGGGGGGGGGTGGGGTTAATGCTTATTCCCCTGTGTTACTAACTCACACATGGAGAAGGAATGTTCTGAATGGGCAGAATTAATCCAAAATAAAGTTTTCACCCAGTCTCCTCCTTTCTACATACATTAATCAACAATTTTAAATTTTTAGCATTAAAACAATAAAATAACTCAATTAATAATCTTATAATTTCCAAATAACTGATAATCAAATTATTTTAGTTAAAACCTCCTCTTTAACTTCAGGTAGATTTGTAAATACCTGATTTTCTATATGGCATATGAAAACATTATAAGATATAAATGACATAGCTGTTTTTAAACAAGATCTTTATCTTTTAGTTCCAAAAGAATTCAGGTTGAAAATTCACTTATCTAACACTATTTCTGGCTGACAATAATCCTACATGACATTGTGACATCAATTTTATCCAAATCATTACTTGCAAAAATTAATGATAAAAATTGGGCTTATAGAGTGCAGAGGTTTCTCTCCTCTCCTCAAGGCTGCAGAGCCTGATAGTGGATGTAGAGGTTTGAATTGGAGAAGTCTATCCCCTTGCTTAAAGATGTGGGCTTCAGGGTGCCTCAGGGTTGTTGCTAGTGGGGTCCTTGATAACTTTAGTATGTTTCCTCCCTTTTGCCAGATTGGGGAGAGTAACTTAAATTCCCTTTTAATCTTTAGCACTCTCTTTTAGCCTAATCTGGGACGAGAAGCTTTAATGAATTTTTGTAAAAATGCATTTTGCTGGCCAAACTTTTACTCCAGCTAACTGCATTTATGTGTCCACTCTTTAAACAATTCTTTGAAAGAGAGACCTTTGACCCTTCCAGTAAAGAGGGAGTCAGAAATGGCGCCATATTTTTTCTCCCCCATACTAGAGAACTCAAAACTTCATGTTTAGAAAATATCCCAATTTGCCTAAATGCCGAATAGTATAATATCTTCTGGCTTATCTTTATCATCAAATTAGGAGTGACACTTTTTACTTTTCACATGAATTTAATTGACCTACAGTTGTATTCCCAAATGATCATCTGTTTGCCTTTTAAATCTGAGGGAAAAAATTCCCTTATTATTTCTTATCATCTTCTCCTCACTCCACTTAGCCAGAGTGGAAGGAAGGGGAGGAGATTTAAAAACTTTTAAAAATCTTAAAATTTCAGTTCACATCTTTCATGGAAATAATTTATACCTATCTTATGCTTTCTACCCATGCCCCTCTCATTGCCACATACTTAAAGTTTCTTGCTATTCCTATTGTCATCTTTTTTTTGCTGGACTTTGACTAAAGTCCCTTTTTAAAACCACACATAACATTTCTTTCTAATTCTAACCTGACACTTCTCCTACACTCTTCAACTCACCATAACCATTTTATAACCTGTAAAATAATAAAATACTTTGTTCATTTTCTGTCGAGAAAGAAGGGAGAGGGGGAATGAAAGAGATAACTTTTCATGGAAATTTCCACAGTCCAGCTGCATTTTAAATCTTACAGAATGACAAATTACTCTCACTCATTCTCACAAAGACACATAAACAAAACAGAGAGACACAGAAAATAACAGAATGGATCCAAAAGCTTACAGAAATAGTAGGAGATCTCCTGAAAAAATTAAAACAGTTACATGGCACTCCAGGCCAGGAAATACTTACTTGATACTTTTCCTTTTATCAGTTTGTAATAGAGACAGCTGCATTACACTGAATGTTTCAAGTCTCCTTTGGCACTTTCCTTTCTGATGTTAAACATATCATTAATATATTCCATAGAAAAAGGCAGAAATGGGAAAATGCAGGAGTCCCTCCTTCACTAGTCCCTCACTCCTCTCTCTCCTGGCTGGCTTAATTATGGGAACGTTACCCATCTTTCTTTTTTTTTTTTTTTGGATTTCTAAACAGCTTTTATTTTGTTCTTTACATGCAACTGCTTAAATAATCCTTATCCATTTCATCTCTGAAACATTTCAATAGCTGAACAATTTAACAACTAGAAGTCAACATGAAACATGAAGCAAATGGGAGAAAAGAGACAGAAAGATTCCAAAGTGCTACAACCTGACAGATAAAGAACAAGCAGGCTGGGTTTAGTTGTTTCTATGTTGGCCTTCAGGAACTAATTGCAACAAAAAACAGAAACTGGCTTTAGAAACTGGACTGGCTTCAGGAGCATGAGAACTGAGGAAGGCCTTATTGTCCTTCCTGTGCACAAAAGCTGGAAAATGATGGAAGATGAGCTTTGTGGGAACAGCTACAGGCAGCAGGCAGTTGTGGGTGCCCAGCACTGGAAGGCTCACTGCTCACTAGGGCCAGGCCAGCTCTTTGCCCAATTTTGCCCTACAGGTCACTAACAAAGCAGCCACTTGGGCCCTCCAAAGAGAAGGGAGGTAAGTGGGTCCTGTGGGCAGCAGGCCTCCCTATTCGGGATCGGCATATGGAAATGAGGTGAATGGGTCCCCAGACTCGTCTTCAGGCTTTCTACAGACCCAGCGCCGGTTGCAGCGACACTTGACCCCACATTTCTTGGAACTGCATTTGGGGCATGGGTAGAAGCAGCCAGGGCAGTCTTCCTTGAGGCAGTCGCACAGGTCTGCACCATTACTAAGCAGCCTGCCTTTCCCATCATATTTCCTCCTCTCTCTCCTCCCTCGGGTATTCCCTCTAGATGGCTCAGGCCCCTGGACAGCAGTGGGGCTAGGGCCCCCACAGGCTGCCTCAGCTCCCTTTTCCTCCTTGTCATCAGGTTTGGCCTCTGCTCCCTGGGGGGGATTCTTGCGAATAGTTAAGGCTATTAACTGCTCTACCACTGTTTGTCTTTGACTCTCTCCCATCTGCCCAAATTCAAAGGCAGGCCTATCCCCTGCAGCAGCTTCCTCTTGATTGGCAGTGGCCTTCTTTTCTTTGCCTTTGGCCCTTTTGCGCTTGGCCTTGGTACTCATCCTGGCAGATCTTCCTCTTGGGCCTTCCTGCCTTGAGGTCTCTGCTCTAAGCGGCTCCACCTGGACAGAGGCCAGTCAGGAGGTGCTGCTTCTCTCTGCTGGGCTCCCAGAAGGGGCAGCTACTTGATGTTCAGGTGATGATCCAGAAAGAGGCCTCTGGCTGGCAAGGGGGAATGGGTTTTCACCAGCACCCCCACTGTCTGTCTGTCTGTGGGTCTCCCTTCCCCGTCTTGCCCCCTTGGGGGCTCGGCAAACACCACCTCAGGGTCCTCTGGAGATGCCGGGTGCAATGGAAGCAGCCTGCTCTGCCGTTACCCATCTTTCAATGTCAGGATAACTCCTTGCCCTTTTACTGCCTTATATAATTGCCTTGCCCAAATCTCTGGCTCCTCTGGCTCAATCATGGAACCATTACCCATCTTCCCCCCTAACTCTCTTTAGTTTATGGGGAACTCTTCCCGCATAACTTTCTCTAGTTTATGGGGCACTCCTTCTGGCTTCCCAACAATCAGGGTCCCGTTCCTCACCACCCTCTCAGCTCCACGTTCGAGCACCACTTAATCCAACTTCCAAGGTCAGGGGTGGCCAGGTCTTACCTTCTTCCAGCCTTCAGTGTACATCTGGTCATGGTCCAGCCCATTCCCCAAGAATGGAGTTCCAAGCCGGGAGAGTCAAAGAGTAGCAAGACTTTATTCAGCAGTTTCATATGCAATTACATCCTAACTCCCTCTTCATCAGCTATGAGTTCAGATTATATAGTGTATAACTGTATATTCAGCATAAACCACTATCTTTGAGATTACACCATTGTCCTTGTTCCCATATGTCTCATAAGTGACAGCTGTGTACTGTATATCAGGGTCTGAGTACTGGGCAGAATGTTCCAAACCTCCCTAAACCTCCCTGGAACAGGATGAAGTTATCCCAAGGCTTCTAATTAATATTATGCTGCTACATTATGTTAGTTTCCCCTGAAAATGCTATTGGTTGCCAACAAGTCAGAAGGTCATGGAGCTCCCATCCTGGAACAGAGCTATGTCATGGAACATCTGATTCACCTTCACAGTGTTACTGCAGAGTCAGCATGCTCCAGGTCTCATGCCTCCAGGGGAACTGCACCTATGCTCCCAACAGAGGATAAGGGAGGAATCCTTGAAGGAGGTATTTTAAGTAACAAGAGGGCAAGGTAGTGGATAGAAGTAAAGCAGAGGTGTCAGGAGGGATAGGAAATAAGAGTATGAAGAAACAAAACAAAAAAAGGGTAGAATTTATTAGGGAAAGTATATGTTTATATGTGTATGTGTGTATGTACATATGTATCTATGTATGTATGCATATATGTATATATGCATCTATCTATCTAAATATATCCCCACTCAATTGTAGCGTTTTGGGGGTATGTGTGAAAAAACAACAAAGAAAAAAGCACACAACAGAAAACAGACAAAAAAAAAAACTTAAAATGAAGCAAAGATGGACAACATTCAACATAGCATTAATATTTAGTGCATAGGCTTTCTTGAAATAGAATTTATTGCTATATATTTTGAATCCTCTCTTACCTACTGCTTTGAACATGACATGGTGCTTTTTTTCTTTTCTTATTTTGCATTTCTGTTTTAATATTTAAGTCCAAAATTAATGAAAAAATTTGAAAAAGAAATCATCTTAATTCTCAGTATTAAATATATTTTTTAAAAAATATGTTCCATAATGGGGACTTGAGTGAGCATACAATTTGCTTCCTCAGTGCTCAGGATAACTACAGTAACCTCTTCTCGCGACTGACCAGATCCATTCACCTATGTTTTTCTAAGTGACCCCAATTAGGAGCTGTCCAGGCTGAGCTAGATCCTCCTTTCTGACTCCTTGAATTCATACCTTCTCCAGCAGAGGGAGGTAGTGGGGCAAGCCAGGAGCAGAGTCAGGTGAGGCACCTTCAAAGCCTACAAGGTGTGAGCTCCTGCCCTCCATCTATTTTCCCTCCCCAGGGATTAAAGTTCTCTCATGGAGATAGAATCTGGTCCTGGAGAAGAGAGAGAAGCCTCCTCCCTAATTCACAACCAACTGACATTCTTATATCAGACTCTAACAGTGAACTTCTCTATACACTTCTCAGGGTGTAAAAGAGCAGGATGCAAGCCCGTCAAGTCAATCTCAGCCCCTATGCCCTAGTCTGGCTTACAGGCCCCTGAGGTGAGGCTCATACCAGATTTGGGGTTCTTTTTTACATGGAGACCAAAGTAATGTTTCACAGTCTCTGCCCCAGATATAAGTGCAGGAGCCAACATTCTCACTCCACAAATCTCTAAAGGTCAAGATGATCTCCCCATGCCAGCTCCTCAGGCTATGGGTGCTCTGGCCTCAGGAAAAGACTAGACAGGGCAGTGAAGAGATTTAGACGATCAGAGGTTTTCAGGGATTAAAAATCTGATGACCGCTGGATCCATTGAGTGAAGAAGCTTGAGCAAAACATAGGCAGACAACAGGCCTGACAAGCATGAGCAGGCCCCAGATTAGAGAGTATGAGGTCTGTGAAAAAGACTTTCTCTGTCTCATGTAGACAGCAAATGCAAGTACTTGCCAGTCATTTGGAATTTCAGCGATCTCCACAGAATGGTTTTGTTCAGACACTTGGACAGTTTCAGGTTTCTGTCTTTCTCTCATTTGGTTGGTTTCCTGGGTTCACAAAGAGCTATTATGCTGACCCAGCCCTCATTATCCTTATTTAGATCTCCATAAGAGAGCATCACCATCAGCTTCCAGGCTGGTCATAGTCTTCACTTCTCTTTGCATCTGCAGCCCTCTCTGGCTTCAACTTCAGCAAACAAGACCCTCCTGGGAGGATAAGCTCAGCCCTTCTCCTCCCCACCATGCTTCTCACTCAGCCTGGTCATCAACCCCTCAGCCTCTTCTCCTTTGATTGGGCTGGAGGCTGAAGGACCAGACTCCTCCCAAAGTCTGCCTTTATCATCCCCCCCCTCCTTTGTGTATTGTCTCCCCCATTACACTGGGGCCTTCTTGGGGGCAGGGACTGTCTTTCTTTTTCTTATTTTGTCCCCAGTGCCTAGGACAGCGCCTGGCACACAGTAGGGGCCTAATAAATATTTCTGGAACAGGGACGTGTGTGGTCTGAGGGCATGATCTGGATGAGGATCCAGCAGAGGAGTCTGAGGAGTGCGCTGATAGGAGGGAGGATCAAGGATGAGCAGGGTCCTGAGAACCTGGAGAGGAGGAATCTCCAGGAGGAGAGGTTGGTCAGCAGTATGAAAGTCTGCAGAGGAGGAGGGGGATGAAAGTTGAAAAAAGGACACTGGGTTTGGCTTCTAGAAGACCAAATCTACACTTTTTCCAGGGAAGAAGGATCCAGCAGGGGACACCTTCTCCTCCAAGGAATTTTCCATTAATGAGCAGAAAAAGCCAGAATATCAAATGGGTTGATATTGGTGTGAGGAGATACTATTCTGTGCTGGAGGTAAGGGAGTGAGGAGGAGGAAAGTGAATGTAAACGTCAGAGATTGTGCTGCCATATGAATTTAATGGAAGGGAAAGAGATGACAGGCAGGGAGAATGGGAAGGATTTGAAGTTAGTTGGAATGGGGGTAGTCAGAACCTTAAAGGTGAGAGATTTATTAGATGTAGTGTAATGCAGCATAATGTATTATTACATTAGCATAGCAGGCATGGAACAAACTCAGTTTTACACTTCTCTGGGTCTAATCCAGATATTCCATTCATGGTTCTGGTCTACTACATGAAACTTTATGGGTTGGTGTCTGGCCATGTACGACTGAGGATTTGTATAGTCTGGGTGATGAGGAAATCTAATTGCCTAATTTATTTGAAAAGACTAATGACCCAGGGGCTCTAAGGTAGATCTCAATACACATACAAAGATTCAGTGTGAGTAAGGGAGGGCATCTTGTAGCTGCCTCGGGAAAGTCAGAGAGGGGAAGGTTGGCTGCTCTCTTTATATCCTCCTAGACCATGGGAGCTGGGACTCGATAGCTGCCTCTGTCTCTTTGTGTTTATTCTATTTCCATCTTAGGGGAAAGAATAAGCCAAGATATAAATGTATTGAGAGGTCTATGGTTCTGGTGCACTTGGAAATACCTCCTGGTATTGCATAGGGTGGTATAGAAGGGTATTGCATAGATAGATGCACTTGGAAATACCTCCTGAGGGCAGAGAAGTTATCTGTCTACTTTGGGAACAGAGAGACATACTGAGGACAGAGAGTGGGAGGCATCGTGACCCCTTCTGGTGGAGTGAGGTGATCACTGTGGACACCAGAAAGGCCAAGATGGCAGACATCCAGCAGAGGGGTCCAATGAAGAGGAGCTGTGTAGGAACCCACAAAGAAAGGAAGGATATCTGCTGATAAGTGTTGTGAATTATCACTTCGCAACTATGTTCTTTATCCTGTTCTATTCAGTTTTGAGCCCATCTTTCATAGCATGGAATCTGTGTCTATCTGTGGGAAAGGCTGCTCCAGGTTTTGGCTGGGAATATTTTTATTAACTGTTCTCATTGTACCACAGAAACAAATGTTTTTAATGAATCGAGTCTATTTTTGATCGGGACATTACAGATGCTTTCATATTAGGAGTACAGCCCCTCAGGATTACTCCTCATAATTTATATTCACCCTCCTGGGGACCCAGTCTGGAGCTGTTTATTCCAGGGAGGAACAATGCCTGAGAAGGGTTGTTGTATTGATGTAGGTGTGTTTGTGTGTATGTATTTGTTTGTGTCCAAATAGCTTCTAGTAAGTAGTTTACGGCAGTCTCGCCCCAGTTGTTTCTAAACTTAATATTTTTCCATCGCTAATTTTTCATATATTTAGTTGCTATTTATTGTTGTTGCTGTCACTTTTCAATGACCCACCCCAAACTGGGCCTTTTCACACCAAAAATATAGTTAAACAAAACAAGTCAATACACTGTCCATGTCCAAAAATCTATTCCTAATGCCCAACTCTCAGTCCAACACATAATTCTGAGGGGAAGGAGGCCTGGTTGCCTGTTAGCCCTTACATAGGTGCCTGGACAGTGCATTTAACAGATTTCTGATATCTACTCTTGGGTGGTTTCCTGACTCTAGTCATTCTGTATATTTTCCTCCTAGATAGAATTACTTTATTGTACTTAGTTTCATTCAGATTTTCCCATTTTTTTTCTGATTTCCTCATATTTGTCATTTTTTTCTAGGATGATTTTCCTTAACATTTGTATCAAAATGTAATCAAAATTCTCCATCCTCTTTGCTTCCACTTTTTTCTATTCCTAATTATGCTGCACTAAAACTTTATCCTTTATTGTTTTTACATAAACACCAAAAAAGCATTTTCACACACATAGCAAAGCACAAAAGGGGGGCCTCTCTGTAAAACCATAAATCTCCATTTCATAGTCCTAAACTTTTGAGAAATGTATATAATAAATTCTTGGTGTTTTTTTAAAGTTTGCTCCTCTCTTTCCTTCTGAACTTTCTTCTGTTCTCTTCCACGCATTTCAAAATGTTTCAGAGGATCTATTTTTAGATCAATACTTCTCTTCCCTCCTTCCCTATGACACTATTAACTGGTAGAATGTAATGTCAAAGAAAAAATGCCAAAAAATCAAATAAGCAGAATTAAATAAAATGAAATAAAATGAATCCACATAGAAATCACATCCAGAAATGCACGTCTGTTATCCTGAGTGGATCTACTGGATTTTGTGTTGTCTGTAAGTGTGTGTGTGTGTGCATGTTCCATGTACTGATGGTGAGTGGAATCATCTTCATAGAAGTTTTCTTACATTCTTTGTGTTTTGACCATGCTGTGGGTTCCCCACCTGCCCTGGTAAGGAGGCAGGGACCCCATAGTGAAGGATGGAAGCACCATAGATCAGGTGCTTTGGAGACTGTCCAGGCAGCTGCTGATACCAGGCTAATGCAGTATAAATAAGTTGATTGGCTATACAGCTGATGGTGACACTTTCTCCAGAAGCAATAGACAGAGAAGTTGGAGACTGGGTCAGCAAAATGGCTGCATAGGCACTTTGGATGAAGAAAAGAAAAGGAGAAGAAAGAGGGTGAAATCAAGAAGCAAGTCCAGTAATGACTGGACTCAAGTCTGACTGACTTGAGATGTCCTTCCCATTGACCAAGGATTCAGCATGTCATGACCCTCCCCTACCCCAACACATCTTCAATTTCCAAGTTTTGGAATCTCCTGGTGAAGCAAACCAAGTTAGCACTTGTTGACACCCCTGGCTGATCTTAACCAGAGCACAAGGAGCCAGAAGAACAGGGGTGGGGAGATCATTATTTCTCATGTAGATCTTCAGGCTTGAGACTTCTGAGGCCAAGGTGTGACAGAAGGGGATGGGGGCATATTTATGTCTCAGGCAGTGGGTGTGCAGAGTTGCTGTGATTTCAATTTGCAAAGCAGTTCCAGGTATGAGGTACCTTGTCCACGAGTCAGTGCTGGGTATTACATATGGGTCACACTCACTAAATAGTCTGTGTGTGTTGGCAGAATTGTGAATCCAACCATTTTGGAACTATGCCCAAAAGGTTATAAAAATGTGCATACCCTTTGACCCAGCAATACCACTTCTAGTGCTGTGTCCTAAAGAGATCATAAAAGTGGGAGGAGGATCAGTATGTACAAAATAGCAGCTCTTTCTGTGGTAGCAAAGCACTGGAAATCAAGGGGATGACCATCAATTGGGGAATGATTAAACAAGTTGTGGTATAGAAATCTAATGGAATACTATTGTGCTATAAGAAATGAGGAGCAGATGGACTTCATGATAACCTGGAGAGATTTACATAAACTGATGCTGAGTGAGGCAAGCAGAACCAGGAGTACATTGCACACAGTTACAGACACATCATATCCCCGATAATTAAATTGGATAGATTGGGCTCATCATAGCAATGCAATACTGTAAGACAACTCCAAAGGACTCATGATTAAATGGGATGTCTAAATCCACAGAAAGATATACAGAGTCTGAATGCAGATTGAAGCAAACTACTGGCTCTCTTTTTTGTTTTGTTTTCTTTCTTATTGTTCATTCCATTGGTTATAATCACTCTTTACAACTTGGCAAATATTTAATGTGAAGGTATTTGTAGAACCTATATCAGGACCTATATCAGGCTGCATGCCACCATAGTAGGGGAGTCAGTAGGAGAGGGAAGGGGAGAAAACTTGGAACTCAAGAGATTGCTGAACTGAATGTTGTAAATTAAAAGTAAATTAATTAATTGATTAAATTAAAAAAAAAAGAAAAATGAACTGAACTAGGATTTAAACTCAGAAGAGGGAAAAGACATACGCTAAAGGCACCTGGAGGAACAGGCTCAGAATATAAGGAAAGATACAACCACATTGGGAAAGCAGGGAAAAACCCTGGAGCTACTGAAAACTGTTTTTGGGGGGCTGAACCAGACCCCAGTGGCCTGGATAGAACTTCTCTGAGGCTCTGCTCTGCCTCGCTGAGGCCCCTCTGTCTGCACGCCCAGGGGCTCTGGTTTCCATAGATTCCCCTAATCTGTCCTTCTAATTTCCTCACTCCCTCCTTGGATTCAGTTTTGTCAAGCCCTGTTGAGCTCCTGAACAAGCCAGGTTTCTCCCAGAAGGAGGGGTCAGTGCTCAGGGCTGTAACTGAGCCCTCAGCAGCCATGTCTGCAGCCGACAGTGGGGCCTGAGGGGACCTAGAAAGCAAAGGCTGAGTCAGAGCTGGGAGCCTCTGTCCTTCTCTGGCACCCCTGGGCTTTTTCCTTTGCAGCATCAGGGGCCCATAAAGACTCTTTGAGTCTGAATGAAGACAAACCTGGGACTAGAATTTATGAAAAAAAGCAGCACAGGAGGAAGACCTCTGAGAATGAAAACCAGAAGACATTAAGAGAAATATTCCAATGAGGAGGAAAAGACTGTCTTGGGGAAGAGTCATCTAAAGACAGAACATATGGGGAAGCCTTTGGCCAGGAGGGGGCAGCAAATCTCCATGTAAGTCTCCCAAGCCCAAGGCTCTGTGCACTATGGCAGCACCTAGCCGCTCCAGTCAGAAGAGCAGTAGTCCACTAATGGATTCCCCACTCACCCATACCTCTAATATAAGTTGCAGTTAAAGTTTAAAAATTGTGGCAAATTGAAGCTTTGATAAAAGAACAGGGTTAGTCACCTAGGTCTTTTTTGCTGTGTCTATTCCCTGGCCCCTGGTGGTTGCATTGAGAAATGCCATTAAACTTAATGAGGGTTATAGAAGAAAGACTTAGCAAGGCAATGAAGAGTTTGGCACAAGACATAGGAAACCTTGGCCAAGCACAAAAATCCTTGAAAATGATGAGGGTTTCTCTAGTGTGACAGTCTAGTGAATCTAGTGACAGTCAAGATAATATGATTTCTTTTTTTTTTTTGCTTTTTGGAGGGCAGTTGGGGTTAAGTAACTTGCCCAAGGTCACACGGCTAGGTTTTTGTTTGCTTGTGCGTTAAGTGTCTGAGGCCAGATCCGAAGTCAGGTCCTTCTGACTCCAGGGCCGACGCTGCGCCACCTAGCTGCCCCAATAATATGATTTCTATGTTGTGGTTTCAAATTGAAGCCAATGATTCCATGGGATAAGGAAGATTAAAGTTAAAAAAAAAAAAACAGAAGAAAGAGGAAAATAATAAGCTTTCTCACAATTAAAAAAAAACCCTTTAAAATAGATCAAGGAGGAAAAAATTCAGAATCATTAGACTTAGCTGTCATCACCAGGAATGGACCCTAGATATCATATCTTAAGAGATCTTAAAGAGAAAATTGCCCAAATCTCTTAGAACTGGAGGGCAAAGTGGAAACAGAATAAATCTACCAGTCACCTCCTAAAAGAAATCCCTAAATAAAACTCTGAGGAATATTATAGCCCAAATCCAGAGCTTCCAAAGGAAAGAAAAAATATTGCAATCAACAGAATGAAAGAATATAAGAAGCAAGGAGTCACAACTATAATATAAAACATGATTTTGCAGACAGTACTATAAAGAAGCAGAGATCTTGGAATACAATTTTCCAGAAGGCAAAGGAGATAGGCTTACAGCCAAGATTAAATACCCAGAAAATTGAGCATAATCTTACAGGGGAAAGAGGAAAAAAAATTTTTTTTTAAAGCAATTGGGGTTAAGTAACTTGCTCAAGGTTACACGGCTAGTCATTATTTATTCGTGGGTGTTCATTTTCTGAGGCCGGATCTGATCTCGGGTCATCCCAACTCCGAGGCCAGCGCTCTTACTCACTGCGCCACCTAGCCGCCCCTTTAGGGCAATTGGGGTTAAGTAACTTGCCCAAGGTTACACGGCTAGGTTTTTGTTTGTGTGGCTTAAGTGTCGGAGGCTGGCTCCGAACTCAGGTCCTTCTGACTCCAGGGCCGGCGCTCTATTCACTGCGCCACCTAGCCGCCCTGAAAGAGGAAAATTTAATGGAGTAAGAGGACTTCCGAGCATTCCTGATGAAAAGACTATAACTGTGGGGAAACCTTGAAATGCAGACACAGGCATCAAGAATAACATAAAGAGGTAAACATGAATGACCAGTAAATTACATTTTAATTTAGGAAGAGGATCCATATGCTTCCTCTGAACCCTATTATCATTACAGTTCACAGAAGGAGAGTCAGAAACAGAGCTCCTGATCTTCCTGACTGGGGTGCCAAATCACCTCTTCCTCATTTCCCTATTTATTACAGGCACCATTATCCTCCTGATCCTTTAGGTTTGCAGCCTTGCTGTCATTCTTACCTCCTCACTCTCATCCTAAATCAGCTGTAAAATCTTTCTGTGTCTGCCTTCATAGCATTTCCCATGGGATTCCCTTTCTACTCCTACAGCCACTGCTCTACTCCAGGCCTTCTTTTTCTGTTGCCTGGAACATTGAAAAAAAAACTCTCTCATTGGTCGCCCTGCCTCAAATCTATTAGGGTCTATCCTTAACACAGCTGCCAAACTGCTTTTCCTAAAGTATAGGTCTGACCATGTCATCTCTGTACTTGATAATCCCAGGGGCTTCCTAATTCCTTTAGGATAAAATGTAAATCCTTCTATTTGTCATTTCAAGGTCTCCATAATTGGCCTTTTCAGTATTCTCACATATTAATCCATTAATAAACTCTATATATTTCCATACTTATTTGATCCTCACACATTGTACTCTATCTCCAACTTACTCTCCCTTTTGCCTGGAATGTTCTCTCCCCCAAACCTCTGCCTCTTAGACTTCCTAGCTTTCTTCATGACTCAGCTCAAACATGACCCTCTGCAAGGGACCTGTCCTAGGTTCCCATGTTGCTCATGCCTTCCCCTCTGTTATCTTCGATCTACTCTACATGTAACTTGAATGTATTTATGAAATACTTGTGACCTGCTCTTTTAGAACCTAAGCTTCTTGGGGAATGGACTGTTTTTCTTTATAATCTCAGTGCTCAGCACAGTTCCTGTCACATTATAAGAACTAAATTAAGCCTTGGTGATTAATTGATCAATTGACTTCCTTAGGTCTATGTACCTAGTTGTGGAATCTCTGGTTAAAAGGTATAAAGAGACTAATTTAGTCCACAAGCATTTATTAAATACCTACTATGTGCCAGACTTTTCTCATTTAATTCCAAATTGTTTTCTAGAATGATTTGGCCAGTTGCAAATGGACTTTTCCAATGGTACTCACATAGGTATAGAAGTTGATTATTAATCCAAAATACAGTACTCAGGGCATTGTAGATTCCTAGAATCCCAGAATGTTCAGGACTCACAGGTCCTCTGGTCTGATGTGTATTCAAAATAGAATCTTCATTCAAAGAAACTTCATTTCTGTTGAACATGGACCAAAAGGAGCAGCACTTAATCTTCAACCCAATGAACTGATGTGGACATAAAGAGTTTTAAAATATGAAATGTTCTTTCAATCAATAAGCATTTATTTTTTCACACTTGTTAATATTTGAATTTTCCAATTACTTATAGATATAGTTTTCAGAATTAATTTTTATAACATTTTGAGTTCTAAATTTTCCTATTCCCTTACCTCTCCAAGATGGCATGCAATCTAGTATAAACAAAACACATATAGTCATATTAAATATATTTCTACATGAGTTAAGTTGTGAAAGAAGAGTCAGAAGAAAAGGGGGAAAACCACAAGAAAGAAAAAAAGGAGACAGAATAGTATGCTTCAATCTGTCTTCAGACTCCATAGTTCTTTCTCTGGATGTGGATAGCATTTTCCATGATTATTCTTTTGGAATTGTCTTAGATCCTTGAATTGCTGAGAAGAGCTAAGTCTATCAAAGTTGGTCACTGCACAATGTTTCTGTTGCTGTGCATGATGTCCTCCTGGTTCTACTCACTTTACTCAGTATCAGCTCTTGTGATTCTTTCCAGGTTTTTCTGAAGTCCTCCTGCTCATCATTTCTTATGGACTAATAGCATTCCAATACATTCATATATCACAATTTGTTTGACCATTCCCCAATCAATGGGCATCCTCCCAATTTCCAATTCTTTGCCAATACAAAGAGAACTGCTATAAATATTTTTGTGCATGTGGGTCCTTTCCCCTTTATTATGATCTCTTTGGGATACAGACCCAGTAGTGGTATTGCTGGATCAAAGGGTATGCAGTTTGGTAGATCTTTGGGCATAGTTCCAAATTGCTCTTTAGAATGGTTACATGAGTTCTCATGTCCTCCGACAATGCATCAGTGTTCCATTTTTCCCACATCTTCTCCAACACTTATCATTTTCCTGTTTTGTCATGTTAGCCAATCTGACAGGTGTGATGTGGTACCTTAGAGCTGTTGTAATTTGCATTTCTCTGAACAATAATTATTTAGAGCATTTTCTCATGTGATTACAATTAGCTTTAATTTGTTCATCTGAAAACTGCTTGCTTATATACTTTGACCATTTATGAATTGGATTATTATAAATTTTACTCAGTTCTCTATTTGACAAATGAGGCATTTAGGAGAAAAACACACTACAACAATTATTTCCCAGATTTCTGCTTTCTTTCTAATCTTTGCTGCACTGGTTGTGCTTGTGAAACCCTTTTTAATTTAATGTAATCAAAATGATCCAATTTGCATTTCACAATGTTCTCTTTCTCTTGGTTTCTTCCCTTCTCCATTGATCTGAAAGTCCAATTCTTCCTTGGTCTCCTAATTGACATGCATATTTATTAAGCTATCTGCTATGTGTCAGGCACTATGCTAAGTGTTTCATATATATTATCTCATTTGGTCCTCATAATGACCTAGCTATTATTACCCCTATTTTATAGTTGAGGAAAATGAGGCAGACAGAAATTAAGTGACTTATCCAGGGTCACACAACTAGGAATTCTCAGAGGCCAGATTTGAATGCAGATCTTCTGGATTCCAGGGCTAGTGCTCTATACACATGTATAATGGATGTCATATTACTTGCCATCTCAAGGGAGGAAAGGAGAGATTTTGGAACTCAACATTAAAAAAAAAGAACTTCAGCAATAAATAGTTAAGGAGCTTCTGACAAAGAGGTGAGCTATTCAACTGCCACTCCTTCATTCATAGAGATGCTACTCTTGAAATTTTGGGGTCCATTAAATAAGGTTCAATAGATTAGTCCATAACATCAGTCAGAAGCACTGTTCTGTGCACCAGGGCTGGGTGAGAACCTGCTGGCTTCTTCCTCTCTCCCTCTCTACTCAGAGGTCTCTCTTAGCTCTAGACTCAGGAATATGAATTGTGTTGAGTCCTAGGGCATCCTGGATGGAAAAAAATCGGTTAGGCTTTTCTTCAAACTCTGTCTCTTGGTCCTCATTCCACATTAGAGTCCCAGAAGAAATCCCTTCAAGCTTAAGTAGGTATGGTCTCCCTTTTATAGGAATGGAAATTTAAGATCTTCACTGCCCCTAGGCCCACTGATAGGCTTAAGTGCACCTGGAGCCTGTGGCTGGAGGTTTGTTTCTCAGGAGATACTTTGTGATTGGGCAGTGGGTCAAGAGGGTTGTTATATTCTGAGCCAGGAGAAGGCTATAGAAACCCTGATGTGAAGCTTTATTTTGGGGCTCACTTTGAGAAGTGTTGTGTGATTTGCCCAGACAAGACTCTGGGCATCCTTTGAGAGCCCCCCTGGCTTTGAAAACCCAGATGTTGATGCTTGCCTCTCTGGTAACTGTGACTAGGTATGGATTATGTAATGATCAGACAGTTGGAGGCCTGTCTGCTTGAAATGTTGCTCTGTCTTCTCTTCTTCTGTCTGTATACTCTGAAGTTCGGGGTGCTGATTTTTTTCCCCCTGAACTAGGTAAATATGTTTGATTGATTAAGGCAAGATTGTTAACCTATTTTGAGTTGCTTTCCTTTAGAAAAGCAGATCTAAGAACCTGTGTTGGCAGCCATCCTGGATATGCTGGGGTGCTTGCTGTTATACTCACCCTAAAAGAGGGAAGCGGAAAGATATTCCCTGTATTATGTCAATCAGGAAGAGAAGAGTTACTCATTTCCTCCACACAAAAGACCTGCTTAAAGCCCAAGTGAGTCATTGAATACATTAGCAAAGACCTCAGCAAGAGGCAGTGATAACTTAGGACTCCTCTTAGACTCTCCCAGGAGGCTGATAGTTAAAGCATCAAAACAGGAAGCATTTTCTGGTACTTCTGCAATAGGGGGGTTTCTTCACCATCCCCAGCTGCTCATGGTCTTCAGTTCTGAGTCTCACTTGGATGGCTGGAAATGTCCAGGGCATTTCTGCACCTCATCAATGGCATGGGTCCTCCCCATAGGCCCCCGAGTCCACCAAACAAACAGTGAATTGAGAAGTGTTTGTTAGAGCCTACTGTGTGCCTGACCTTGGGACTCAAAGGCCCATATACCCCATCGATGACTCCCTTGAGCTTACAGGCTATTGCAGGGAATCCACATACATCTGTTATCACATCTACACTAGGATGTGATAAAGTGACTTTACCACAGGGAAGGGGGGCCTTTGGTGCCTTGGAGGTGATCACTGAGGTACTTTCCTTGGCTTCTCTGGGCTGTAAGGAAGGATAAACATGTGAAACCCTAACCCTAAGTGCTGCAGGCCTTACTCAGAGAAGACTGAGATGCCAAACAGAGAAGGCATTACCAAATTCAGGAGACTCCTGCCCTCCTTTGTGTAGACAAGTGGATAGGCTGTGGGGTTTGGAGTCAGGAAGGTTCAAATATCACTTTAGATCCTTAAGTTCATTGTGTGACTCTGGACAAGTGACTCTATCTACCTTAGCCTCCTCATAAGTAAAATTATGAGGAAGGGGTTAGCCTCAGTGACAGGGAGACCCAGACTAGGATGGTTTCCATGGGGAGAACAGCCAAGTTCTTTGAGATCTAGAATGGCTCCTGGCTTTTCTTTTGGTCTGGCTCTTACCTAGACAGCCTGGACAGCCTAGAAGCATGCAGTGAATGCCCAGGGGAGGCAGACAGGCCACATGTGCATGACTCACACAGCAGGTTGTGCACAAGGGGAAGTAGCTGGGGTACTGAAGCCTCTCTGATCACTAGGTCTGGGCCTTGGAAGGTTTTTGTTCGAGAATATATCACTGTGGGAGGAGCTTTAAGATGTTGCTGACAGTAATAGACAGCAGCATCCTCAGCCTCCATGCTGCTGATGGTGAGAGTGAAATCTGTCCCAGATCTACTGCCACTGAACCGAGCAGGCACTCCAGAAGCCAGCCTGGTGGCCCAGTAGATGAGGAGCCTGGGGGCTTGGCCAGGCTTCTTCTGGTACCAGGATAACAGGTCATCACCATCACTATATGTGATCTTCTCACTGGCCTTGCAGTTCATGGTGACTCTGTCTCCTGGAGAGGCAGACAGGGAGGCTGGAGACTGGGTCAGCACAATATCACCATAGGAATCTGAAAGGGAAAAAAAGATTAAAATAGAAGTATTTGGACATCTCTGTCAAATATTATGTAATTAAAAGATGTATTTAAATCCACAAAGCCCCAAATTAACTTAATTAGCCTTAAAAGACTTTGTGTTTTTCTGAGAGACATTAGAGTTTCTACAAGCCAGGTCCCACCTGAGCCTGTGAGAACCTATTAGCCAGTGCTGGGCTAACTCTTTATGTCATCTAGAGGCCAGGTCACACCTTAACCCTTAACTCTGGCTCTCCTGAAAAACCGTCCCCTCTTTTGGTATGTCTTACCTTGAACCCAGAGCAGCAGTAGCCAGAGAAGATGGGGCAGAGACATCCTGTCACTGAACACCTGCAGGCAGAGACCTCTGAGCTCAGAGTGAGACCGAAGGAGGCAGAAAGATATTTATATTGGGAGCAGTCCCTGTGAAAGGCCCCTTGGGACTTCCTAGGCATAACAAGCCCTGGGTCATGAGTCTCAGCCCAGGGACAGCAGATGTCAGGCTAAGACAAGCTGGTGGGGGGAAACCACACATTGTGAGACTCCCTGTTGTATCTATCTGATACTGTGACCCTGTGGGCCCATACCTTGTGTGTGGATGTGTTTGTGCCTTGTATCTGATGTAGGAATGATTGCCACAGGTCATGATGGATCAGAAAGAATGTCTGTTCTGTGCCCCTTCGGGAAGACTAGATTTCTGAACCCATCAGAGAGAACTCTAAGCCCAGAGACCTGGGGTGCTGTTAAAAGGGGCAGGAGGTCACTCTTTGTAAGTTTCTGGGCTTTGTTTTTAATTCTGCCTCCCTACTTCTGGATAGATTATTATTCCAGTTGAGTCAATGCATTTGGCTGAGTACAGTCCAGTAGAGACCATGAGAACAGAGGAGAAGGACACGGATAAGCAGCATCACCAAGAAGTCAACATTCTTGTGGGATTGGACGTGTGAATTACCCCTTTTTGTATGTACCTTGGCCACATGTGCATCCCCTATGGATGCCCTTCCATAGGTGTTCCCCAGCTGCCTACTTGTCCTCCAGAAATGCCTCTCCATGATGCTTGGACCACAAATATTGTGACTGTGTGTGTGTGTGTGTGTGTGTGTGTGTGGTTATGTCCTTGTGTGTATGTGTATGTGCACTCATGCTAGATATGTTCATATGAGAGGGGCCAAGATTCCTGGGGAAAATGCTTTTTTCCCCATCCTTAAGTTATTTCATTGACTCTTTCAGTTAATGTCACATGGTTGTGACATATACATATGAAATGACTCAAATGCTCATTTAGAGAAAAATACAAAGAACATTAACAATGAGAACCTGTATTTTGTGCTCCTTTCAGTCAAGTGTGTGACTGTAAAGATGTGATACTGTTTAAGCAGGACTATCCAGTGCTGGTCCCTTCATCAAGTGTGACCTCAATATGGATGTGAATCATTTCCATAAAGATTTGACAGAGAGGCCAAGGAGGGCTTTGGTGTCACTGCTTAGAGACACCATCTCATTTTGGTTTTCAGTAGCAAGAGTGTCTGTGATTTTTTTTTAAGTGTCTGGAATCTTCTCTCTTTTAGACATTTTGAGACTTGATCCCTAAATTCCTTAAACTGTGCTGCCCTCAGTGCAAGCCTCCTCTGTCCACCTTGGGCTGCTCTAGCTACTCTCATCACATTTGGTCTTGAGTCCTTCTCCTTCTTTGTGCCTCAAATGGGGACAGTGAGAGCACAAGTCAATTGTGGCAGCTCTGCTATTGAGGACAAAGGAAATTGGTCCTGGCAAAAATCTTGGCAGATTTTTTTCCTTTTTACCATTTATATTTCTCCTGTCACTCTCAATGTGACATGTCAGTCTATGCCTAGTTTCTGCCATGCTATTTTTCAGGTTTCTGAGTCATTTTTGTCAACTAGTGAGTTTTTATTCCCCAAGCTGGAGACTGTGGGTTTATCAAAGAATAGATGAATATCACCATCAGCTATTGTGTCTTGTCTATCAAATCTATTCTACTGATCTACCACTCTGTACCAGTAGCCAGTACTAAATAGGTTTGTTGATTCCTTCTTTATAGTACAGTTTTAGATATGATATGGTTAGGCAGCTTCCTTTACATTTTTTCCCATTAATTTCCTTGATATTCTTGACCTGTTATTTTTCCAGATAAATTTCGTTATTATTTTTTCTGGCTCCGCAAAATAATATTTTACTATTTTGATTGGCATGGCATGAATAAATAAATTCAGGCAAAACTGTCATTTTTATTATATCATATTATTATATTACATTATATCATATTGTATTAATTATATTATATTGATATTTTTTCCAGTTGTTTAGTTCTGACTTTATTTGTGTGGAAAATGTTTTGTAATTGTGCTCAGGAGCTAATAGAAATCCACTCATCTCGTCCCAGACCACCTGCATTACTCCACCTCCTTACTTCTCAGGAGAGGACATCTCCAAAGTCTTCTTCAAAGAAAGTGAGATTTTTCATTTAATCTCTCCGTTCTTCCTCATCCCACAATTCAATCACTTCTTCACTATTACACTATTTACGTTCTTTGCCTTAACCTTAGAGATTGAACTGGCCAGTCTCCTGGCCAACACCAAGTATATCCCTTCTGCCCTGGATCTTCTCTGACATCCTGCCCCCACCCTAGTCCTCTCTACCCCTACTTTTTCGTGTCATTTTCTGCACTGGCTTCTCTCCTGTGGCTTACAAACATGTCTGGTTTCTGCCTGTCCTTAAAAAACCTTCACCTGGTGCTACAATCCCGCCCCATTCATGCTCTCTTTCCCTGCTTCTCCAGCCAGTCTCCTGGCAAAGGTCTGCTACATTTGTTTCCATCTTCTCAGCTCTCAAACTTTTCATTCTCTTCAGCATCAGTTTTGGAAGCATAGACTTTGTTACTGTGATGTGCAACAATTTGCCTTGGATTTGATACATATCATTCTGCCATTTGTAAGATTGTACCTTAGTACTGCTCTTTTTACCCTTGTATGGATTATGACGGTCACTCCATTTCCTCCAAGGGATTGCTTTCCATATTAGTATATGTAATGATCACCTGAATTCACTCAATCCTATCCATTCCAGTTCACTGACACCCAGGATGGTGATGCTTAGTCTTTTCTTCTCCTGTTTGACCACATACAGCTTGCCTTGGGTCACAGATCTTACATTTCAGGTTTCTTGGCAATATTGATCTCTACAGCATCAGACTCCTTTCATCACCAGTTAGATCCATAGCCGAGCTTCCTTTTGGCTTTGTCTCAGGGTCTTCACTCTTTCTGGAGCTGCTTGTAGTTGTCCTCCACCCTTGCCCAGTGGAATGTTGGTCATCTTCCACCTTGAGGGGCTCCCTTTCTGGTGTTATGTCTTTTATCATTTTAATGCTGTTCGTTAAAATTTTCTTGGCAAAGATACTGGAATGGTTTATCATTTCCTTTTCTAGTGGATCACTTTGTGTCAGAACTCCCTACTATGACTAAACAGTGCAGCAAACCTTCATGGCTTAACTCATAGCTCCATTGAATCACTCAAGTCCCTCCAGCTGAACAAGGCAGTGATCAGGAGGGGACTGATATATGTAGGTGACATGTGCAAGAATGACCAATATAGCCTTTTGTCCATGTTCAGCTACTTGACCTTGACCCGTTCTTTCTGGTCTTTCCTGGTCTGGCCTGGCCCATGACCATTCCTTTTCATTCCCCAAGACAACTCCTGGTGCTCCCTGGGTAAGGCAGTCCTCTCTAGAGCCCCAAGTCTCATCCTGGGTTTTCTAATAGACAGACTTCTTAGATCACAGAGACACCTAAAGCGCAGGCACAGAAGGTAAAGCACAGAGAAAAAGGCATCTTAGGAAAGAGAAGGTTGAGAGGTAAACCTCTGTCCCTAAGGGGGAAATAGGTTTGAAATTTTCCTGTCTCTAGCCCCCCACCTCAGGTTGTGTCTCTGTGTGACTCATGCCACTTATTAACTGCCCCAGACTTGAATAGGATGATCAGGGTGTATTATTGAGGTTATTTCTCCTATTTATAATTAATTGGAGTCTCCATAGATTGGAGTAATAGCCTGATGATTGAAGACTGAGAAACCAGATGGTAAAATAGTGAAGGGGTAGGTTTGGGTACCTGCTTTACTTCCTGTTAAATATTTTTAATTTTTTATTTAAATAGAATTTTTTTCCCTAACACATATTAAGAACTTCTTTTTTTTCTTCAATAGTTGCAATCAATTTATTAAAAGAGATGATTGGTTAGGCATCTGCAATGGTGACTTCAACTTCTACACCTGGTTCAATGCTGATAGAAGTGATCTGTTTAACAATTTCAGAAGGACTGTGCAAATCAATAAGGCGTTTGTGGATTCTCATCTGGAACCGATCCCAAGTCTTTGAACCTTCACCGCAAGGAGTTTTTCTAGTTGTGATTCGAAGTGTCTTCGTGGGCATTCGAACAGGTCCCTTCACTTTCAGGTTCTTCTCTTTGGCTCCTCTGATGAGGTCGGCACACACTTTCTCGAGTGATTTCACATTGCGGCTGGTCAGGGTGATCCGGATCCGTTGAATGGCCACTTCGGGCTCCACAAGGGTCTTGCCGGTGTCTTTGAATGCCATGGCCGCGGGGCGGCTTCCTGACCGACTTATTCCTCGGTGAGAGCGAACAGCGGTGAGTCAGGAGGAGGAGAGGCAGAGACTGCCGACTCCAAGCAGCTGTGGCAGCGATACCTTCACCAAAGATCGAACTTCTTTTTTTTTTACCATTCATTTTTACAAGATTTTGAGTTCCATTTTTTCCCTCTCCTTCCCCTCCCCTCTTCTGAAAATGGTAGGCAGATAGGTAACGTTTACGCATGTACTATCATGTAAAACCTATTCCATATTTGTCACAGTTGTGGAAGAAGAAACAGACCAAAAGGAAGTAAAACACTGAGAAAGAATAAGGTAATGGGAAAATTATGCTTTGACCTGCATTCTGAGTCCATCAGCTCTTTACCCAGATATTGACAGCATTTTCCTTCATGAGTCCTTTGCTCAATTTACTTTGCATTAGTTTGTACAAATCTTTCCAGGTTTTTCAGAAATCTACCTGTTCATTATTTCTTATTAAATAATTATATTTCGTTAAATTCATATTTCACATGTTCATCCATTCCCCAAGTGATGGGCATCCCCTCAATTCCCAATATTCTGCCACCACAAAAAGGACTTCAGAAAGTCATTTACCCTTTTTTAATGATCTCTTTGGGATAGAGTCCTAGTTGTGGTATTGCTGGATCAAAGGGTGTGCACAGTTTGGTTGTCCTTTGGGCATAGTTCCAATTTCTGTCCAGAGAGGTTGGATCTGTTCACAACTCCACCAACAATGCATTAGTGCCCTAAAAACACTAGAAAGCATAGGAATAAATGGAGCCTTCCTTAAAATAGTAGATAGCATCTATTTTAAACCATCAGCAAGTATTATATGCAATGGGGATAAACTAGAAGCATTTCCAATAAGATCAGGAGTGAAACAAGGGTGCCCACTATCGCCCCTCTTATTCAATATGGTACTAGAAACGTTAGCAGTAGCAATTAGAGAAGCAAAAGAAATCAAAGGAATCAAATTAGGCAAAGAAAAGACCAAGCTATCCCTCTTTGCAGATGATATGATGATATACTTAGAGAATCCTAGAGAATCAAGTAAAAAACTACTTGAGACAACAAACAAATTTGGCAAAGTTGCAGGATATAAAATAAACCCACATAAATCCTTGGCATTCCTATATATCTCTAATGAAAATGAACAGCAAGAGATAGAAAGAGAAATCCCATTTAAAGTCACTGTAGACATTATAAAATATTTGGGAATCTACCTGCCAAAACAAACCCAGGACCTATATGATCACAACTATAAAACACTTCTCACATAAATAAAGTCAGATCTAACTAATTGGAAAAATATCAATTGCCCATGGCTGTGTCAAGCTAATATAATAAAAACGACAGTTTTACCCGAAGTAAATTATGTATTTAGTGTTATACCAATCAATTTACCAAAAAAAACTACTTTATAGAGTTAGACAAAATAGTAACAAAATTTATTTGGAAGAATAAACGGTCTAGAATATCAAGGGAATTAATGAAAAGAAATGCTAGGGAAGGTGGACTAGCTATACTAGATTTTAATCTCTATTATACAGCAGCAGTCATCAAAACTGCTTGGTACTGGCTGAGGAGTAGAGTAGTGGATCAATGGAATAGATTGGGCCCACAAGATCCAGCACTTAATGAGTATAGTAATCTATTGTTTGATAAACCCAAAGACCCCCGTTTTTGGGATAAGAATGCACTATTTGACAAAAAATCCTGGGAAAACTGGAATATAGTATGGGAGAAACTGGGCATAGACCATTATCTAACACCATATACCAAAATCAAGTCTAAATGGGTGCATGATCTAGGTATAAAGGATGATAATGTAAGCAATCTGGGAAAGCAAGGAATAGTTTACCTGTCAGATTTGTGGAGAGGGAAAGACTTTAGGACCAAACAAGAATTAGAGAGCACTATAAAATGCAAAATGGATAATTTTGATTACATTAAATTGAAAAGCTTCTGTACAAACAAAGCCAATATAACCAAGATCAAGAGGGAGGTGGGAAATTGGAAAAGAATTACAACCTATGTCTGTGATAAAGGACTCATTTCTAAAATATAGAGAGAATTGAGTCAAATCTATAAGAATACAAGTCATTACCCAATTGATAAATGGTCAAATGATATGAACAGGCAGTTTTCAGAGAAAGAAATGAAAAATATCTATAAGCATATGAAGAAATGCTCTAAATCACTATTGATTAGAGAAATGCAAATCAAAACAACTCTGAGGTACCACATCTCTCCAGTCAGATTGGCTAAGATGACAAAACAGGAAAATGACAAATGAGGGAGAGGATGTGGGCAAATTGGAACACTAATGCATTGTTGGTGGAGTTGTGAACTGATCCAACCATTCTGGAGAGCAATCTGGAATTATGCCCAAAGGGCTATAAATAGTTTCCTACCCTTTGATCCAGCAATACCACTTCTAGCGTTATATCCCAAAGAGATCATAGAAATGGGAGGAACACCCATATGTACAAAATTATTTATAGCAGCTCTTTTTGTGGTTGCAAAGAATTGGAAATTAAAGGGATTCCCATCAATTTGGTAATGGCTAAACAAGTTGTGGTATGTGCATATAATGGAATACTATTGTACTATAAGAAATGAGGAGGAGATGATTTTCATATTTACCTGGAGAGGCTTATACAAACTGATGCTGAGTGAGAAGAATAGAACCAGGAGAAATTTTTATACAATCACAGACACAACATATGTGTGATGACCATCTATGACAGACTGGACTCTTCTCAGCAATGCAGTGATATAAGTCAATCTTGAGACTCATGAAGGAGAGAGATGCCTACATCCAGAGAAATAACTAGAAAGAACTGAGCTTGAATCCTGATGGAAGCAAACTAATTGATCTTTTTATTTTCATTGTTTGGTTTTATTTCTTCTTTACCATTTTTTCATCCCATCTAATACAATACACCTTTGTAACCTGCCTAATAGCTAATGTGAAAGTATTTGTAGATCCTATACTGGACTATATGCTGTTATGAGGGGTGGTGGAAGGGAGGGAAAGGAAATTTGAAACTCAAGGAACTATGGAATTGAATTTTGTAAATGAAAAATAAACAAATATATTAGAAAAAAATAAATAAAATAAAAAAATTCATTGTTATAAGGATGGGTTATCCTCTGTTTAGCTCTGAAAGTCCTTCAGAAACCAGACCCTTCTTGCCTTTTCTTTTTTATTCCCAAACACTTTATTAACTTTTGGTTTACATAATTCGTTCCTGTCAGATTTTGAGTTACAAATTTTTCCCCTTTTCCCCCCTACCCCCACCTCAAAATAGCAGTCCCACAGGATATCCCCTTCTACAATCTGCTCTCTTCCATATCTTCTTCCATACCCTTTTTGACTTTTCCAGTAGGGCATGGTGGATCTCTATGCCCCAGTGCCTGTATATCTTATTTCCCAATTATATGTAAAATAGTATTAATAATAGTATATATACGTGTATATATATTTTTAAACATTTGATTTTCAAACTTTGAATTCCAGGTTCATTCCCTTCCTCCCTTGTCACCCACCCCCTCTGGGAAGATAAGCAATTCAATATAGGTTGTACATGTGTAGCTAGTCAAAACATTACCTTAGTAGATATATTGTAAAATACTGACTGTATTTCTCTCCCTCTTATCCCACCTCCCACTTGTTCTATTCTGTACTTTGATACTTTTCCTTTTCAAAAGTGGATGCTTCCAACTTCCCTCCCCCAGCCTGCCCTCCCTTCCATCATCTCCCCTCTTATCCCCTTCTCCCCTACTCTCTTATAGGGTGAGATACCCTATTTAGTGTGTATGTATTCAATGAGAATAACATTTTGCCTTTTTGCCTTCCTGTTCTTCCCCTCCTTTGTACCCATTTTCCCTTCCCTCTTCTATATGAGATAGTTTACCTCATTCTGTCTCTCCCCTTCTCTTCTCATTATATTCCTCTCCCACCTCTTAATTTCACCTTTTAAGTATCATCCTCTCCTATTAAATTGGTCCTGTGCACTCTATCTATGCATACCTGTAAACATATATACACATATTCACATATGTATTCATATGCCCATATACCCTCCTATACACACACACACACACACACATGTAGAAGTATATGTATATATATTTCAATTCCCTTCAACTATTTTCATACTGAGAAAAGTTTCATCAGTTACAATTATCGTTTTTCCATGGAGGAACATAAATAGTTCAACTCTGATAAGTTCCTTATGATGTCTTTTCCCTGTTTACCTTCTCATGCTTCTTTTGCTTCTTGTATCTGAATGTCAAATTTTCTATTTACGTCTGGTTTTTTCATCAAGAATGCTTGAAAGCCCTCTATTTGTCTGAATGTCCATATTTTCCCCTGAAATATGATACTCACTTTTGCTGGGTAGGTGATTCTTGGTTTTAATCCTAAGTCCGTTGACCTCCAGAATATAATATTCCAAGTCCTACAATCCCTTAATACAGAAGCTTCTAGATCTTGGGTTATCCTGATTATGTTTCCATAATACTGAAATTATTTCTTCTTGGCTGCTTGCAGTATTTTCTTCTTGACCTGGGAATGCTCGAATTCGGCTATAATATTCCTAGGAGCTTTTCTTTCAGGATCTTTTTGAAGAGGCGATCAGCGATTCCTTCAATTTCTATTTTGCCATATGATTCTAGAATAGCAGGGCAATTATTCTTGATAATTTCTTGAAAGATGATGTCTAGGCTCTTTTTGTGATCATGGCTTTCAGATAGGCCGATATTTTTTAAATGATCTCTCCTGGATCTATTTTCCAGGTCAGTGGTTTCTTTCCAATGAGATATCTCACATTGCCTTGTATTTTTCATTCATTTGGATTTGTCTTATAGTATCTTGATTCCTTATAAAGCTTCCATTTACTCCAATCTATTTTTTTTAAAGCAATTGGGGTTAAGTAACTTGCCCAAGGTCACACGGCTAGGTTTTTGTTTGTATGTGCTTTAAGTGTCTGAGGCCGCATCCGAACTCAGGTCCTTCTGACTTCAGGGCCGGCGCTCTACTTACTGCGCCACCTAGCCGCCCCTGACTTAGTCTATTTTTAAGGTATTATTTTCTTCAGTCAGGTTGTTGACTCTCTTTTCATGATTTTCTTGCATCATTCTCATGTCTCTTCCCAATTTTTCCTCCACTTCTCTTATTTGGTTTTTAAAATCTTTCTTAAGTTCCTCTAGGTACTATAAGCAGTTCATATTTTTCTGGGAAGCTTTTGGTGCAGGAGTTTTGACTTTTTATCTTCCTCCTGTTCCATGCTTTGATCCTTTTTGCTCTCAAAATAGGAGTCTAAAGTTGGATTGCTGTGCTTGCTTTGCTTTCTTTTCTTGCTCATGTTGTCACTCAATTATTTGACTTTTGAGCTTTCTGCCACAGTAGAACTCTGCTTCCAGAGAGGAGAGCTTTGTCCCAAATGGTTGGTGTTTTCTTAGCTGCCGGAGCTATTTTAGTTGATTGCCCTCTCTGAAGCCTCCACATGCCCTGCCTCACTAGAACCCCAACCCTAGAAAGAAATCCAGATCCAAGCAGGTTGAAGCAAGAGCAATTACCCCTCAGACTGGTCTCTTGTTTCCCCTACACTTTGCAGGCCAGGAGCTCTAAAGCAGCTGCATTACAGTGGCTGCATGGCTGCTGCACCTCAGCCACTTCTCACTTTCATGGCAGAGGCCAGACCGACCATACTCCCGGTCTCCCTGTTCCCAAAGTTCACACTGATCTCTTACTTTGTCTTTGGCCTTTATGGGTTGATAATTCTGGAAACTGCCACAGATGCTGTTGATCCACTCTCCTGATGGCCCTCCAGCCAGCAGCTGATTGTGGCCACCCTGAGGCTAAAACCTTGGCCCACACATGGCTTGGCCCTGCTTTTCAGCATGCTGCAATGGCCCCTTCCTGCTGTCATGCTGAGATTAGTTTCTCTCTGTCACTTTGTGGGTTCTGTAGTTCTAAAGTTGGTTTAGAAACATTTTTACATGTATTAGAAAAGGTGGAAGTGGGAGCCATGAGGAAGTCCCATTTCTGCTCCTCCATCTTGGCTCTGTCGCCTCAGGATGAGAAATTTAATCTTGGATCAAAAATGCATTTTGTTAGGCTGATGCCTTTTTTTTTTTTAAGCTCTTGGGTCCATGAGTCTTTGCTTTCAATGTAAGGCTGAGCTGGGGAAAAAAGACAGAATCTCTGGCTAGAGATTTCAGCTTCTTCTTTGATTCTTGCTCCCTGGGGAGTCAGATGAAATTTGGAGGGGAAAAAGCCTCAAGCCCAGGTTAGTGTAGGGTGACCCAATCTGAGAGGGGCTGGTTATTCCTTTGACAACACTGCTCAAGGTTAAGGAGAATCAAGAGCCCTCAGGGCCCAAGGCTGGCAGACCATGGCCTTTCCCTGAGCCCCAGAGAACCTGCCCCTGAGCAGGCAGCCCTGCAGGTGCTGAAGGAGAGGAAGAAGGGGAGACAGCTCAGCCCCCCTGAGCAACCAGCCCAGGCCTGGGGAGGTTTTTGTTAAGGGATATATCATAGTGGAAGGTAGAGAAGTTCCTTGATAATAGTAATAATCGGCCCCATCCTCAGGCTCCAGGCTGCTGATTGTGAGGGTGAAGACTTTCTCAGCACCACTGCCACTGAACCTGGCAGGGACTCCTGAGTACTGCTTGGAAACGTAATAAATGAGTCCCTGAGGAGATTGTGCAGGTTTCTGTTGGAGCCAGTACAGATAAGTGTATCCATCACTGTCTTTGAGACTCTGACTGGCCTTGCAGCTGATGGTAACTCTCTCTCCTGGGGTCACAGACACTGAGGCTGGAGACTGGGTCAGCACAATGTCCCCCCTGGAACCTAAAAGCAGGAATTAATGATCAACCAACGTGAAATAAACAGAACAATCTCCTTCCACTTTGATATTTAGCCCACAGGCAGCCTGGCTCTGCAAACCCCACTGACCTCCCAGAAATCCACATTCCCCTTGGACTGTCCTGGCTCATGGCCTTAGGGGCTCTGAGCTCCTTTGAATTCACTCATTCTATGAAAAATTGCCCGTCTGTGTGTTGTTGTCCCATGTTTTCACCTGAGAACAGAAGTGTGAGGAGCCCACAGAGAAGCTGGGACAGGAACTCCATTGTGCAGTGTGTCCTCCCTGGGGATGCTCTGCCCCCAGCCCCAGTTTATGTCCCTCTTTGTGCAGGCCCTCCCCTTGGGGATCTCTTTATGTAAAGCAGCTCAGGGTGGGGACTTATAGGAGCAGAAGTGACTGACTCGGCCTAGGGGAAGGACTAGAGATCCTGAAACCCTGAAGATGACCCTCCTCCTGGGACTCTTGCATCATGGGTGCTTCTGCTATTTCCAACTCTCCTCAGGCTTTTTAAACTTTTAGTCAGTTTTATGGTTTCATAGGGCTGTATGTGGTGCAGTAGATAGAGTACTGAGCCTGGAGATAGGAATACTGACCTTCCTGAGATCAAATCCTGCCTCAGATGTTTCCTAGCTGTGTGAGCCTGGTCAAGTCACTTAACACTATTTGCCTCCATTTTCTCATTTGTAACATGATCTGGGGAAGAAAATCTCAAACTACTCCATTATCTTTGCCAAGGAAACCCCAAATGGGGTTACAAATTCAAAAATGAGTGAACATCAACCAAAAATTTCCCCAAAAGACAGAGATATTATATGAGAAACAATGCTTTCGAGTGAAAAGAGGTCAGCAGCTGAGGGCAGGCAACATCTGAAAACTACTTACATTCCACACTTTATTGCAACCCATGATCTGATGTGCCACTTATTAATGATCTTTTTGTGGTCTTAGCACCCAGCCTCCTGAAATGGAAGGCCTGCCATCTTTTTATTCCTCGGTGGGATTTAGGGGAACCAACTTTTTTCCGACCCCCATGGGCTTCCCTGAAGCGGTCATCCACTTTAAAGTAAAGATAATGGGGAAATCTGGTGGGAAATTAGGGAAAGGTAATTGAGGTCCAGAAGAATGCGGGTGAGGGAAGGCAGGACTGAGTGCACCTTGCCCTGAAGGCCTATAGGCAGCAAAGGAGAAGGGAGGCTGGGTAATGGGATTCTGGTCCCAGAAAAGCAGCTCAGAGGAATCAAGATACTTTCTTCCCTTTATTCTCTCATTCCTTCTTTATTTATGGACCAGATGTGCAGGGAAATTATTTTAGGAATTATCTTACATACAGAATGATGGGGATAGAATATTAAAAGTTGTCCAAAGGCTGGAAGAGTGGGCTACCTTAGGGAGATGGGGTTTACTAGTTATTTGCCTAATATCCTGCACCTAAATAAGAAAAATGAATGAATTGCAGGAATAAAGGTTTGGGCACTGGGGAAGGGAAATATTGTCAGTTAGTGCATATAGTCCACAAGTATTTACTAAGCTGTTGTCATAAGCCAGGGAAGATGTCATGGACAGGGTTTGCAGAGGAAGGCTAAAATATAATCCCTGCCCCCAAGGAGCTAACATTCTAGTGGGAAAGACATATGGTAAATAGGTAGGGACCTACAAGGTAGACACACTGTATATGTAGGGAGTTCGGAGGTCTGAAAGGGATATGTGAAGAAGGGGATAATGAGACAAATGCTCTGTTAGAAAGTAGATTTTTGGGAGTAGAAACAGGACCTCCACTGGGCTCCTGCTCCCACCAACTCCAATTCACTCTGAACAAACTTTGGAGCTACAGAACCCACAAAATGACACAGAGAAGCTAACCTCCGTTTGAGGACAGCCCAGCAGGCAAGCACCTGCACAGCACTCTAGGAGCCAACACTGGCCCCATGGGAATCTGAGGATTTGCCCCAGGGCAGACTAACAAGGCTCTGGCTTCAGGAACTTCAGATCACCAGCAGCTATGGTGGTTTCCAGAATTATCAACCCATAGATACTAAGGACACAGTGAGAAGTCAGTGCAGTGTGGAATTTTGGATCCAGGTGTTAGGAGTGTGGTAGGCCTATGACCCAGGGGCAAGAAGCTGCTGAGGCTGTGCAGCCGTGCAACCACCATCATGTGGCAGCTTTAGCTCCTAGTCTGCAGAGTGTAGGGGGACCAACTGACCACTCTGATGGATAATTGCTCTTGCTTTAACTTGCTTGGATCTAGATTGTGGTCTAGGGTGGACAACTAGCTTGCCAGAGATGTGGAGGCTTCAGAGAGTGCAACCAGCTAATACCCTCAGCAGTTGAGAAAACCCCAGTGTTTGGTATGAAGCTCCCCTGTCTGGTAGCAGAGTTCTATTGCAGCAAAAAACACAAAAGTCAATTAATTAAGTGGTGACATGAGCAAAGGAGGGAAGCAAAGTAAACAGAGCAACCCAACTTTGCACTCCTATTTTGGGAGCAAAAAGGATCAAAGCACGGAACAGGAGGAAGATAACAAAGTCAGATCTCCTGCACTAAAAGCTTCCAAGAAAAAATACAAGCTGGTTACAGGCTATAGAGAATCTTAAGAAGGATTTTGAAAACCAAATAAGAGAAGTGGAGGAAAAATTGGAAAGAGATATGTGAATGATGCAAGGAAATTATGAAAGGAAAGTCAACAACCTGACTGAAGAAAATAACACCTTAAAAATAGACTAAGTAAAACAGCAAAAGAGGCTGAAAAAGTCGATTAGGAGAAGAATGCCTTAAAAAGACAAATTTCCCAGATGGAAAAAGAATCTCAAAAGCTCACTGAAGAAAACAATTCCTTCAGAATTCAACTGGAGCAAATGGAAGCTAATGACTTTATGAAAAATCAAGATACTGTGAAACAGATCCAAACAAATGAAATGATAGAAGGCAATGTGAAATATCTTATTGGGAAAAACACTGACCTGGAAAATAGACCCAGGAGAGATAATTTTAAAAATATTGGATACCTGAAAGTCATAATAAAAAAAAGAACCTAGAAATCCTTCAAGTAATTCTCAAGGAAAATTGCCCTGATGTTTTAGAACAAGAGGGCAAATTGAGGTTGAAAGAATCCACCAATCACCTCTTGAAAAGGATCCCAAAAAGAAAACTCCTAGGAATATTATAACCAGGTTCCGGAGTTCCCAGATCAAGGAGAATATATTACAAGCACATGGGAAGAAATAATTTCAATATTGTGGAAATACAATCAGGATAACACAGGATCTAGCAGCTTCTACACTGAGGGACTGAAGGGCTTGGAATATGATATTCTGGAGGTCAAAGGAGCTGGGATTAAAACCAAGAATCACCTGCCCAGTAAAAGTGAATATCATGTTTCAGGAGAAAATATTATCATTCAATGGAATAGAGGACTTTCAAGTATTCATGGTGAAAAAACCAGAGTTGAATAGAAAATTTGACATTCAGATACAAGAAGCAAGAGAAGCATGAGAAAGTAAACAGGGAAAAGAAATCATAAGGAACTTATCAAAGTTGAACTACTTACATTACTACATGAAAAATGATAATTGTAACTTATGAAACTTTTCTCAGTATTAGAATAGTTGAAGGGAATATAAATGTATATATATATATATGTATAATACATATATATGTCTATATAGGTGGGTATACAGACATATGAATACATAGGTAAGTGTGTGTATGTATGTGTACAGGTATACCTAGACAGATGGTACCCGACCAATTGAATAGGAAGGGATGATACTTAAAAGGTGAATCTGAGAGGTGATCGAGGAGTATAATGAGAAGAGATGGGGAGAGATAGAATGGGGTAAATTGTCTCTTTATAGGAGAGGCAAGGGAAAACTGTTACAGTGGAGGGGAAGAACAGGAAGACAAAAGGGAATGTGTCAAACTTACCCTCTTCGAATTTGGCTTAAGGAGGCAATGACACATACACTAAATAGGGTGTCTCTCCCTACAAGAGAGTACGGGGGAAGGGGATGAGAGGGGAGATGATGGAGGGGAGGACAGGTTGGGGGGTAGGGAAGTTGGAAGCACACACTTTTGAAAAGGGACAGGGCCAAAGTAGAGAATAAAATAAGTGGGGGTCGGGATAGGATGGAGGAAGTATAGTCAGTCTTTCACAATATATCCACTATGGAAATGTTTTGCATAGCTACACATGTACAACCTATATTGAATTGCTTATCTTCTCAGTAAGGGCGGGTGACAACAGAGGAGAGGAAAGTATCTGGAAATCAAAGATTTAAAATCAGTATATATATATATATATATATATATATATATATATATATATATATATATATACACATACATACATACATACATATAAAACACTTTTTTACATACAACTGGGAAATAAGATATATAGGCAGTGGGGCACAGAGATCCATCTTTCTGTAGTGGAAAATTGAAGGGGGATGAGGGAGGATAAAGGAGATATCAGATTAGGGAGGAGGTATTCAGTGGGATCATTGTTTTGGGGTGGTAGGGAGGGGAAAGATGGGGAGAAAATTTATAACCCCAAATCTTTTGGAAATGAATGAAGTAAACTAAAAATAAACATAAAATTTAATTCAAAGAAAATTTCACATCCTGGGCTCTTTTTCCCTGACCATGTTTTTAAGTCAGATTCATATCTATTTTTTTTATCTCTTCATGACAGTATGCCCTAAGATCTCTGTAGAGTCTGCACTGCACGTGCTTTTCCAAGGAAGGCTTCAGTTCCTGCAAAGAAAGGGAACAAGAAATTGGTGCCAGGAAGTTGGCCAGTTTGCTCTCCTGGTAGATTTTATATCTGGTTAGAATCTTCCCCATCTTAAGGATGTTAGTTCAGGAGAAATAGTTTTATAAAATCCATGCTGAGCTCCTCATTGCTCTCCCTTAGTGGGGAAAAAGTGGCCCAAAATGAGCATGTGTGTGTGTGTGTGTGTGTGTGTGTGTGTGTGTGTGTGTGTTCTAGTAAACAAGACTTGAAACCCTTCCCACCAGATTACAGTTACACAAAGACCTTGCACAGTACACATTCAATATACCCCTTTTTCCTAAATAATATTAAACTGAAAACAGAGTAGTGATTTACATGGGAATATAGCTGATTATACAAAGAGTGACTGAACAATTAAGAATGATGTGAGCAAAACAAGGGGAAGGATTTATACAATAACATAAAATAATAACAAAAACATTATTAGGAAGGATAACGTTATTTATTGATTTATTTTTAAGCATTTAGGGTTAAATGAGTTGCCTGTACTTGCACAGCTAGCAAGTATCAACAGTTTGAAGCTGGATTTGAAATCAGGTCCTCCTGATTCTAGGGATGGTGCTCCCTCCATTCTGCCACCCAGCTGCTCCAAAATGTAGACTTTAAAGACAAGCAAGGAGACTTCTTGGAGCCAAGATGGTGGAGTAAAAAGTAAATCACTGAGACTCTGCCCTATTCACTGCCATATAGCAATAAATTCATGCCCCAGAAGAAATCATAGGACTCACTTTCCCCTGACTTTCACTAACCACATCCTCCCATGCAAGGAGGAAACAAAACCTCAGACAATGCCTGATGAAGTCAGGAAATAAAAGGGGACTGGATGACTTTTCACATCTACTTGCCGTCTTTATCTCTACATTTAGAGACCTTGTCCTATAGTGATTCTAAATTCATGATGAGGAAGGCACTTTGTCCTTGTGTGTAGGATGGCAAGCATCATGACTGTTTAGTTTTTCCCCTGCCTAGGATCATCTTACCAACTGTTCTCTACCATCCCTGTTAGCTAGAGTGTGTTAAGGAGCCGGTGACAACCCCATGCTGAGGTGAGGGGCTTGTGAGGCCTCTTTCTGAAAGCCCAGCCCCAATGCATTAAGGAGGCTGTAGGGGTGTGGACCCAATTTGGGACTACTGCTCTTCTTCCTTGGACCACTAGGTGGTGCCATAGTACACAGAGCCCTGGGCTTGGGAGACTCCATGGGGATTTGTTGCCTCCTCCTGGCCAAAGGTGTCCCCACACTCCCTCTCTCTTTAGAGACCCTCCCCCCCCCGCCCCCCGCAACACACTCTATTCCTCCTTCTTGGAAGAGTTTTTTTTAATACCTTCTGACATTTGTTCTCAGAGGTCTTCCTCCTGTGCTGCTTTCTCTCCTAAATCCTAGTCCCAAGTTTCTCTTCATTCAGACTCAAAGAGTCTGAGAAAACCTGAATCTCCCCCAGAGACAGACAGCAATCCCCTTTATGGGCCTCTGATGCTACAAAGGGAGAAGCCCAGGGGTCCCAGAGAAGGAGAGAGGCCCCCAGCTCTGACTCAGCCTTTGCTTTCTAGGTCAGCACCATGGGCTGCAGATGTGGCTGTTGAGGGCTCAGTCACAGCCCTGAACACTGACCCCTCCTTCTTGGAGAAAACTGGCTTGTCAGAAGGCTTGGCAGGGCTGGACAAAGTGCAGTGTGATGGAATGAACAGAGAAATGGTAGCAAGCTCTATGGAGAGGGGCTTTTCACCCAGTGCAGGGGCAGTCAGTAGGTCTGGACACACACAGGGAAACCCACTGGGCCCCTGGATGGAGTTAGGGGCCCATCACAGGGGCATTGAGGTTGATTTTTAGCCCATTTTTATCTGAACAGAGGCATGTCTTTGGGGGCAGGGAGCAGAGAGCTCTGACCTGGGGTGTAGGACAAGGTTTAGGACTGCTGCAGATTCAGAATGGGGGAATGTCTCAAGTCTAGAGCATCACCCCTCCGAGGCTAAGTAACACATATGAGGTTAAATTTGCATTCTGTTATAGGATATCTAGTTCACCTCATGGTTACCCAGGTTTTAGACCATTTTACCCGGGTGCCTGAAGTGAGGATTTTAGTCTTTGGGTCCCTTTGTGGCTTGGGTGTCATGTGAATTTCTGAGTCTCTGCTCTCCTTGGTGAAGGTCTGCATCTCCAGTATTCACTGTATCATGTACCTCAGAGAAGTCAAGGTCCAAGAGGATGTGGACAGAGAAAGGGCTGAGGTCAGCAGTGACTTTGGACAGAGCTATTTCATTAGTATATAAGGAATCAGGGGGGAGGGATGCCCTGAAGATACACAAAAGGGCTTGTTGGAGGAAGGTCAGGAGATGGCCAGAAAACCCAGAGCGTTCATGTGAAGGAAGGTGAGCAGCTTAGCTGTGGCAGGAAGGACAGGTGGATGGAAGGAGGAGCCAAGGGATTTATGTAGTGAGTATTACAAATCAAACATTGTTTTTCACAAATATTCTCTCATTTACATTCTCACAACAGCCCTGTGAGGCAGGTGTTATCATTATCCCATATTACAGTTCAGGAAAGTGAAGCTAAGTGACTTGCCCAGGGTCACACAGCTAGTGTCAGAGGTGAGATTTGAATTCAGGACTCCATGACTCAGTCTCAGTAACCTATCCACTGCCCCATCCAGCAGCCTAGGAATATGGGGAGCTAGACCAAGATGAAACACTTAAGGAGACAGAGTCTCATCAGCCCCAATACAGAATAAAACCCATCTAGGCTTCCCCCCATCCCAGCCATTCACATCCATCACCTTCCAGAAATTCCACACAAAGTTTCAACCCAACACCGTGAAGACTTTCTTCTGATTCTTTAAGTGTCTGAAGGTGAAATCTCTAGGAACTGCCCTGTTCCTCCAGGGACTCTCATCCCTGCTGCCTCTGTTTCTGATCATACAAGACCCTCATCAGGCATTGTATAAACCTTTCATTGGCAGCTCATTTCAGGCAGCGTGCATCAGCCTCCACTGCCTTTGGGTCACCTTTAGTTGAGTTGAACCAGATTCAGGAGTGAGGAGTTAAAATTAGAGACTAGAGGCAGTTATGGAAATCAGAGCCCCAGGGCAAGCAGAGAGAGGGGCCTCAGCCAGGCAGAGGGGAGCCTTGGGGCAGCTCTGTCCAGGGCCCAGTGGTGCAGGTCCAGCTCCCCAAGCCCATTATTCAGTCTCCAGGATTCTTTATCTGCTTTCCTGAGGTGACTGTATCTTCCCTTGTCTACTCTGAACCTGTTCCTCCAGCTGCCTTTAAAGTCTATCTTTTCTCTCTTCTGAAAATAAGTCCTAAGCTCATTTCTCTTTTCTGATGGCCATTTCTGCTACCTTCAGTCAGGCATCAGGCTCTCCATTTAAGTAACTATTTTTGTCGAAACTAACAGTTATTTCTTCTCCTCAGAGAAGGGGGGGGGGAGGGGGCACTTCTCTGGAGTATAAGCACAATAAGCCACTTGTTAATACTCTTACTTTGGGATCCTCCAGGCAGGTTTTGCAGAGATAGATAGAAAGAGAGATCGTTGGATCACAATTAGCCTACTGAGCTAATCTATCCTTCATGTGCCCAGCATTGGTTCTTGGAGAAGGGACCTCACACCTGGGACTACTTTGCAAATTGATATCTCAGCAACCTTCCACAGCCACCGACTGAGACTTAAATATGCCCCATCCCCTTCTGTCTCACTGTGTCCCACAGGTGTGAAGCCTGAAGCTCTACAAGAGAAACAATGATCTCCCCACTCTGATCTTCTGGCTCTTGGGGCTCTGGGCCCAGCATAATATCAGTGGTGGGGTGTTAACAAGTTCACAAATGTTAGCTTGTTGCGCTGAACCAGGAAATTCCAAAATGTGGAAATTGAAGATGGCTTCTGGAAAGGGAGGGTTATGCAGACCTCAAAAGGGTGATGAAAGGCTATTTTCTCTAGTCAATGGGAAAGATATCTGCAGTCAGACAGAGAACACATCCCTGGGCATGCTTCATGACTTCAATCTATTTGTCCTAACTTTCTTTCCTCCACCCAAGGTTCCTGGGCAGCCATTGTGCTGACCCAGTGTCCAGCTTCTCTGTCTGTTACTCGTGTAGAAAGTGTCTCCATCAGCTGCAGAGTAAGTCAAGGGATTTACAATAGTTTAGCCTGGTACCAGCAGCCCCCAGGACAGTCTCCCAAGATTCTGATCTACACCGCCCGTTTCAATGGCAGTGGGTCTGGGACAGATTATACTCTCACCATTAGCAGTCTGGAGGCTGAGGATGCTGGATATTACCACTGTCAACAAGCTTATAACGCCCCTCTCACAGTGCAGTGGCCTTGAACAAAACCCTCACCAGATGCTTGGGCCTTTTACCTCAGGAGAACAGCTGCTTCTTCAGAGCAAACTCAGAGCAGCTCCTAAACCAAGGGACCACCGGAGCTATTTACATTAAAAATCTTTTTTTAGTATTAATAATAGTATTTATATATATTTGAAACATTTAATTTTAAAACCTCAAATTTCAGATCCATCCCCTTCCTCCCTTGTCAAACATTCCCTCTGGGAACACAAGCAATTCAGTATGTGTTGTACATGTATAGCTTTTCAAAACATTACCATAGTAGATATATTGTAAAGGGCTGCTTATAATTCCCTCCCACCCATCCCACCCCCAACTGGTCCATTCCCTACTTGATCCTGTCCCTCTTCTATAGTGGGTACTTCCAACCTCCCCTCTCCCCAGAATGCCCTCCCCTCCATCATCTCCCTTCTCATTCCCCTTCCCCCTACTCTCCAGCAGGGTGAGATATCCAATTTAGTATGTATGTCATTCTCTCCCTGAGCCAAATTCAATGAGAATATGGTTTTGCCTTTTTACCTTCCTGTTCTTCCCCTCCCCTGCAACCACTTCCCCTTGCTTCTTCTACATGAGATAGTTTAGCCTACCCTGTCTCTCCCCATCTCCTCTTCCCACTTTCCTTTCTCTCCTCATAACTTCACTCCTTAAGTATCATCCCTTCCCACCAAATTCAACCTGTGCCATCTATCCATGTATAACTGTAAACATATATACACACATTCACATATGTATTCATATGCCCATATACCCTTCTTCCATTATTTTCATACTGAGAAAGGTTTCATCAATCACAGTTATTGTTTTTCCATGTAGGAATGTAAATAGGTCATTGATTTCTTTAATAGGTCATGAAGGTCATTTCTTTAGGTCATTTCAATAGGTCATTTCTTTAATAGGTCATGCTTTGATAGGTCATGATTTCTTTTCCTTGATTACCTTTTCAGGCATCTCTTGCTTCTTGCATCTGGATGTCAAATTTTCTATTCAACTCTGGTTTTTTCCTCAAGAATGCTTGAAAGTCCTCTATTCCACTGAATAACCATATTTTCCCCTGAAAAAAAATACTCAGTTTTGCTGGGTAGGTGACCCTTGGGTTCAGTTCCAGCTCTTTTGCCCTCTGGAATATCATATTCCATGCCCTTCAATCACTCAGTGTAGAAGCTGCCAGGTCCTGGGCTATTCTGATTGTGTTTCCACAATATTGAAATTGTTTCTTCCTGGCTGCTTGTAGTATTTTCTCCTTGATCTGGGAATTCTGGAACTGGCTATAATATTCCTGGGAGTTTTCTTCTTGGGATCTTTTTCAGGAGGTGATCTGTGGATTCTTTCAACTTCTATTTTGCCCTCTGGATCTAAAACACCAGGGCAATTTTCCTTCAGAATTTCTTGAAGGGTGATTTCTAGGTTCTTTCTTTGATCATGGCTTTCAGGTAGTCCAGTAATTTTTAAATTATCTCTCCTGGATCTATTTTCCAGTTCAGTGGTTTTTCCCATGAGATATTTCACATTGCCTTCTATTCTTTCATTTGTTTGGATCTGTTTAACAGTATTTTGATTTCTCATAAAGTTACTAGCTTCCTTTTGCTCCAGTCTAACTCTGAAGGAATGAATCTCCTCAGTGAGCTTTTGAGATTCTTTTTCCATCTGGCAAACTCGACTTTTTAAGGCATTCTTCTCCTCATTGCCCTTTTGGGCCTCCTTTGCCATTTGAGTTAGTCTATTTTTTAGGGTGTTATTTTCCTCAGTCAGGCTGTTGACTCTCATTTCATACTTTTCCTGTATCCTTCTCATTTCTCTTCCCATTTTTTCCTCCACTTCTCTTATGTGCTTCTTAAGGTCCTCTATGGCCTGTGATCTGCTCATATTTTCCTTTGGGGCTTTTGGAGCAGGATCTCTGAGCTCACAGTCCTCCTCCTGTTCCCTGCTTTGATCCTCTTTGCCCCCAAAATAGGAGTCTAATGTTGCATTTTTCTTTTTATTTTGTTTCCTTTGCCTAGGCATGTTGCCACTTAATTACTTGACTTTTGGGCTTGTTGCCAAAGTAGGACTCTGCCACCAGACAGGGGAGCTTCCATTCTGAACGTTGGGGTCTTCACAACTTCTGGTTCTGGCAAATTGGATACCCACCCCAGACCTCCTCCCAGATCACAATCCAGATCCAAGCAGGTTAAATAGCAAGAGCAATTAACCTCCAAGACTGATTGCTGGATCTCCCTACAGTTTGCAGGCCAGGAGCTGATGCTGTCACTGGAGCTGCAAAATGGCGAGTGTTTCCTCATAGGCTTCCAGCCCCCAGGGGAGGAAGCCGACACGTTCCCTAAATACTGCTCCCAAAGTCCATAGGGCACTAACCTCTTACTTTGTCCTAGGCATGTCTGTGTTGAAAATTCTGGAATCGTCACAGCTGCTGGTGTTCTGGGGTCTGGCTGGCCGGGTGCTGGCCGGGCTGCCCTAGGGCTAAAACTGTGTCTCATGCTGACCTGGGCTCAGCTGTCTGTGTGCTGGGCCGTATGCTCCCAGAGGGCTGCACTGGTCCTCCCTGCAGGACTGCTGGGCTGTCCTCAGCGGGAGGTTAGCTTCTCTGTGTTGTTCTGTGGGTGCTGGGGCTCCAGAAGTTGTTCAGAGTCCCCTTTTACATAGTTTGGAAGTGGTCTGGTGAGAGAGCACCTTGGAAATGCTGTTTCTACTCCACCATCTTCTACATTGAAAATCTTAATCTCATCCTGTCCAAACTATGGCATTATCTTCCCCCTTGGCTCTCCCCCTCCTACCTCCCTGTCCCTATAAAGAGCTTCACCACAATGTAGAAGTCAGCCTGGATCCCTCCTTCTCTCCTCCCAATCCTGGCCATCTCCCTAGATCCTGTTTGCTCATGGCTGTTCTTACCCAGCTCACCCATTAGACTGGGGTCTCCATGAAAGCAGTGACTGCCTCTGACCTTTCTTTGGAATGACCCTCCCCCAGCACAGAGCACGGGGGCTGGTGTCAGGCTACATGAATGCTTGGGGACTGACTGCCTGATCCACTGAGGCTGGCTGAAAAAGAGATGTTCAGAGTCCATTCACTGTAGGATCCCTGACCTCCAGCATCAGTCAGCCGGACCCCTAACACAGCCTGTCTCCTGGAACAAGGACCAGGGACAGTCTTGTCATGACTTTTGTGAATGTCAGGGAGCAACTGGGACACAGACAGTAGCCTTCTTAGATGACCCCACAGTTTTCCAGATTTTTCCTCAGTGGAATTTTTTATTTAGACATTCTTTTCTGATATTTTTCCATCTCCCCTGTGCCTCCTTCTCACATAGAATTCGAGTCAATGGGGTCCTCCCTATCCTCTCTCTGAATCCATTGAAATGTGGAGATCTGAGGCTAATGTCTGAGGGCACTGGGCTGGAAGCAAGGCTATTCTTAATGCCTGTGGGTTCAAGAGACCTCAGGTGACTGCACTGGGGCCTGAGAGGATGGTTAAGGGGTGGGAGGTTTCACTTCTCCTACACAGGCTGCCTCCTGCCTTTCCCTCAGGGGCCCCAGCTTGCTGGGCTGGCCTGGGTGGGAGTGTTGGGGGGGGCAGGTGGTGGAGATGGCAAGCCCCTTCTTCAGGTATTTGCCCTCTGATGACCATGAGTTCTGGGCTGAAAGAAGGAATGTGGGGGGTGGGGGGAGGGGCAAGGAGGAGTGCTGCAGCTCCTATTCCCTTTGGTACGTTTCTTCAGAGAGTCTTTGTTGGCAGCTCAGTGCAGCAGGCCTGCCTCTGGGATGCATATTTTCATCGCCTTTCCTTTGTCGTTTGAAACTGAGTTAAACTGACCCTCAGCTCCATTTTTATAGCCAATAATCTCTTACTGATCAGCAAACCCTGTCAGCTTCTTTTCCTGAGCCTGAGGTTGTATGAGCACCTGTAGGTGATGTTGAAGAGGGGATTCTCCTCCTCTCATGGCCTGGAAGCCTCCCCCTTTCTAGTTCCCTCCAAATCTGAAATTCTGTAAGTACCATGAACTTAACCCTGGATCCTGGGTTAAAAGCATATTTGATAAGGTGTAGCCTGCCCCAGAATGACCCTTGCACAAAAGAAATGCTTTTTGTTTGTTCTGTTCCCAGGAAGTCTTCCTGTTCAATGGGTAAATTCACATCCTGGAATTGTGGAAAGCCATGGACACATATTGTTTCCAATAAGAAGGGAAGGGAGGGCTACCTGGTACTGGCAGGTAGAGTAACAGCACCAGTGACATCACTTGGGTTAAATGGAGAACTGGGGACTTTTTCTCTTTTTATTCCAGCAGTGTTCTGGTCCTTCCACAGCCTTGAATAGAAACAGGTGTTTCCTGCCCAGAAATGGACTCTGTGCCTCAGAAGGCAGGTCCTTTGGTGACAGAATAGAGCCTCTCCTGTCTAGTGCTCTCGACCTCAATCAAAAAAATAACAAGAATGATCCCCCTGGTTCCTGGGGCTGGTCTGTTCCTTACAAACCTCACTTTAGCTCAATGGGAACACCTCATACCTCCCTGCTTAATCTTTGGCACATAACCTACACCTCATCAGAGGCTGCCCTTATGTTCCTTCTGTTCACCACTATTTATACACCTGTAGAAAGAACTCTGGGCAGGGGAATTCACAATCCCAGTGGAAGCTTGAAAACTGGTGACATTGCAGCACAGGACGGGGAGGGGCATGGCAGGAGGAGAAGAGCAGTAGGTGTGGGGGAAAGACTAATTCCCTCGCAAAGGGGAGGAGGAGTCAGGTATAAGCAGGTTGGTAAAAGCCCATTCTTTGCCCTTGGGAATGAAGAGAGGAGGCTCCAGTATCTACAAGGTCCCAGCTGCACAATAGTTTCTAATCCGGGGTAGACCACCTGGTGATTGCCTTGTCTCCCAAAGACACACAAGGAGTCCAGCTTGGAGGGCAAATTACCAATGATTTCCCCTGGGGTGGGAGGAGGTGATCTGTCCTTGACACACTCAGAGCCTCCTGCATTCTCCAGCTCCAGAGTTTCTGGAAAATATGGCAACAGAAGAAGTCAAGTTCAGGGGGCTCCTTAACATTCCCCAACTAGATACTATGAAGGCATCTCAGAGTCCAGGGCTCTACATTCCAGGGTCCTCAATTCCAAAACTTTCTTGGGAAATGTCAGCCTTTAGGAGGTTGATAGAGCCAGAAAAATAAAGTTTTGGGTACTTATAATTATGAATAAAGCCTAATATTAAAATTCCCTCTTTTAAAAATCTAAATAGAAATCCTATTCAATTATATTAAATTTTCCACTCCACTAGTCACCCTGCTCTCCTAGTCAATGTCATAAGTACTGTTTACCCCCTGGCTTTGAAAGTCCTTCAGAACCCAGACCCTTCTTGCCTTTCAATCTTACATTTTGGTTCTTCAAAGTAATCTGTGGTTCCAAGCCTCTGGCCTTGCTGTTCCTCACACAGGACATTCCATCTCTCAGTTCCAGCTCTTTATCCTGGCTGTCCCCCATGGGTGCAATGCTCTCCCTCCCTCACCTCTGTCTCTTGTCCTAGCAGAATTTTAAGACTAGAATCAAAATCTGCTTTCTACGAGAGAGTTCTTCTAGTATTCCCCTTGTTCATCACTCACTCCTCCCTTCCTAACAGCATTCACTTACCCTGTATCTGCCTTGAAGGTCCCCATTCATCTACAAGACCTTTCCCATTACAAAGTCAGCTCCCTGAGGACAGGGCCTGTATCTTAGCCTTCCTTTATATCCTCTGTGCTTGGCATCTTGCCTGGTTCTTGAGAAGAGCTTCATAAATGCTTGTGGAAGACTCATTGAATGACCCCTCCCCATCCCCAAACCTCTACTTGTGCAGCTCCTTCTTTTTTCCTATGCAGGGGCAGGACTTTAGGGAAATTCCTAATAAAACTCATTGTGCCCCATTATTCCAGGCTCTGGATGACTTTTTAGATTCTATCCCCATCCTTCTGCATGTAAGAAAATTCCCAAAACAATTTGCCTGAATCTTAGATCCACAAGTAAAGAATGAATGAGAAAATAAAGGGTAAAAACTCCCTTAAATTCCTCTGAGCTTCTTTTGTGGGGCCAGAACTCAGTACCCAGCTTCCCTTCCCCTTGACTGCCCAAGGGCCTCCAGACCAACATCCCTTCCGTCCTGCCTTCCTTCACCCAAAATTTTCTGGATCTCAGTTACTCCTGCTCCACTCCAGACTTTCCCAATGTCATTGTTAAGGATGACTGAATCCTGCAGGGAAGTGGGTGGAAAAGTTGGCTCCCCTAAACCATACCAATGAATAAAAGAATGGCAGGCCTTCCATTCTGAGAGGCACCAAGCTAACCACCTCCACCCCACAAAGGGTCATCAATTAGGGGTGCCAGGTCAGGGGTTGGAATAAAGTGCAGGATGTCAGGAGCTCTCAGGTCTTTGCTGCCTTCATGCCTGACCTCTTTTCCCTAGACAATATTGCTTCTCACGCAATCCCTCTGGGCTTTTGGAAACATTTTTGCTGTTGTTCAGTCATTTCTGAATTTTAATAACCCCATTTGGCACTTTCTGGATAAAGATAATGGAGTGCTTTGCCACTTCCTTCTCCAGATCATTTCACATATGAGGACACTGGGACCACACTGTGAAGTGACCTGTCCAAGCTCTCACAGCTAGAAAGTGTCTGAAGTAGGATTTGATATCAGGAAAGTCAGGGTTACTAACCCCAGGCTCACCACTCCATCCACTGTACCACATAGCAGCTCCCTGAAACCATGAAGCTGACTAAAAATTAAAAAAATAAACTAAGTATAGTTAGGAGGAACAGGATCCCCCATCACCCAAAGGTCCCAGGAGGAGGGGCACCTTCAGGGTCTCAGGGTCTCAGGGCCTTCCCCTGAGCTGAATCAGTCACTTCTGCTTCTTGAAGCCCCACCCCCAGCTGCTTTGCATAAAGAGATTCCCAAGGGGATGATCTTCAGGCCCAGGGACATAAACTGGAGCTGGAGGCTGAGCAGCCCCAGGGGAGCAGACCCTGCACAATGGAGTCCCTGTCCCAACTTCTCTGTGGGCTCCTCCTGCTTCTGGCCCTAGGTGAGAACATGGGGCAATACAACACACAGACCTGCAGGTTTTCATAAGATGAGAGAAGTCAAAGGAGCTCAGAGCCTCTGGGTCCATGAGCCAGGACAGTCCAAGCGGGGTGTGGTTTTGTAAGAGGTCAGAGGGGTTTGCAGAGCCAGGATGACTGTGGGCTAAATATCAAAGTGGAAGCAGATTGTTCTGTTTCTTTCATGTTGGTTGATCATTAATTCCTGCTTTTAGGTTCCAGAGGGGACATTGTGCTGACCCAGTCTCCAGCCTCAGTGTCTGTGACCCCAGGAGAGAGAGTCACCATCAACTGCAAGGCCAGTCAGAGTGTCAAACACAGTGATGGAAACACTTATCTGTCCTGGCTCCAACAGAAACCTGGACAATCTCCTCAGCTCCTCATTTATAAAGTTTCCAACCTGTACTCAGGAGTCCCTGCCATCAATGCCAGTGGTGCTGAGAAGGATTTCACCCTCACAATCAGCAGCCTGGAGCCTGAGGATGGGGCAGTTTATTACTGTGCTCAAGCAACTTCTCTTCCTCCCACAGTGATACATCCCTCAACAAAAACCTCCCCAGGCCTGGGCTGGCTGTTCAGGGGCTCAGCTCTCTCCTCTGCTTCATCTCCCCAGCAGCTGCTGGGCTGCCTGCTCAGGGCCAGGGTCTCTGGGGCTCAGGGGAAAGGCCATGGTCTGGCAACTCTGGGCCCTAAGTCCTCTTGCTGCTTCTCAGCCATAAGCAGTGTCATCAAGGGAAGAACCAGCCCCTCTCAGACTGGGTCACCCTACATTACCCTGGGCCTGAGGCACTCTCTCATTCCTATTTCATCTCACTCCCCACTGAGGGACAAACAAAGAAGAAATAAATCTCCAGTCAGACATGCTCTCTGTCCTTTCATTCTAGCTCAGTATTCCATACAAAGTAATAACTCATAGGCCCAAGAGCTTAAGAAAACCAGGCAGCAGCCTAAAGAAATCCATCAAGGGGTGAAGTTTTAATTTCACATCCTGGGCCCATTTTCTCTTATCATGCTTTTAAATCAGATTTTAAACTATTTTTTTATGAAGAGATCTTTGGATAAGTCACTTATTTTTTTCTGCCTCAGTTTCCTCAATGATAAAATGTGGATAATAGCAACCACTTTTCTGAATCACTATGAAGATCACATGAGATGGCATTTGTGAATTGTTCAGTACAGTGTCTGGCACATAGCTTAATCAATGTTTATGCCAATTAGGAGATCAAGAAGTAGGGGAACTGTCCGGTCTATGGAGAAGGGCAGGATTTATGACCTAACAAGAAACAGAAAACATTATGAAGTGCAAAATGGATAGTTTTGTTTACATGAAGATGAAAAGGTTTTCCACAAAGAAAATCAGTGCCACAAAAATTAGAAATAAAGCAGACATTTGGGAAATAATTTTACAGCCAGTGTTTCCCATAAAGGCCTCATTTATCAAACCTATAGGGAACTGGGTCAAATTTGTAAGAATGCAAGTCATTCCCCAATTGATAAATGGTGAAAGAATATGAAGAGGACCTTTTATGATGAAAAAATCAGAGTTGTTTGTAGTTATCTGAAAAAAAATATTCTAAATAACTATTGATCAGAGAAATGCAAATTTTAAAAGTCTGAGGTACCACATGTACTGGCAACCACACTGTCATACCCAGCATGGCTGCTAGCACAGGTTCTCAGAACTGCTTTACGAGGAAAGATTGCTTTTTAAGAGGTCAACAATCTTTTAAAATTACGTTTAATTACATTCACTGGTTCAGGTCAGAACCCTGAACTTCAGAGAAAATACAGGCAAAGAAAATAGACCAATAGACAAGGTTCTGGCTGCCTAAATCAAAGTGATATTTCTATAGACTTTTACACACATCCTTGGATTGAGAGAGCCTTTACATCTGAGCAGTCAGGAGCTCTGAACCTGTGGCCACTCAAAATCTTGACCCCCACATTACAAGATCCTTCCAATAAGAAAACCCCCAAGGAAAAATACCAACTCAGAGTAAGTATATACACTTCTTAGAGCCAGAAGACATCACAACCCTAGTGACTCAGTGCCTAATTCCAAATTATCAAAAGATGTGTAAGCCAGCCTCCTTGAAGCAAGCTTCCCTTAATGGGCTCCATGTGGGTCCTATTAATGGGTGGGGAAGATCTCAAGTTCCATTAACAGTAAATATAGCACATCATACCTATCAGATTGGCTAACATGTAAAAATGGGATAATTATAAATGTTGGAGAAGATGTGGGAAAAATGTAACACTGATGCATTCATATTGGTGTTGTGAACCAATCCAATCATTCTGCAGAGCAATTTGGCACTATGTCCAAAGAGTTATAAAATTGTGAATACCCTTTATTCAACACTACCACTACTATATCTGTATCCAAAAGAGATCATAAAAAAGGGAAAGCACCAACATGCACACAAATATTCATAGCAGCTCTTTTTTGTGGTAGCAAAGAATTGGAAATTGAGAGGATGGCCATCAACTGAAGAAAGGCTGAACACGTTGTGGTAGATGGAAGAAATGATGAGCAGGTGGACTTGAGAAAAACTTGGAGGGGTAGAATCAAGATGGTGGAGTAAAAGCAGGGATTTGCTTGAGCTCTTCTCCAAGCCCTTCCAAATATTTGTAAAAAATGACTCTAAATAAATTCTAGAGTGGGTACTTCCAAGTTCCCCTCCCCCCAGAATGCCCTCCCCTCCATCATCCCCCCTCTTTTCCCTCTTCCCCCTATACTCCAGCAGGGTGAGATATCCAATTTAGTATGTATGTTATTCTCTCCCTGAGCCAAATTCAATGAGAATATGGTTTTGCCTTTTTGCCTTCCTGTTCTTCCCCTCCCCTGCAACCACTTCCCCATGCCTCTTCTACATGCGATAGTTTACTCCACACTGTCTCTCCCCATCTCCTCTTGCCACTTTCCTCTCTCACCTCTTAACTTCACCCCTTAATTATCATCCCTTCCCACCAAATTCAACCTGTGCCCTCTATCCATGTATACCTGTAAACATATATACACCCATTCACCTATGTATTCATATGCCCATATACCCTTCTTCCATTATTTTCATACTGAGAAAGGTTTCATCAGTCACAGTTATTGTTTTTCCATGTAGGGATGTAAATAGGTCAACTTTGATAAGTTCCTTTTGATTTCTTTTCCCTGATTACCTTCTCAAGCATCTCTTGCTTCTTGTGTCTGAATGGCAAATTTTCTATTGAACTCTGGTTATTTCCTCAAGAATGCCCGAAAGTCCTCTATTCCACTGAATGACCATATTTCCCCCTGGAACAAAACACTCAGTTTTGCTGGGTATGTGATTCTTGGTTTTAATCCCAGGTCCTTTGCCCTCTGGAATATCATATTCCATGCCCTTCAATCACTCAGTGTAGAAGCTGCCAGGTCCTGGGCTATTCTGATTGTGTTTCCACAATATTCAAATTGTTTCTTCCTGGCTGCTTGTAGTATTTTCTCCTTGATCTGGGAATTCTGGAACCTGTCTATAATATTCCTAGGAGTTTTCTTTTTGGGATTTTTTCAGGAGGTGATCGATGGATTCTTTCAACCTCTATTTTGCCCTCTGGGTCTAAAACATCAGGGCAATTTTCCTTGAGAATTTCTTTTTTTTTTTTAAACAAATGCTTTATTAACTTCTGTTTTACATCATTCATTTCTGCCAGATTTTGAGTTACAATTATTTTCCCCCCTGTTTTTCCCCTACCCACCCTCCCAGAATAGCATTCCCACAAGATATCGCTTGCACCAATCTGCTCTCTCCCATTATCTTCTCCCATACCCCCTTCAACTTTTCCATTAGAGGAAGGTGAATCTTTGTGTCCCAGTGTCTGCACATCTTATGTCCCAATTACAAGCAAAAGAGTATTAATAATAGTATTTATATATATTTGAAACATTTAATCTTAAGACCTCGAATTTCAGATCCATTTCCTTCCTCTCTTGTCACCCACTCCCTCTGGGAAGATAAGTAATTCAGTACCTGTTGTACATGTCTAGCTATGCAAAACATTACCATAGTAGATATATTGTACAAGGCTGCTTATAATTCCCTCCCACTCATCCCACCCCCCACCTGGTCTATTCCCTACTTGATCCTGTCCCTCTTCTATAGAGGGTACTTCCAACCTCCCCGCCCCCCAAGGATGCCCTCCCATCCATCATCCCTCCTCTCATCCCCCTTCCCCCTATTCTGCTGCAGGTTGAGATATCCCATTTAGTATGTATGGTCATTCTCTCCCAGAACCAAATTCAATGAGAATGTGGTTTTGCCTTTTTGCCTTCCTATTCTTCCTCTCCCTTGCAACCACTTCCCCTTGCTTCTTCTACATGAGATAGTTTAGCCTACCCTGTCTCTCCCCATCTCCTCTTGTCACTTTCCTCTCTCTCCTCATAACTTCACCCCTTAAGTATCATCCCTTCCCAACAAATTCAAACTATGCCCTCTATCCATATATAACTGTAAACATATATACACACATTCACATGTGTATTCATATGCTCATATACCCTTCTTCCATTATTTTCATACTGAAAAAGATTTCATCAGTCACAGTTATTGTTTTTCCATGTAGGAATGTAAATAGGTCAACTTTGATAAGTTCCTTTTGATTTCTTTTCCCTGATTACCTTCTCAGGTACCTCTTGTTTCTTGTGTCTGGATGTCAAATTTTCTATTCAACTCTGGTTTTTTCATCAAGAATTCTTGAAAGTCCTCTATTCCACTGAATGACCATATTTTCCCCTGAAACAAAATACTCAGTTTTGCTGGGTAGGTGACCCTTGGGTTCATTCCCAGCTCTTTTGCCCTCTGGAATATCATATTCCATGCCCTTCGATCCCTCAGTGTAGAAGCTGCCAGGTCCTGGGCTATTCTGATTGTGTTTCCACAATATTGAAATTGTTTCTTCCTGGCTGCTTGTAGTATTTTCTCCTTGATCTGGGGATTCTGGAACCTGGCTATAATATTCCTGGGAGTTTTCTTTTTGGGATCTTTTTCAGGAGGTGATCTGTGGATTCTTTCAACCTCTATTTTGCCCTCTGGATCTAAAACATCAGGGCAATTTTCCTTGAGAATTTCTTGAAGGGTGATTTCTAGGTTCTTTCTTTGATCATGGCTTTCAGGTAGTCCAATAATTTTTAAATTATCTCTCCTGGATCTATTTTCCAGTTCAGTGGTTTTTCTCATGAGATATTTCACATTGCCTTCTATTCTTTCATTTGTTTGGATCTATTTAACAGCATCTTGATTTCTCATAAAGTTACTAGCTTCCTTTTGCTCCAGTCTAACTCTGAAGGAATGAATCTCCTCAGTGAGCTTTTGAGATTTTTTTTTCCATCTGGCAAATTTGGGTTTTTAAGGCATTCTTCTCCTCAATACCTTTTTGAGTCTCCTTTGCCATTTGAATCAGTCTACTTTTTAAGGTGTTATTTTCCTCAGTCAGGCTGTTAACTCTCATTTCATACTTTTCTTGCATCCTTCTCACTTCTCTTCCCAGTTTTCCTCCACTTCTCTTATTTGGTTTTTAAAATCCTTCTTAAGGTCCTCTATGGCCTGAAACCGAGTCATATTTTCATTTGGGGCTTTTGGTGTAGCATTTCTGAGCTCATGGTCCTCCTCCTGTTCCCTACTTTTATCCTCTTTGCCCCCAAAATAGGAGTCTAATGTTGAATTTTTATATTTATTTTGTTTCCTTTGCCTAGGTATGTTGCCACTCAATTGCTTGACTTTGGGGCTTGTTGCCACAGTAGGACTCTGCCACCTGACAAGGGAGCTTCCACCCCAAATGTTGGGATCTTCGTAACTTCCAGAGGTATTAGTTGGGTGGCTTTTGTGAAGCCTCCTCATGCTCTGGCAACCTGGACATATACCCCAAGACCTCCACCCCAGATTGCAATCCAGATCCAGGGAGGTTAAAACAAGAGTGATTATCTCCCAGACTGATCACCGGGTCCCCCTACAGTCTGCAGGCCAGGAGCTGAAGCTGCCACTGAAGCTGCAAAATGATGGCTGTGCTGAGTCTCAGTGACTTCTCACCCTCAGGGGAAGAAGCTGACACTTTCCCAAATACTGGTCCCAAAGTCCATAGGGCACTAACCTCTCACTTTTTCCTAGGTATCTATGTGTTGATAATTCTGGACTTGCCACAGCTCCTGGTGTTCTGGGGTCCCTCCAGCAGGCTGCTGGTCTCGCCACCCTGGGGCTAAAATCTCTGACTCACATGGACCTGGGCTCACACTGACCTGGGCTTGGCTCCCAGAGCACTTAAAAATAGACTAACTCAAATGGCAAAGGAGACTCAAAAGGGCAATGAGGAGAAGAATGCCTTAAAAAGCTGAATTTCCAGTGTAAAAAAAATTTCAGAGGCTCAGTGAAGAGAATCATTTCTTCAGAATTAGATTGGAGGAAATGGAATCTAGTGACTTTATGAGAAGTCATGATACTATTAAACATACCCAAACAAATGAAAAAATGGAAGGCAATGTGAAATATCTCATGGGAAAAACCACTGACCTGGAAAGTCGGTCCAGGTGAGATAATTTACAAATTATTCTACTAACTGAAAGCCATGATTAAAAAAAAAGAGCGTAGAAATCATCCTTCCATATATATCAAGGAAAATTGCCCTGATATTCTAGAACCAGAGGGCAAAATAGAAATTGAAAGAATTCATTGAGCACCTCTTGAAAAATATCCAAAAAAGAAAATCCCTAGAAATGTTATAGCCAAATTCCAGAGTTACCAGGTCAAGGAGAAAATATGATAAGCAGCCAGGAAGAAACAATTTGAGTACTGTGGAAACACGATCAGGATAACATAAAATCCAGCAGTTTATACTCTAAGGGATGGAAGGACTTGGAATATGATATTCCACAGATCCAAGGAGCTAGGATCGAAACCAAGAATCACTTACCCAGCAAAACTGAGTATAATGCTTCAGGGTAAAATATGGCTATTCAATGAAATAGAGGACTTTCAAGTATTATTTATGGAAAAAAAAACAGAGCTGAGCAGAAAATTTGACTTTCAAATAAAAGAAGCAAGAGAAGCATGAGAAAGCAAACAGGATAAAGAAATCATAAGGAATATATTAAAGTTGAACTATTTACATTTCTACACGGAAATATGACAATTGTAACTCATGAGACTTTTCTCAGTATAAGGATAGTTGAAAGGAATATATATGTATATATATATTATAATTATATAAGTACAATTATCAATAATTATGTATATAATTATCTCATATAAAAGAGGCAAGAGAAAACTGTTACAATGGAAGGGTGAAGGTGAAAGGTGATGGGTCAATCTTACCCTCATTGAATTTGGCTTAAGGAGGGAATAACATACATACTCAATTGGTTATCTAACCCTACAGTAAAATATGGAAGAAAGGGATAAGAGTGTGTATGATAGAAGGGAGGGCAGATTGGGGGAGGAGGTAATTAGAAGCAAATACTTTTGAAATGGGACAGGGTCAAAGGAGAAAACAGAATAAATGAAGGGGAATATAGTTCATTTCTTACTCTATAACTATTATGGAAATGTTTTGCATAACTACACATGTACAACTTATAATAAACTGCTTGTCTTCCCAGTCGGGGTGGGTGAGAAGATAAGAAGAGAAAGAATAGGGAACTCAAAGTTTTAAAAGCAAAGGTTAAAAAATTGTTTCTCACATGCAACCGGGAAATACTTTATACAGGCAATTTGATATAGAAATGCAACTTGCCCCAACAGAAAGTTAGAAAGGGTATGGGGGAGGATATAAGAGAGAGCAGATTGGGGAAAGGTATAAATCTTCCACATTGTCCTATGGAGTCACTGGCTTCAATCTGAAAGCATAATATAGAAATCATTATATCTGAACTGGGTCTAGATTCACTCAACTGTCACACTAGAGAAACCCCTATCGTTTTCAAGGATTTTGCTGCTTGGGCAAGGTTTCCTACCTCTTGTGCCAAATTGTTCATTGCCTTGCCAAGTGTATCTTCTATAACCTTAATAAGTTTAGTGATATTTCTCAATGCAACTGCCAGGGACCAGGCGGTAGCCACAGCGAAAAAAGCCTGGGTGACTAACCCTGCTCAATTCGCCCCAATTTTTAAACTTTAACACTAACTTACATTAGAGGTGTAGGTGAGTGGGTGCCCATCTAGGGACTACTGCTCTTCTGACTGGGGCCACAAGATGACGCCATGGTGCACAGAGCCCTGGGTTTGAGAGACTAAATGGGAATTTTCTGCCCCCTACTGGCCAATGGTGTCCCCACACTCCCCCTCTTTAGACTACACCTCCACCCTCAGCTCACCCCCCATGCACTCTTCTCCTCCTCCTTGGAAAAGTTTCTCTTAATGCCTTCTGGCTTTGGTTCTCAGAGGTCTTCCTCTCATAAATTCTGGTCCTGGGTTTCTCTTCATTCAGACTCAAAGAGTGTCTGAAAACCTGAGTTTCACCAGAGTCAGACAGCAGTCTCCTTTATGGGCCCCTTATGCTTCAAAGGGAAAAACCCAGGGGTCCCAGAGAAGGACAGAGGCCCCCAGCTCTGATTCAGCCTTTGCTTTCTAGGTCCCCTCAGTCACCACTGTGGGCTACAGACATGGCTGCTGAGGGCAGTGCTCAGTCACAGCTCTGAGCACTGAGCCCTCCTTCTGGGAGAAAACTGGCTTATCTGGGGGCTCAGCAGGGCTGGACAAACTTGCATCCAAGGAGGGAAAGAAGAAACGAAGCATAGACTAGGGGCATCTATGGAAACCAGAGTCCCAGGGTGAGCAGACAGGGGTGCCTCAGCTAGGCAGAGCTGAGCCTCAGGGTAGTTCTGTCCAGGGCCCCCCGGGGTGCTGGTCCAGCCCCCCCCCCCCAAGCACAGTCTTCACTGCTTTCCCAAGGGGGCTGCATCTTTCCTTATTCACTCTGAGCCTGCTCCTCCAGCTGCCTTTAAAGTCTGTCTTTTCTCTCTTCTGTCCTAAATCCTAGTTCAGCTCATTTCTCTTTTCTAATGGCTCTTTCTGTGCCTCCAGCCAGGCATTTGTCTCTGTATTTAGTTATTTCTTTTTTCAAAACCACCTTGATCTCTCATCCCCAGAGAAGAGAGGCTTCAGCTATTTATAACCGCAAAGACCATCTTGTTAGGGTCCTACCATGGGACCCTCCAGGCAGGCTTGGCAGAGATGGAAGGGGAGATCATTGGACCATGAGGGCACAACTTCCCACACATGAACCACTGAACTAGTGTGACCCATGTGTGATACCCAGCACTGATTCTTGGAGGAGGGGCCTCACACCTTGGACAATCTGCCCAACCACTGCCTGAGACATAAATATGCCCCATCCCCTTCTGTCTCATCCTGACCTCAGAGGTCTCAAGCCTGAAGATCTACCAGAGATATAATGACCTCCCCATCCCAGTTCTTCTGGCTCCTGGTGCTCTGGGCCCAGGGTAAGATCAGCCATGGGGGGCAACAAGGGCTAACTTGTTTTGCTTCACCAGGAGATTCCAAAACTTGGAACCTGAAGATGAGTTGTGGAAGGGGGATGAGGGGCTGGTCCCTGTGGTCAGTGGGAAGGACGCCTGCATCAGTCAGAACACACACTCCTGGACATGCTCTTGATTCTAATCTATTTCTTCTCATTTTCTTTTCTCCACCCAAGGGTCCTGGGCAGCCATTGTGCTGACCCAGTCTCCAGCTTCTCTGTCTGTTTCTCCTGGAGAAAGTGTCACCATCAGCTGCAGAGCCAGTAAGAGTGTTTACAGTTATTTAGCCTGGTACCACAAGCCCCAAGGACAGTCTCCCAAGTTTCTGATCTATTATGCTTCCATCCTGCACTCTGGGGTCCCTGCCCGCTTCAGTGGCAGTGGATCGGGGACAGATTTTACTCTCAAAATCAGCAGTGTGGAGGCAGAAGATGTTGGGCATTACTACTGTCAGCAATATGATGAGTACCCTAACCCACAGTGGTGCAGGCCTGAACAAAAACCTCCCTGGGATGTTGAGCTCTTTAGCTCAGAAGACCAGCTGCTTCCTCCAGAGCCCTCAGTCACAGCCAGCACAGAGCCCAGGGGAGGCCTGGGCCTCACAGCTGACTCTGGGGGCCACAGGTCCCAGTCTCCCATGTCTCTCATATGGGGGCTGCTCAGAAGAAGATCATCAGGGTCCATTAAGGGATACATTTGGAGGTTCCCTGGGAAAGGGGAGTCCTGACACCCCAGATGCTCTTGTTGTACCCTCCCTGACAGGCCGCCTCAGGAGAGCATCCTCAGCAGGGCTCTGGAGGCCCCTTCAGTATTTCCCTCCTTATTCTGGGAATGTGGTTCTCAAGACAGTCTCCATCCCTGTCCCTGTCATCCCTAAGGTGTCACCTGTTCATGGCCCCAGAGCCCCAGACCACTGAAGGGCTATCATGGTGGGGGGTGGGGGGGAGGAACTTTCTAGGAAGGTGACTTTAAGGCTCTCTGTTTGTCCTCCTCCCATCACTGGCTGTGTCTGAATGTGTGTATTACCCATATATGCAGCATCCCAAAAGGCCTGTCCATAGGTGGCCCACAAGGCCCTGTGAATAGATATCTCTAAAATCTCTTCCCTCTACTGTTTTCAAGGGGAAATTTTACTTTTTACCAGGAGGAGAGGAGAAGGCAGAGGTCATGAGGCTGGCCCTTCTGCTGAGCTCAGAGAGAGGACCCTAGATCAGAATCGGATATCTCATTAGCCTGGAGGAAATCATTTCTGTTAGTGTTCATTTTATTTAATAATATCTGCACTGTGTTATTACAATGGAGTGTAAATTCCTCTTGAATATTAAAATTCCACAAGTGTTACAAAGTATTACATAAATATGTGAGCATTTGTATAAAGACAATATTCAGGTATTTGTCTGGTCATAATATGATAAACCATCCCCTCAAAAGGACAGTAATGTATTGTATCAGTAGGACAAGACACTTACAGAGAAAACCCAAATGCTGTTCACATTTTAAAAAGTCTTTCTCTTTGGGGCTGAAGAAGTCCTACAAATGCACAGAAACCAGGCACATGTTAAAACAATTTCAATATAGTAGCAGCAAAAACATGACACTCAGCCATACCATTTGTACGTGGGTTTTTTTTTTTTTTGTCTCTAGAATCTTTTAGAATCTTTGTAATAAATACTGCTGTGTTAAGTAGTCTGGTCAACAACTGTAGGAAGCTAATCTTTAATACAAACAAGGTGTCTGTGGGAAGGTCAGGAGGAAAATTGTTGCCACAATACATTTTTCCTGCTTTTCAAACAGATATTCTTTTGGGCTCCCATCAAAAACAGGCAGCCCCAGACACTGGAGTCTGCACTTTGTAGGTCTACACTTAGCTCCTGGTTTCTTGCCCTTGGTGGGGATGTGGATCCCAGGTTATCTACACAAGGGTGGTATCCCTTGTTTCCAAATTCCATATACACAAATGCCAGGCACCATAACCTGCTGCTCAGATCCTTTAGCACTTGTCTTTCCACTCTTCATCCACTAGACCAGAAGTGTCAGACCCCATGCCTGCTGCTTGAACCAGGTGAAAAATACAATTGAAAAATAGTGAACAGAAGGGATAAAAATATAGTCAAATATCAAGTAATCATAGTTTGATGTTTTCTAAGTCAGCTATGCAGATAGCAGGGATCCTTAGGATTGGCTAGGTGGTCCCAATTCTATTTGAGATTAAAACCAGTTGCAAGTGACTGTAACTTTTACCTGAAGAAATTTCCATTCATTCTCAAAAGAAAGGATTATCCCAATAATAACACATCTTTGTCATCTTTTTTTATAGCCATGGGAAATTATTAAAATTACAGAGACACCCCCTGAGGTGAGAGCCTAGAGACAGGAGTTTATGGAGGCCATTCCTCTTCTCAAGCACAGAAATCTATCCCTCAGACTTTCTCTTTTCTAAGCTGCCCAATTCCCAGTCCTTCACCCTCCTTTCCAGGGCTTCATGTATCTTTCTTTGTCCAGAGAGCCTGTCAAATAGGACCTAGGACTCTAGAGAGTAGTACATTGGTATTACAGCTGGGCAAGATTTCCAGGGGATCTCAAATCAGAGGAACAGGGGAAAGGGATGGTAGGGCGAAACACCAGAACAGTTGGTGAAGAGCAAGGAACTGACCACAGGCTGCAGGCTACATATCGATTATTTTAAGCACATTGGAAGCTGAACTCTGTCAGGTTGTGAATCTGAAATTTATGCCCCAAATCCCATGGGAAATGGCATTGTAGGAGAGTCCATTCAACCTAACTAGGGTAAAGACAAATTAAACCAACTCCAAGGTTTTCTCCACTCACCTGGTCAATGACAAAGATGACAAAGGTGGAAAGCAGTAAGTCTGGAGAGACTGCAGGAAAGGAGCTATTGGAATAAACTCTTTCCTATGCTGAAGCTTGATAGAATTATTCTGGAAAACATGTGTTAATTTTATGACAAGGGAAATAAACTGTTCATGACCTTGTAAGCACTTATCCTGCTGTTGGTAATAGATCTCAAAGAGCTCAAATGCTGCCTTTCTCTCAGGCTTACCACACCACCCCACCCCCCCCTTACCCATTGCTCTTTCCCTCCTCACAAGTCTTTCATTTCTGATTACCACCTCCCCCAATATACCCTCTCTTTTATCAGTTCCCCTTTCACCTTCTATTATCCCCATATCTTTTAACTTCCTTATAGGATAAGGTAGATTTCCACATCCAACCTATATTCCTTCTTTTTGAAATTTAACATCACTACAAATTCTCCTTAGGGCTTTGTCTTTGGTCTAGAGGCAGCCCAATCCAGTATATAAAAAAAAGCATCAACAGTCTCCTTGGAAAAGAGCTAGGGACCAGAGTAAGCAGATGCCAAGAAGCCTTCCATCTGAGCCTTTGCCACCCTATGGGATCCCCAAAGAGGTCACAGCCTCAGTTAGGGCCAAGCAACTTAGAAACTGGCAGGACATTAGGTGACAGTCTTGGATTAGTGTTAATCATCATTCCACTGTCAGAGCCTAGCACAGACTCACAAGAACCCTTTAGTCACCTCTGCCCTGGGACTCACTCATTAGAAAGTTGTTTTTTATTCAGTTGTAGTTATTTGGGAAACTCTGAGGAGTTCCTCCCATTGCAGTTTCATTCCTTTCTCCCTGAACCACTGAACATAGCTTGAAGAGGTTGCATCTTTGTTGGGGGTAAAACCTCGAGCTTCCCAGGCTAATTAGGAGACTACTTTCAGCTGCAAATGACCAGTGAGCGCAGTTTCCTTTCTCTTCCCCATAAGAGTGAGCTTTAGAGTCACACTGGAGCCTGCCATCATCTTGGCCCCTGCTAGTAGACTAATGCCATTCACTTCCCCCACTGTCTCTTTCTCTTTCTCCTGGTAAATAATCAAGCCTGTATTTGCATCTTTGTGACTTCTATTTTCCCTCATCTTTCAGGACAAATGCTTTCTGTATTGAACTTCGCTGAAGTTAGTTATTCCAATTAGTATTTTAGCTGATTCTCTAAGTGTACCATCCTAACACTGTGCCATCTGCAAAGAGGGATAAATGGGTTTTCTCATTGCCTGTCATAATTTCTTCAATCTCTTTTTCATGTCTTATTGCTATAGCTAGCATTCCTACTACAATATTGAATAATAGTGGTGATAATGGGCATTCTTGCTTCACCTCTGACCTTATTTGGAAGGCTTCCAGCTTAACATAACAAGTACAACATGATTAAATTGACAGTCCTTGAAATATTTGAACACAGCTTTCATGTTCTCCCTGGGTTTTCACTTGCCCAGAGGTGAAGTATCCCTATTTTATTCAATGATATGGACTCAAGTCCTTCACCAATCCAGTGACTGTCCTCTAGATAAGTTCCAATTCATCTCTACCCTTCTCAGAGCAGGAAGCTCAGAAGTGAACACAGGGCTCCAAATGAGCTCTGAAGAGGGCAGAGTACAGGAAGACGACCAGCTCCTTACTCCTGGAAAGTAGACCCTTATTTTGTAACCAGAATCTCCTTTGCCTTTTTTGCTGCCATCTTAAATCAATGACTCTAATTGAGTTTCAGTCCATTAATTCTCCTAGTTCTTTTTCAAACATCTGTTTAACCAGGGCTTCTCCACCTGTCCTTTTGAAGCTGATATTCTGTACCCAAATATAAACCATTCCTTTTATCCCCATTGTAGAAACAGAAGAGAAGTGGACAATGAGCAGCTGCTCCTCTGTTGGGGAATGACTGAATAAATTATGGAATGGGAATGGAATGGAATGTTACTGTGCCCTAAGAAGTAGTGAAAGGGATGGGTTCAGATCCACTTGGGAAGATTTGTATGAACTGATTCAGAGTGATGTGAGCAAAACAAGGGAATGATTTCTACAATAACACAATATGACAACAATAGCATTGTGGGAATGACAACGTTAAAAGACTTCAGCAAGGAGACCCCTGGGAGCTGAGATGGCCAAGTAGGCAGTAAATTACCGTCAATCCACCACATTAACCTCCATAGAAACATAAAATAGCAACTTAAAACCAATCCAAGGCACCACTTTTCTAGTAAAAAAAAAATCCTTGACTTTCACAATTCACATCCTCCCATGCAAGGGAACATAAATGAAAACACTACTCTGATGACTTTCCATATCTGCTTGGAGTCTTGACTTTCACATTCAGAAAGCTTGTCCTATTGTGATTCTAAATTCATTCTGGGGGAGGCACTTTGTGCTTGTGTGTAGGAAAGCAAAGGTCATTATCACTGGGTTGTTTCATTTCCCCCCAGCATAATAAAATCCTACCAACTGTTCTCTGCCTCCACCTTTAGCTAGAGAGTGTTAAGGAGCCCATGCCAATCCCATGCCAAGGTGAGGGGCTTGTGAGGCATGTTTCTGAAAGTCCAGCCCCAATGCATTAGGTGTGGATCCACCCAGGGACTAATCCTCTTCTGACTGGGGCCAGTAGGTGGCACCATAGTGTACAGAGCCCTGGGCATGAGAGACTATAGGGGATGTGCTGCCCCCTCCTGGTCAAGGGTTTGTGGGGGGGCGGCGCTCAGCAGGGCTGGACAGAGTGCACTGTGGTGGAATGGACAGAGAAAGGGCAGTAAGCTCCCCAGTGCAGGGGCAGGCAGGAAGTCTGGACACACACAGGGAAACCCACTGGGCCCCTGGATGGAGTTAGGGGCCCAACACAGGGGAATTAAGGTTGATTTTTACCCTTTTTTAATCTGAACAGAGGCAGGTTTTGGGGGGCAGGGAGCAAAGAGCTCTGACCTGGGCTGTAGGACAAGGTTTAGGACTGCTGCAGATTCAGAATGGGGGACGTCTCAAGTCTAGAGCATCACCCCGCCCAGGCTAAGTAATACATATGAGGTCAAATTTACATCCTGTTATAGGATATCTAGTTCACCTCGTGGTTATCCAGGTTTTAGACCATATTAGCCGGGCACCCGAAGCCAGGATTTTAGTGGTTGGGTCCCTTTGTGGCTTGGGGTGTCATGTGAATTTCTGAATCTCTGCTCTCCTTGATGAAAGTCTGCAGCTCTAGTATTCACTGTATCATGTACCTCAGAGAGGTCAAGGTCAAGGAGGATGTGGACAGAAAAAGGGCTGAGGTCAGAAGTGACTCTGGACAGAGCTATTTCATTAGTATATAAGGAACCAGGGGGAGGGATGCCCTGAAGCTTTGTAAAAGGGCTTGTTGGAGGAAGGTCAGGAGATGGCCAGAGAACCCAGAGCATTCATGTGAAGCTTAGCTGTGGCAAGAAGGACAAGCAGGTGGAAGGAGGAGCCAGGGGATTTATGTAGTGAGTACTATGAACCAAACATTGTTTTTCACAAATATTCTCTCATTTACATCCTCACAACAGCCCTGTGAGGCAGGTGTTATCATTATCCCCATCTTACAGTTCAGGAAAGTGAAGCTAAGTGACTTGCCCAGGGTGACACACCTTGTAAGTGTTAGAGGTGAAATTTGAATTCAGGACTCCATGACTCACTCTCAGTTACCTATCCAATGCCCAAATCAGCAGCCTAGGAATAGAGGGAGCTAGACCAAGATGAAACAGTTAAGGAGACAGAGTCTCATCAGCCCTTATATGGAATAAACCCCCTCCAGTTTTCCCCCAGGCCATTCACAACTGTGAACATCCAGAAAGTCCACACAAAGTCACAATCCAACACCCTGAAGACTTTCCTCTGATTCCTTAAGTGTCCGAAGGTGAAATCTCTAGAAACCCAACTGTCCCTCCAGGGACTCTCATCCCTGCTGCTTCTGTTTCTGATCATACAAGACCCTCATAAGGGGATTTATACAATGTACAAACCTTTCATCAGTGCTGGGAGCCAAAGAGGCCTGTCCCAGGACTCTGATAATTACCCTGATATCAGTGGACCTGCATGTCAAAGATCTCTTTGAGATGCGACTTTTCACTAAGTCTGCTCCTGAGTTCTTTTGATATAGGTTGCATTTAAAAGGATGTTGTTGGAGTTCTTGAGATCAACAGGATCTGTCCCAGGATATATCTGATTCCACACTCTGGTATCTTTGAGCGGCCAGCTCTAAACATGATGTCTTTTGAGGATTGTGCTTCAGCTTTGAAGTTTGCTCTCAACTGCATCTGTTTATGACTGTGGCTGCATTAAGAAGTACCAGAGACCCAGATCTAAGGCTCTGCCCCAAAACTTTAGTTGTCCAAAACATTTGCAGGAAGTCAGTTCCTATGCAGATGTTCTTGATGATGCGGCCTTGGCTATTAGGCTTTGAGGCCAGCTCTCAAGAGCATCCTTTGAGATGTAACTGACTGCATGTGATAGGAGATAACCGACTTTTCCTAAGACTTTCTGGCACCTAGGGATCAAAAGGCCTTACTGCCATGCTACTTCCAGTATACAACAGACTAAGACAATGACATCTCTTCCTTTCCATCTTTTGTCTCTTTGTTCTATAAAAACCTTTCCCTGAGTATCAATAAATGGAGTTCATCGTTCTTCCTTGAACTACCCACATGGCCTGGTCATTTCTTAATCACGTCTCTGAATCATGCTAAGTGCTGGACACTGAGCAGCCCACGGCACATCAGCAGCTCATTTCAGGCAGCATGCATCAGCCATGGTCCACTGACTTTGGGTCACCTTTAGTTGAGTTGCATCAGATGAAGGAGTGAGGCATTAAAATTAGAGACTAAAAGCATCTATGGAAATCAGAGCCCCAGGGCAAGCAGAGAGAGGGCCCTCCTGAATTCTCACATAGAATTCTAGTCAATGGGGTCCTCCCTATTCTCTCTCTGAATCCATTGAAATGTGGAGATCTGAGGCTGTCTGAGGGCACTGGGCTGGAAGCAAGGCTATTCTTAATTCCTTTGGGTTCAGAGTCCTCAGGTGACTGCACTGGGACCTGTGGGGATGGTTAAGGGGATGGTGGTGGTTTCAGTCTCCTACTCAGGCTGCCTCCTGCCTCTCACTCAGGGGGCCCCAGCTTTCTGGGCTGGGCTGGCCTGGGTGTGAGGGTTGGAGGGCAAGTGGTGGAGGTGGAAAGCCCCTTCTCCAGGAGCCTCATTTGCACTCTGATGACCATGAGTTCTGTGCTGAAAGAAGGAATGGGGGGGGGGTTCTGGGGAAGGAGGAGTGCTACAACTCCCATTCCTTTTGGTGCTTTTCTCCAGCAAGTCCTTGTTGGCAGCACACTGCAGCATGCCTACATCTGTGATGCATCTTTTCATTGCCTTTTCATTGTCATTTGCAACTGTATTAAACTAAATCTGAGCTCTAGGAACTTGGTTTAATTTTTTTTTTTATCAAATGCTTTCTTAAGTTCTAGTTTACATCATTCATTTCCTCAAGATTTTGAGTTACAAATTTTCTCCCCGTATTTCCCCTTACCCACCAGCCCAAAATAACAAACACACTGGATATCCCCTCCTTCCATCTGCTCTCTCCCATATATTCTCCCATGTCCCCTCTGACTTTCCAGTAGGGCACAGTAGATGTCTGTGCCCCAGTGCCTGTATATCTTATTTCCCAGTTTCATGTAAAATAATATTAATAAGAGTTTATATATTTTTAAACATTTGATTTTAAAGGTTTGAATTCCAGATTCATTCCCTTCCTCCCTTGTTACCCACCCTTACTGGGAAGATAAGCAATTCAATATAGGTTGTACATGTGTACTATGGAAAACATTTCCATATATTGTATAGATTATAAAAGACTGACTGTATTTCCCTCCCTGTAATCCCACCTCCCACTTCTTCTATTCTCTACTTTGATTCTGTCGCTTTTCAAAAGCGGGTCTTTCCAAATTCCCTCCCCCTGAGCCTGCCCTTCATTTCATCATCCCCCCTCTCATCCCCTTCCCCTCTATTCTCCTATAGGGTGAGATACCCTATTTAGTGTGTATGTCATTCTCTCCCTAAACCAAATTCAATGAGAATAAGGTTGACCCATTCCCTTTTGCCTTCCTGTTCTTCCTCTCCATTGTGACCATTTTCCCTTGCCTCTTCTGTATGAGATAGTTTACCCCATTCTGTCTCTCCCCATCTCCTCTCATTATCTTCCTCTCTCACCTCTTAAATTCACCTTTTAAGTATCATCCCTTCCTATCAAATTGGTCCTGTGCCCTCTATGTATGTATACCTGTACACACACACACACACACACACACACACACACACACATACACACATACACATTCACTTATGTATTCATAAGCCCATGCACCCTCCTATATAGACATATATGTATGTATGTATATATGTGTATGTGTATGTATATATGTATGTTTATGTATATATATGTATGTGTGTATGTATATATATGTATATATATATATACACATTTACATTCCCTTCAACTATTATCATACTGAGAAAAGTTTCATAATTTACAATTATCATTTTTCCATAAAGGAATGTAAATTGTTCAACTTTGCTAAGTTCCTTATGATTTATTTTCCCTGTTTACCTTCTCATGCTTCTCTTGCTTCTTATATCTGAATGCCACATTTTCTATTCAACTCTGTTTTTTTCATCAGGAATACTTGAAAGTCCTCTATTCCACTGAATGACTATATTTTCCCTGGAAACATGATACTCAGTTTTGCTGGGTATGGGATTCTGGGTTTTAATCCCAGCTCCTTTGACCTCCAGAATATGATATTCCAAGCCTTTCAATCTCTCAGTGTAGAAGCTGCCAGATCCTGTGTCATCCTGACAGTGTTTCATTCAAATTCTTTCTTCCTGGCTGCTTGTAATATTTTCTCCTTTATCTGGGAATTCCAGAATCTGGCTATAGTATTCCTAGGAGTTTTCCTTTGGGGATCTTTTTCAGGTAGTAATAGGTAGATTCTTTCAACCTCTATTTTACCCTCTGATTCTAAAATATCAGGGCAATTTTCCTTGAGAATTTCTTGAAGGATGATTTCTAGGTTCTTTTTTTGCTCATGGCTTTCAGTTAGTTCAATAAGTTTTAAATTATCTCTCCTGGATCTATTTTCCATGTCGGTGGTTTTCCCAATGAGATATTTCACATTGCCTTCTATTTTTTATTTGTTTGGATCTGCTTAATAGCATCTCGATTTCTCATAAAGTCACTAGCTTCCCTTTGCTCCTATCTAATTCTGAAGGAATGATTCTCCTCAGTGAGCTTTTGAGATTCTTTTTCCATCTGGCAAATTCAGCTTTTTTAGGCATTCTTCTCCTCATTGGCGTTTTGAGCCTCTTTTGCCATTTGAATTAGTCTATTTTTAAAGTGTTATTTTCTTCAGCTAGCTTGCTGACTCTCATTTCATAATTTTCTTGCATCATTCTCATTTCTCTTCTCAATTTTTCCTCCACATCTCTTATTTGGTTTTCACAATCCTTCTTATGGTCCTCTACGGCCTGTAACCAGCTCATATGTTTTTTGAAACTTTTGGTGCAGGAGTTCTGACTTCACTGTCTTCCTTCTGTTCCATGCTTTGATCCTTTTTGTCTCCAAAATAGGACTGTAAAGTTGGGTTGTTTTGTTTGCTTTGCTCCCTTTGCCTGCTTATGTTGCCACTCACTTACTTGACTTTTGAGCTGTTTGCCACAGAAGTACTCTGCCACCAGACAGGGGAGCTTCGTCAGCTCAGATTTTCTCAGCTGCCAGAGGTATTAGTTTGGTGCCCTCTCTGAAGCCTCCACACTCTATGGCAAGCCGGTCACACACCCCAGGACCTCTACCCTGGGCAGCAATCCAGATCTAAGCAGGTTAAACCAAGAGCAATTTCCCTTTGAATGATCTCTTGGGCCCCCTACATTCTGCAGGCCAGGAGCAGAACCTGCTACATGGCGGCAGCTGCACAACTGCAGCACCTCAGAGGCTTCTTGCCCCAGGGGTAAAGGTTGACCACACTCCCAAACTCTTGGATCCCAAAGTCCACCCTGCACTGACCTCACACTTTGTCCTTGGCATCTATGGGTTGATAATTCTGGAAACCTCCAAAGCTGGTGGTGATCTGAAGTTGCTCCAGCTGGTGACTGGTCAGGCCCGCCCTGGGGCTAAGACCTCTGGCACAAGTGGAGCTGATGTCTGCTCCCAGATCACTGCACTGGATACTTCCTCCCAGCCTTCCAGGCTGTCCTCAGAAGGAGGTTAGCTTCTCTGTGTCATTTGTGGGTTCTGTAGCTCCAAAGTTTGTTCAGAGTCACCTTTTACATCAATTGGAGGAGATGGAAGCCTGAGCCCCAAGGAAGTCCTGTTTCTACTCCACCATCTTGACTCCACCCCCTCATCTAAATTTTTTATAGCAAATAATCTCTGACTAATCAACAAACACTTTCAGCTTCTTTTCCTAAGCCTGAGATTGTATGAGCACCTGTAGGTGATGTTAAAGAGGGGATTCTCTTTCTCTTTGCCTGGAAACTTCCCCCTTTCTCTTTCCCTTCAAACTCCAAAATTCTCTAAGTACCATGGACTTAACCCTGGATCTTAGAATCCTAAAAGCATATTTGAAAAGGTGTAGACTGCACTAAAACACTCCTGGCACAGAATAAATATTTTTTTGTTTGTTTGTTTTATTGTTCTAATCCAAGGCTGTTCAATGGGTAAATTCTCATCCTGGAATTGTGGAAAGGCGTGGACATATATTGCTCCCAATGAGATGGGAAGGGAGGACTGCCTGGTATTGGCAGGTAGAGTAAAAGCATCAGTGACATCACTTGGGTTAAATGGAGAACTGAGGACTTTTTCTTTGTCATTCAAGCAGTGTTCTAGTCCTTTCATAGCCTTGAATGGAAAAGGGTGTTTCCAGCCCAAAAATGGATTCTGTGCCTCAGAAGGCAAGCCCTTTTGGGGACATAGCACAGAGCCTATCCTATCTAGTGTCCTAGAGCTCAATTTAAAAAATAAGAATGATCCTTCGTAGTGACTGGGACTGGTCTGTTCTTTACAAGCCTCACTTTACCTCATGATGGGAACACCTTATACCTCCTGCTTAATCTCTGGCATATAACCTACATCTCATCAGAGACTGCTCTTATGTTCCTTCTGTTCACCACTATTTATACACCTGCAGAACTCTGGGCAGGGGAATTCACAATCCCAATGGAAGCTTGAATATTGATGATATTGCAAGAAAGGGCAGGAGAGGGGGATGGCAGGAAGAGAAGAGCAGTAGGTGTGGGGGGAAGACTAATTCCCTCCCAAAGGGAAGGAGAAATCAGGAATAAGTAGGTTGGCAAAAGCCCATTCTTTGCCCTTGGGAACTTCTAGACTATGAAGAGAGGAGGCTCCAGTATCTACAAGGGTCCCAGCTGCAAAAGAGTTCCTAATCTGGGGCAGACCAACTGGTGCCTGCCTTGACTCCCAAGGACACACAAGGAGTCCAGCTTGGAGTGCAAATAGTCAATGAATTCACCTGGGCTGGGGGGAGTTGATCTGTCCTTGACACATTCCGAGCCTTCTGCATTCTCCAGCTCCAGTGTTTCTAGAAAATATGGCAACAGAAGAAGAAAAATTCAAAGGACCCTTTAACATTTCCTAACTGGATACGATCATAGCATCTCAGAGGCCAGTGTTCTCCATTCCAGGGTGGTAAATTCCAAAATTTTCTTGGGAAATGTCAGCATTTACGCAGTTGGTACAGCCAGAAAAGTGAAGCTTTGGGTACTTGTAATTATGAATAAATCCTAATATTTTATTCCCTCTTTTTAAAATCTAAATAGGAATCCTATTCAATGATATTAAATTTTCCATTCCACTAGTCCTCCTGCTCTCCCAGTCATTGTCATAAGTACTCTTTATCCTCTGGCTTTGAAAGTCCTTCAGAACCCAGACCTTTCTTACCTTTCAATCTTACATTTTGGTTCTTCTAAGTACTCAATTGTCCCAAGCCTCTGGCCTTGCTCTTCCTCACACAGGACACTCCATCTCTCACTTCTGGCCCTATATCCTGGCTGTCCCCCATGGGTGTGATGCTCTCCATGCCTAACCCCTATCTCTGGTCCATGGAGAATTTTAAGATTTAAATCAAAATCTACTTTCTGCAAGAGTGATTTTCTAATGTTCCCCTTTCTGACCGCCCACTCCTGCCTTCATAATTGCTTTCACTTACCCAGCATCTGCCTTGTAGGCCCCCATTCATCTTTAAGACCTTTCTCATTACAAAGTCAGCTCTCTGAGGACGGGGCCTGTATCTTAGCCTCCCCCCACATCCTCTGTGCTTCATATCTTGCCTGGCTCCTGAGAAGAGCTTCATAAATTCTTGTGGACGACTCATTGAATGACCCCTTCCCATCCCCAAACATCTTCTTGTGAAGCTCATTCTTTTATCCTATTTAGGAGCAGGACATTAGGGGAATTCCTAGTAGAACTCATGTCATTCAGTGTGGCTCATTATTCCAGGCTTTGGACATTTTAGATTCTATCCTCATCCTTCTGCATGTAAGAAAATTCCCAAAACAATTTGCTTGCACATTGGATCCACAAGCAAAGAATGAATGAGAAAATAAAGGGTAGAAATTCCCTTAAACACCTCTCAGCTTTTTTTCTGGGGCCAGACACCCACTACCCAGCTTCCCTTCCCCTTGGCTGCCCAAGGGCATCCACACCAATGTCCCCTTAGTCCTTCCTTCCCTCACCCAGACTCTTCTGGATCTCAGTTACTCCTGCCCCATCCCAGACTTCCCCAATGTCATTGTTAAGGATAGATGAATGCTTCAAGGAAGTGGGGGGTGGAAAGGTTGGCTCCCCTAAACCACACCAATGAATAAAAGAATGGCAGGCCTTCCATTCTGAGAGGCACCAAGCGAAACCCCTCCACCCCCCTTTCCCACAAAGGATCATTAATTAGGGGGTGTCAGGTCAGGGGTTGGAATAAAGTGCAGGATGCCCAGAGCTCTCAGATCTTTGCTGCCTTCATGGCCTGAGCTGTTCTCACTAAACGATATTGCTTCTCACGCAATCCCTCTGGGCTTTTGGAAACATTTTTGCTGTTCATTCAGTCATTGTTGAATGTTAGTAACTACATTTGGCTCTTTCTGGATAAAGATAATGCAGTGCTTTGCCATTTCCTTCTCCAGATCATTTCACAAGTGAGGACACTGAGGCAGCATAGTGAAGTGACCTGTCCAGGTCCTCACAACTAGAAAGTGTCATCAGCAGGATCTGATCTCAGGAAGGTCAGTGTCCCTAACCCCAGGCTCACCACTCCATCGACTGCAACACATAGCAGCCCCTTGAAACCATAAAACTAACTAAAACTAAAAAAAAAAACAACACCCTGAGGATAGTTGTGAAGAGCAGGAGCCCCCATCAGAGAAGGGTCCCAGGAGGAGGGGCATCTTCAGGGTCTCAGGGTCTCAGGGCCTTCCCCTGAGTTGAGTCAGTCACTTCTGCTTGAAGGAGCCCCATGCCCAGCTGCTTTACATAAAGAGATCCCCAAGGGGAGGGCCTGCACGCACAGGGACATAACTGGGACTGGGGGCAGAGCAGCCCTAGGGGAAGAGACACTGCACAATGGAGTCCTTGTCCCAGCTTCTCTGTGGGCTCCTCATGCTTCTGGTCTCAGGTGAGAACATGGGAGAACAAACACACAGACATAAAATTTTTCATAATATGAGAGAATTCAAAGGAGCTCAGAGCCTCTGGGGCCATGAGCCAGGACAGTCCCAGGGGGAATGAGGATTTCTAGGAGGTCAGTGGGGTTTGCAGAGCCAGGCTGCCTGTGGGCGAAATATCAAAATGGAAGGAGATTGTTCTGTTTACTTCATGCTTCTTGATCATTAATTGCTGCTTTTAGGTTCCAGGGGGGACATTGTGCTGACCCAGTCTCCAGCCTCAGTGTCTGTGACCCCAGGAGAGACAGTCACCATCAGCTGCAAGGCCAGTCAGAGTCTCAAACACAGTAATGGATACACTTATCAGTACTGGCTTCAGCAGAAACCTGGCCAGTCTCCTCGGCTCCTCATTTACCTGGTTTCCACCCTGCAGTCAGGAGTCCCTGCCAGGTTCAGTGGCAGTGGTGCTGAGAAGGATTTCACCCTCACAATCAGCAGCCTGGAGCCTGAGGATGGGGCAGTTTATTACTGTGCTCAAGCAATTTCTGCTCCTCCCACAGTGATACATCCCTGAACAAAAACCTCCCCAGGCCTGGGCTGGCTGCTCAGGGTCTCAGCTGTCTCCTCTGCTTCCTCTCCTCCAACAGCTGCTGGGCTGCCTGCTCAGGGCCAGGGTCTCTGGGGCTCAGGGCTCAGGGGAGAGGCCATGGTGTGGCAGCTCTGGGCCCTGAGGGCTCTTGCTGTTCCTCATTCCTGAGCAGTAAAGTCAAGGGAGGAACCAGCTCTCACACTGGGTCACACACTACCTTGGGCCTAAGGCTCTCTCCTATTCATGTTTCAAATGACTCCCCACTGAGGGGCAAACATAGAAGAAGCTGAAATCTCCAGTCAGACATACTCTCTGTCCTTTCTTCCTGGCTCCGTCTTTCATGAAAAGTAATAACTCATGGCCCCAAGAGCTCAAGAAGACCAGGCAGCAGCCTAAGGAAATCCACCAATGGACCAAGCTTTAATTTCACCTCCTGGACCCATCTTCTGTGATCATGTTTTAAAGCAGATTTTGATCTGTTGTTTTTGAAGAGATCTCTGGATAAGTCACTTAATTTTTCTGCCTCAGTTTCCTCAATGATAAAATGAGGATAATAACAACCACCTTTAGGAGTCACAATGAGAATCACATGAGATGGTATTTGTGAATTGTTCAGCACAGTGCCCGGCATGTAGCAGGCAGCTTAATCAATGTTTATGCCAATTAGGAGAGCAAGAAGCAGATGAACTGAAGATGGCAGAGTAGAAACAGCACTTCCTTGACGCTCCTTATTCACCTAGTTAGCATAATTGACACCTGATTTACTGTCTTGACCCCTTAAAACTATACCTGTGATTTCTGTAAGTTTGCAGGTTTCCTAAGAACTCTTGCCCCCTGTGCTGTGCAGCGTAACAATAAACTTTTACAATCTCGGCTTCAATGTTTGCTTGAACCGGGTGAATTCTTCCCAGACTGAACTTCGGGGTTTCTGGTCACTGATAGTGATCAGGGTCCCTGGCAGAACCTCTTACCCTTCCCTCATCACAGACATGGTTAAGGAAGTTTTCCTTCTGGCGAGGCTTATGACATTGTCCCTCCTTTTTCTATAGCAAATTTATTGAGAAGTAATACACAGGGCCAAATGAATTAATAAATATAGAGCTAACATCCTTCACAGAAGGAGATGATTAGTCATAAGGCAAAATGTAATGACGTAGATGCCTAATTGGCCAGGAGAGTGAACTTTGAGGAGAGCAACAGGATCAGACTTAGATGATGCCTGGGATTAAATACAGATGATAGAAATTGGCTTTAAAAATTTACCTGAGATCGCTGCTGTACAACCTCACTGGCCCTTGAATAGGACACTGCATCTCTCCCCTCTGGGCCTTTCTCCTGACTGTCCCCCAGGCATGGAGTGTTCTCCCTCCCTCTCCTCCATCTCTGGTCTCTGGAGGATTTGAAGACTGAAGTCAAAATCTACTTTCTGTAAGAAAATTTGTCTAGTATTCCCCTTCCTCACCCCCCACTCCCTGCCGTCCTAATTGCCTTCACAGTCACTGCCTACCTTATAGGTCCCTATTCATTCACAAGACATTTTTCCCATCACAGTGACAACTCCTTGAAGGCACAGACTGTACTTTAGCCCTCTCTACATAGTGTCTTGCCAGGCTCCTGATAAGAACTTCATAGATACTTGTGGACTATTCATTGACTGACCACATTTCACTACCCCAGTCCCCAGACCTGTACGAGTGCAGTTCTTCCTTTTTTCTTATTAAGGGGCAGAACTTAAGAGAAACACCTAGTAAAGCCCATGTCATGACATTTGGCCCATTATACCAGCCATTGGACGACTTTTTAGATTCTATCCCTGTTTTTCTACAAGGAATGTAGTTCTCCCCAAAAATTCTCTGCATTTTTGATACACAGCTAAAGGATGAGTGAGAGAATAAAGGGTAGAAATTACCTGAATTTCCTCTGAGATCATTTTCTGGTTCTGGATGCCCATTACCCAGCTTCCATTCCCATTTGCTGCCCAAGCCTTCAGGGCAGGTTCCACTCAGTCCTGCCTTCCCTCAGCCAGACCCTTCTGGATCACAAGGACATTTCCCTCCTGCCCCACCCCAGACTTCCCCAAAGCTATTACTTAAGAATTTCTGATTTCTTCAGGGAACTGATGGTGGGAAAGAAAGCTGGTTCCCCTAAACCACAGAAGGAAGAAAAGCTTGGCAGGCCTTCCTGTTAGATGTCTCCACGCTAAGTCCCCAAAGGACCATTAATTAATGAGATATCAGTTCATGGTTTAGAGGAAAATATAGCATATCATTAGGTGACAGATCTTTGCTTTCACAGGTTCTGACCATTCACCAGACCTATCACTTCTCATGTAATATCTCTGGCTGTTGGGGACCATTTTGTTATTATTCTGCCATTTCTGACTCTTCATAAACCTCTTTTGGGGGGGTTGGCAAAGATCCTTTAGTGGTTTGCCATTGGCTCATCCAACTGATTTTACTGATGGCAAAACTGAGACAAACAGGGTAAAGTGACCTGCCCAAGCTCACACAGTTACTAAGCTTCCAAGACAGGATTTAATCTCAGGAAGCTGAGTGTTCCTGGGCCCAGGCTCAGCACTCTATCCATCACACCACCTACCAAACCCATGCAACCACAAAACTGACTGAAAGTAATAAAAAAGCCTCTGGATACTTGGGAATAGCAGAAGCTCCAATTACTCAAGGTCCCAAGGGGAGGGGCATGTTCAGAGCCTCAGGACCTTCCCCTGAGCTAAGTCAGTAATTTCTGCTACTAGAAGCCCCAGCCCCAGCTGCTTTACATAAAGAGATCCCAAGGGGAGGGCCTGCACTCACAGGGACATAAACTGGGGCTGGGGGCAAAGCAGCCCCAGGGGAGGACACACTGCACAATGGAGTCCCTGTCCCAGCTTCTCTGTGGGCTTCTCATGCTTCTGGTCCCAGGTGAGAACATGGGAGAACACAACACACAGACATGTAGTTTTTCCTAAGAGGAGAGAATTCAAAGGAGCTCAGAGCCTCTGGGGCCATGAGCCAGGACAGTCCAAGGGGTAATGTGGATTTCTAGGAGGTCAGTGGGGTTTGCAGAGCCAGGCTGCCCATGGGCTAAATATCAAAATGGAAGGAGATTGTTCTGTTTATTTCATGCTGTTTGATCATTAATTCCTGCTTTTAGGTTCCAGGGGGGACATTGTGCTGACCCAGTCTCCAGCCTCAGTGTCTGTGACCCCAGGAGAGACAGTCACCATCAGCTGCAAGACCAGTCAGAGTGTCAAACACAGTGATGGAAACACTTATCTGTCCTGGCTCCAACAGAAACCTGGACAATCTCCTCAGCTCCTCATTTATAAAGTTTCCAACCTGTACTCAGGAGTCCCTGCCAGGTTCAGTGGCAGTGGTGCTGAGAAGGATTTCACCCTCACAATCAGAAGCCTGGAGCCTGAGGATGGGGCAGTTTATTACTGTGCTCAAGGAACTTCTCTTCCTCCCACAGTGATACATCCCTGAACAAAAACCTCCCCAGGCCTGGGCTGGCTGCTCAGGGGCCTCAGCTGTCTCCTCTGCTTCCTCTCCTCCAACAGCTGCTGGGCTGCCTGCTCAGGGCCAGGGTCTCTGGGGCTCAGGGCTCAGGGGAGAGGCCATGGTGTGGCAGCTCTGGGCCCTGAGGGCTCTTGCTGCTCCTCAGCCATAAGCAGTGTAGTCAAGGGAAGAACCAGCCCCTCTCACCCTACACTACCCTGGATCTGAGGTATTCTCCCTTTCCTATTTTATCTCACTCCCCACTGAGGGAGGACCAAAGAAGAAACCAGAAATCCCCAGTCAGAGATTCTTTCTGTTCTTTCTTCCTAGCTCAATATTCCATACAAAGTGAAGAGTCATGAAGCCAGGAACTCAAGAAGACCAGGAAGTAGCCTATGGAAATCCACCTGTGGGTCAAGCTCCAATTTCACGTCTTGGGCATATTTTCTCTGACCAAGTGTTTTTTAAATTAATTTGTTTATTTACTTTTAGTTGACAACATTCAGTTCCACATTCCCTTGAGTTTCAAACTTTCTCCCCTTCCCTCTCCTCCCCCACCACCCCTGTCATGGCGGCATGCACTCAAACATATAGGATCTACAAATGTCTTCACATTAATCATTAGCCAGGTTGTAAAGAAGGATTAAAACCTATGGAATGATCAGTGGGAAAGAGGAAACAACAAAACAAGAAAAAGACAGAGAACAGGAATTTTGCTTCAGTCTGCATTCAGAGTCTGATTCTTTCTTTGGGTGTGGACATCTCTTTCCAGCATGAGTCTTTTGGAGCCATCTTATAACCTTACGTTGCTGAATGGAGCCCAGTCTACTGAAGTTCGTCATCATACATACGTTGTGTCTGTGATTGGGTAGAGATTTCTGCTGGTTCTGCTCTTCTCACTCAGCATCAGTTTATAAAAGTCCCTCCAGGTTATTACGGAGTCCCTCTGCTCCTCATTTCTTATAGCACAGTAGTATTCCATTCCATTCATACAGCACAACTTGTTCAGCCAATCCCCAATTGATGGGCATCCCCTTGATTTCCAGTTCTTTGCCACTACAAAATGAGCAGCTATCAATATTTTTGTACATACAGGTCCTCCTTCCACTTCTCTGATCTCTTTGGGATATAACCCTAGAAGTGGTATTGCTGGGTAAAAGTGCATGCACTTATTTATAGCCCATTGAGCCTAGTTCCAGATTGTAGAGATAACATTAAGTGGATTCTTAAGGCAGCTCTAAAATGACACACTAGCCCAAGAAAGTGCAAAAAATCATGGTCCAGGCATGATTAATCAATGTAGTCCATTTATTGGTACCATGAGCAAGGTTTTTATAGAATAATGAAAAAAAGAAGTAATTATAGGTCACTTAGTTTTCCAACATTGCTTTGTTCAATTTCAAGATGCCAGACAGTGATGTCATTTTAGGCCTTGAAGATAACCATGTCCTTGATTCTAATACCCAAATAATATTATCTAATTATTATACTAAAAAAGCAACTAACATTTTTGGCAGTAATCCAAAACAGGGCTCATCTCTAGATCTCAGGCTATCAGGCAGCCTCTGATTTACAGCTGCATCAATGGGAAAACCTGTGCTGGCCATACAGAATGGCAGGAACACTGTAAAATCCCAGAGCTAACTATCAAGGACCAGCCTGATTCCTGGATCAGATGTTTTGGCTCCCTTCACCAGATTGCTCTTCAGAATGGTTGGATCAGTTCACAACTCCACCAAGAGTGAATTAGTGTTACGATTTTTCTACATCCTCTTCAGCATTTATCTTTTCCCTGTTTAGTCTGGCCATGTTTTCAATCAGTTTTGATCTAACTTTTTATGAAGAGATGTTTCCAGAGTCTGCTCTGTCCACCCTTTCCCAAGAAGGACTTTAATACCTACAAAGAATGGGAAGGAGAGATTGGTGCCAGAAGCTGGCCATTCTGTGCTCCTCATAGTTTTGGTGAATGGTTAGAATTATAACTACCTTCCCCATCTTAATAATATTAGTATAAGATAAGAAGGGAAAGAACATTTTGCTGAAAGGTACTGTAGAAAATGTAGCAGCCAAACAAGAAGAAAAAGAAAGAGTTTATTTGCCATGTCTATGGGGAGGGGAAGCATTTGTTAACACACAAGAGACAGAGCATTACAAGTTGTATTGTAGAATAAATTATTTTGATCATATTACATCGACAATGTTCTTTTGTACAAAGAAAAGCAATGGAACCATTATTACAATGAAAGCATCAATTGTTACAGCAAATATCTCTGATAAAGGCCTCATTTCTCAAAATATCTATCGAACTGAATCAAAGTTATGTGAATACAAGTCATTCCCCAACTGACAGATGGTCAAGCGATATGAGCAGCCAGTTTTCAGATGAAAAAATCCAAGATATCTATAGGCATATGAAGAAGTCCTCTAAATCACTTTTGATTAGAGAAAAGCAAATTACAACAACTCTAAGGTACCGCTTCACACCTCTCAGATTGGCTAAAATGACAGAAAAAAATGATAAACATAGAAGAAGACGTGGGAAAACTGGGACACTAATGCACTGTTGGTGGAGTTGTGAACTGATCCAACCACTCTGGACAGCAATTTGGAAGTATGCCCGAAGGAAAACCAAGATGATCATACCCTTTGATCCAGCAATACCACAACTAGGTCTGTGTCCTAAAGAGATAAAAAAAGAAAGGGAAAGGACCCAGATATACTAAAATATTTATAGCCACCCTTTATATGATGGTAAAATATTGGAAATTGATGGAATGGCTGAGCAAGGTATGGAATATTGTGCAATCAGAAATGATGAAAAGGAAGATTTCAGAAAAACCTGGAAACGTTTGTACAAACTGGAGTAAAGTGAATGAACAAAAGACTCATGAAGGAAAACACTCTCCATATCCAGATAAAACATCAGTGGACTCTAAATGCAGATAGAAGGATTTTTCACTTTATTTTTTCTCAGCCTCATATATTTCCTTCTTTCACACTGTGATGAGTATGGAAATATATTTTACATGATAGCATATGTATAAGCTATATCAAATTGCCTATCATTGTCCAAAGACGAGATGGGAGGGGGAAAATTTGGAACTCAAAATCTTATAAAAATGTATCCTAAATAATTTCCTTCATATGTATTTGGGGGAAAATCCTATTTAAATTTTAAAATTAAAAAGAAGAAGAAAAACATGTACCCAAACCTAGCAGTCAGCTCTTCTTCCACCTAGTCTCTCATTCTTCAGATTTTAGTCTATTACTCCCATCTAGGGAGATTGCAATTCAGAATGAATAGGGGACCCCAATAACACACCCTGATCATCCTATTCAGGTTCTGGGTAATTAATAGGAAGTGTGAGTGACACAGAGATTCAACCTGAGCTGGGGAGCTTGAGGCAGGAAAATCTCACACCTCTCCTCCTCAGGGAGAAAGGTTTATCTCTCAACCTTCTCTTCTCTAAGATTCTTTCCCTCTCTACTTTATCCTCAGTGGCTGGGTTTTGGCTGTCTATGTCATGAAATTAGAATACTCAAATGAGACTCTGGAATCTAGAGAGGACTGCCTTACACAGGGAGCATCACAGGGAGAAGTTCTTCTGGGGATTACTGAATCAGAGGACTCATCGAAAAGGAAAGGAATGGCCATGGGACAGACCAGACTGGGAAAGGCCAGAAAAATCAGATCAGGGCTAAGGAGCTGAACGTAGAGAAAAGGCCAGGTTGGTCATTCTTGCAGTCATCACCTGCACTATATCAGGCCCCTCCTAAATCCACCTTGAGGTGGTGGAGGTCCTTACATACCTCAATGGAGCAAAGAGCTGTATCATGCAGGACTACCCAGGACACACTCCACTATGAGAGTCCTGAGAAAGGGTGATCCACTGGAGAGGGAAATGACAAACCACCCCAGTGTCTTTGCCAAGAAAACTCCATGTACAATATTAAAATGATAAAACTCACAACACCAAAAGCGAGCAGCTCAGGGGTAGAAGGTGTCCAACACTCTACTAGTGAGGTGTGAAGGACAACTGGAAGCAGCTCCAGAAAGAGTAAAGGCCCTGGGACAAAGCCAAAAGCAGGCTCAGCTGTGGGTCTACCTGGTGATAAAGGAAAGTCTGATGTTTTAGAGACAACCTTTACCAAGGACCCTGGAATGTCAGATCTCTAACCCAAGGCATGCTGGGTGGGTCAAACAGATTATTGAAAAAGTAAACATCAGCATCTTGAGTGTCAGTGAACTGGACTGAATGGGACTGGGTGAATTCAGGTGATCCTTACTCATGCTACTGTGGGCAGCAATCCCTTAGAGGCAATGGAGTGGCCTTCATGGTCCATAAAAGGCTGAGAAGAGGAGAATCAGGGTGGAATCTCATACATGACACAATGATATCTGTCAAATCCAAGGCAAACCGTGACACATCACAGTAACCTACGTCTGTGCTCCAACCACTGATGCTGAAGAGGGTGAGAAGTCTGAGAGATGACAAGGTGATGGAAAGAAGTGTAGGGGACATTTGCCAAGAGGGTGACTGGGGAAGCAGGGAGAGATATAACACGGTAGACCATATCATAGCGTGAAGGGTTTTAAGGGTAGGGACCAACCAGGCATGTTTGTAAGCCACAGGAGATAAGCCTGTGCAGAAAATAACATGGAAAAGTAGGGGGGAGAGGAAGATGGTGGGGGAAAGATGTCAGGGAAGATGAGGACTAGCACCAGGGGCAGAAGGGGAGGAGTTGATGTTGGCCCAGAGACTGCATAGTTCATTCTCTGAGACTGAGGCAAAGAATGTAAAGAGTGTGATAGGGATGAGGTGACTGGATTGTGGGATCAGGAAGAAGGGAAAGATTAAATGAAACATCTCACTTTCTTTGTATAAGCAGTTGGAGATGTCCTCTCCTGAGCAGTGAGGAGGTGGAATGGGGCAGGTGGTCTGGGATGAGATGAGCATTTTTAGAACCGCTCCTGAGCACAATTACAAAACAGTCTTTACACAAAGTCAGATTTAAACAACTGGAAAAAACAATTACTCATGGGTTGGCAGAGTGATTAGAATACAAATGATACTTCTATCTAAATTAATTTGTTTATTCAGTGTCATACCAAACAAAATACTAAATAAAACACTTTGCAGAGCAAGGAAAAAATAATAACAAAATTTATTAGAAAAATAAAAGGTCAAGAATATCCAGGAAATTAATGGGAAAAAATGCAAAGGAAAGTGTCCTAGCCATACCAGATCTAGAACTATAAAATAAAGCAGCAATCATCTAAACGATTTGTACTGGCTAAGAAGTGGAGTGGAAGATTAGTGACACAGATTAGGTATAGAAGACATAGTAGTAAATGATTATAGTATTCTACTGTTTGATAAAACAAAGACTCCAGCTCCTGAGATAAAAGCTCACAACTGACAAAGACTTCTCAGAACACTGAGAAGAGAATGGCAGAAACTAGGCATAGACCAGCATCTCCCACTGAAACCCATAGGAGAACTACAAATGGAAACGCCTGCCAGGATTTTTGGCAGAAATCATTTCCTTTGTCACCCATAGTGGAGCTGCCACATTTGGCTTGTGTTCCCACTGTCCCCATCTGAGGCACAAGGAAGGAGAAGGACTCAAGACAAAATGCGACAAGAGTCCCTGGAGCAGCCCAAGGGTGGACAGAGGAGGTCTGCATGAGGCCAATACCATTTAAGGACGTTCAGGGGTTGAGTCTCAAGACTTCTTGAAAGAGGAAGATTCCACACAACTAGAAAAAAAATCATGGGCCCTGCTGCTGGTGAAAACCACAGTGAGATGGTGTATCTAAGCAGTGACACCAATGCCCTCCTTGGCCTCTGGGTTAAATCTTTATGGAAATGATTCACATCTATACTGAGGTCCCACCTGATGAAGGTCCGAGCACTGAATAGTCCTGCTTAAAGGGTATTACATCGTACAATCTCACACTTGACAGAAAGGAGCACAAAATTTTTAAATTGTCTCTCCTGGATCTATTTTCCAGGTCAGTGGTTTTTCCCATGAGATATTTCACATTGCCTTCTAAGCTTTCATTTGTTTGGATCTACTTAACAGCATCTTGATTTCTCATAAAGTCAGTAGCTTCCATTTGCTCCAGTCTAACTCTGAAGGAATGAATCTCCTCAGTGAACTTTTGAGATTCTTTTTCCATCTGGCAAATTCGACTTTTTAAGGCATTCTTCTCCTTATTGCCCTTTTGGGCCTCCTTTGCCATTTGAGTTAGTCTATTTTTTAAGGTGTTGTTTTCCTCAGTCAGGCTGTTGACCCTCATTTCATACTTTTCCTGCATCCTTCTCATTTCTCTTTCCAATTTTTCCTCCACTTCTCTTATTTGATTTTTAAAGTCCTTCTTAAGGTCCTCTATGGCCTGCAACCCGCTCATGTTTTCCCCTGGGGCTTTTGGAGCAGGACTTCTGACCTCATAGTCCTTTTCCTGCTCTATGCCCCCAAAATAGGAGTCTAGGGTTTCATTTTTCTGTTTCCTTTGCCTAGGCATGTTGCCGCTTAATTATTTGACTTTTGGGCTTGTTGCCACACTATGGCTTTAAGGCCAGATAGAGGAATTTTCGTCCTGAATGTGTGGGGGGCAACTTCCGTTTCTGGCAAGCTGTAAACCCACCCACGACTTCCACCCTAGATCACAATCCAGATCCAGGGAGGTTAAAGCAAGAGCGATTACCCCCCAAGACTGATCACTGGATCTCCCTACAGTTCACAGGCCAGGAGCTGGAGCTGCGTCTGAAAACTACAAAATGTCGTGTCTCCTCAGAGGCTTCTAGCCCCCAGGGGAGGGAGCCGATGCATTCCCCAAATACTGGTCCCAAGGTCCATAGGACACTAACCTCTTACTTTGTCCTAGGCATGTCTATGTTGATGATTCTGGAGTTGCCACAGCTGCTGGTGTTCTGGGGTCTCTCCAGCCGGCCGCTGGCCCTGCCGCCCTGGGGCTAAAACCTTGGCTCACGGGGACTTGGGGTCCGCTCGGCTCGGCTCCCCGCGCTCTGCGCACTGCGCGATGCTGGCTCCCAGAGTGCTGTGCTGGTCTTTCCTGCAGGGCTGCTGGGCTGTCCTCAGCGGGAGGTTAGCTTCTCTGTTTCGTTCTGTGGGTGCTGGGGCTCCAGAAGTTGTTCAGAGTCCCCTTTTACATAGTTTGGGGGGAATCTGGGGGCAGAGTGGCTTGGTTGAACTGTTTCTACTCTGCCATCTTGGCTCCGCCCCCCCAACCCAGACCCTTCTTGCTTTTCAATCTTACACTTTGGTTTTTCTAAATACTCTGTGGTCCAAAGCCTCTGGACTTGCTGTTCTTCACACAGGACACTCCATCTTTCCCCTTGGCTGCCCAAGGGCATCCACACCAATGTCCCCTTAGTCCTTCCTTCCCTCACCCAGACTCTTCTGGATCTCATTTACTCCTGCCCCACCCCAGACTTCCCCAATGTCATTATTAAGGATTGCTGAAACCTTCAGGGAAGTGGGGTGGGAAAGTTGGTTCCCCTAAGCCATACCAATGAATAAAAGAATGCAGGCCTTCCATTCTGATAGGCACCAAGCTAACCCCACTCTCCCAGCCCACAAAGGATCATTAATTAGGGGGTGTCAGGTCAGGGGTCGGAATAAAGTGCAGGATGTCAGGAGCTCTCAGGTCTTTGCTGCCTTCATGCCCTGACCTCTTTTCCCTAGACAATATTGCTTCTCATGCAATCCCTCTGGGCTTTTGGAAAAATTTTTGCTGTTGTTCAGTCATTTCTGAATTTTAATAATCCCATTTGGCACTTTCTGGATAAAGATAATGGAGTGCTTTGCCACTTCCTTCTCCAGATCATTTCACATATGAGGACACTGGGGCCACACTGTGAAGTGACCTGTCCAAGCTCTCACAGCTAGAAAGTGTCTGAAGTAAGGTTTGACATCAGTAAAGACAGGGTTCTTAACCCGAGGCTCACCACTCCATCTACTGCACCACATAGCAGCCCCCTTAAACCATAAAGCTGACTAAAAATTAAAAACAAACAAACAAAGGATAGTTGGGAGGAGCAGGAGCCCCCATCACACAAGGGTCCCAGGAGGAGGGGAACCTTCAGGGTCTCAGGGCCTTCCCCTGAGCTGAATCAGTCACTTCTGCTTCTTGAAGCCCCACCCCCAGCTGCTTTGCATAAAGAGATTCCCCAAGGGGAGGGCCTGCACACACAGGGACATAAACTGGGCTGGGGCAGAGCAGCCCCAGGGGAAGAGACACTGCACAATGGAGTCCCTGTCCCAGCTTATCTGTGGGCTCCTCATGATTCTGGTCCCAGGTGAGAACATGGGAGAACACAACACACAGACCTGCAGGTTTTCATAAGAGAATTCAAAGGAGCTCAGAACCTCTGGGGCCATGAGCCAGGACAGTCCAAGGGGGAATGTGGGTTTCTAGGAGATCAGTGGGGCTTGTAGAGCCAGGCTGCCTATCAAAGTGGAAGGAGATTGTTCTGTTTATTTCATGTTGGTTGATCATTAATTCCTGCTTTTAGGTTCCAGGGGGGACATTGTGCTGACCCAGTCTCCAGCCTTAGTGTCTGTGACCCCAGGAGAGAGAGTCACCATCAGCTGCAAGGCCAGTCAGAGTGTCAAACACAGTAATGGAGACACTTATCTGTACTGGCTTCAGCAGAAACCTGGGCAGTCTCCTCGGCTCCTCATTTACCTGGTTTCCACCCTGCAGTCAGGAGTCCCTGCCAGGTTCAGTGGCAGTGGTGCTGAGAAGGATTTCACCCTCACAATCAGCAGCCTGGAGCCTGAAGATTCAGCAGTTTATTACTGTGCTCAAGGAACTTCTGCTCCTCCCACAGTGATACATCCCTGAACAAAAACCTCCCCAGGCCTGGGCTGGCTGCCCAGGGGGCTCAGCTGTCTCCTCTGCATCCTCTCCTCCAGCAGCTGCTGGGCTGCCTGCTCAGGGGAAAGGTCTCTGGGGCTCAGGGGAAAGGCCATGGTCTGGCAACTCTGGGCCCTGAGGTCTCTTGTGGCTCTTCAGACCTGAGCAGTGTACTCAAGGGAAGAACCAGCCCCTTTCAGACTGGGTCACACACTACCTTGGGCCTAAGGCTCTCTCCTATTCATGTTTCTTATGACTCCCCACTGAGGGGAAAACATAGAAGAAACTGAAATCTCCAGTCAGACATACTCTCTGTCCTTTCTTCCTGGCTCCGTCTTTCATGAAAAGTAATAACTCATGGCCCCAAGAGCTCAAGAAGACCAGGCAGCAGCCTAAGGAAATCCACCAATGGACCAAGCTTTAATTTCACCTCCTGGACCCATCTTCTGTGATCATGTTTTAAAGCAGATTTTGATCTGTTGTTTATGAAGAGATCTCTGGATAAGTCACTTAATTTTTCTGCCTCAGTTTCCTCAATGATAAAATGAGGATAATATAGACCACCTTTCTGAGTCACTATGAGGATCACATGGTATTTGTGAATTGTTCAGCACAGTGCCTGGCACATAGCAGGCAGCTTAATCAATGTTTATGCAAATTAGGAGAGCAAGAAGTGAACTGAAGATGGAGGAGTAGAAACAGCACTTCCTCAGTGCTCCGGCCGACAACACTTCAAATTTATGTAAAAGGGCACTCTGAACAACCTCTGGAACTCCAGAACCCACAAAATGACACAGGGAAGCTAACCCCCCACTGAGGACAGCCCGGCAGCCTGAAGAAGAAGAACAGAGGCCCTCCCTTCTAGGGCTCTCAAACACAGCTTTAAAAAAGAGCCTTGTTCCCCCTGACTTGAACTCCAGGCAGAGAAGCTCAGGCAGAAGCTTACATCTTTATGGAATTCTAGCAAAGGGAAGGGGGGGGGGCACTAATCTGCTCAGGGGAGGGGCACAGCAGCAGGAAAAGAGAAGCAGGTGTGGAAAGAAGTCCAATTCCCTCCCAGACCCAATGAGTAGCTAGAGGAGCAAAAGCAGATTCCTGTCCTTTCAGAGATGCTGGACTTTGAAGAGAGGAGGGTCTGCTCATCCACAAGGGGCCCAGCGGCAGAAGCAGGTCCCCTGTCTGGGGCAGACCAGCTGGAGCCTGCTGTGACTCCCAAAGACACACAGGGCATCCAGCTTGGAGTCCAAATAACCAATGTGCCAGCTTGGGGCAGGTGGGGCTGGACACATTCAGAGCCTCCCGAATATAACAACTCCAGGGATTCTGGAAGATAGAGTAACTCAAGGAGACACGTCTAGGGGCCCCCTTAGCATTCCCTAACTAGATCCTGACAAGGAACCTCAGAGTCCAGGGATTTCCATTGTCTTAGGTGCAAACATTTTTAAGGAAACGTCTGCATTTAGGAGGCAGGTGCAGGTAGAAAACTGAAGGTTTGGGGACTTTTAATTATGAACAAATCCTAACATGACATTCTCTCTCTTCTCTTATTCTAAGCAGGTGCCCTATTGAATCATAGTGACTGTTCCATTTCTCTAATCCTCCTGCTCTCCAAGCCATTGGCATAAGTATTGTCAGTCCTCTGATTGTCTGTGAAAGCCCTTCAGAACCAGACCCTTCCTGCCTTTTCAGTCTTACACTTTAATCTCTTCCAACTACTCTGATCCCAAGACTCTGGCCTTGCTGTCCTTCCAACAGGACACTCCATCTCTCAGCTCTGGGCCTTTTTTCTGGCTACTCCCCTTGGGTGGAATGTTTCCCTCCATCCCCTCCATCTCTGCTCACTGGAGACTATGAATATTGAAAAAAATCTGCTTTCTACAAGAGCATTTCTCTACTATCCCCCATTCCCTAGCCCCCAGTCCCTGCCTCCCTAATTGCCTTCACAGTCACTGTATCTACCTTATAGGTCCCTATTCATTTACATGACATTTTCCCATAATAATGACAGCTTCCTGAGGGCAGAGACTGTATTTTATGCTTCCTCTGTTTCCCCTGCACATGGTATCTTTTTGGTCAGTGTGTCAAAGCAGTGTGACATAATCAATAGAATGCCAGCATAGAAGACAAGAAGACCTAGGTTCAAGTTTACTAAAGGTGAGCCACTTAATTTACTGCTTTAATTCCTTAGATTATAAATTGATTTGTGTTGGTGGAGGGAATTTTCATAACAAAAGCTTACCATAATAATTATGTAATTATCTTATTATATATGAAGTGTTAGATAAATATAATAAAATAACATAGTCATAATAATGAAATCCCAGATCTAGCTTCCTCCCCCAAAAAGTGATCTTAATAATGGTAGAATTATCCATACATTCCACATGGACATGATGATACAGGTCTAGACTAGGTTTCCACAGACATCTAAAAAAGTATAATCAAACCTCTCTTAGTTGGTCAGTCTTCCAGCCTCCTCAATTACGGGGAAACTCACTGTAGAGGTGGGGTCTTTATACAGTTAATTTCATATAAGAGAACACAGCAGAACAGAAAGAATAGGAATTGAATAAATAACAATCAATAACAGGGATTAGACCTAAGGATAAAAAACCATATGTATCTTGGTAGCATCATTCTATCAGCCATATGTATCTTGGTAGCATCATTCTATCAGCACAAGTAGTAATTGATTTTGTGCTAAGTTACCAAAAAGAGATAAGTTCTCCTTCAGCATTGGAGATGTGACTATAAATATAATAAGGCTGTTTTGTGGACTTCAATCATTTTGTTTAAGTCAGTGGGAGAAGTATCTCACACATTATTTTTAAAAAGTATTTTACTGGAAAATGTTAAAATAGCTTTGCTTATAAAGAATACATGTTTTCTCATTATGCAGGTTAAATGAGGCATTACTGCCTGTGCTATATAAACATTGCTAATTTTGGAGGAATGAGCCCAGTCAAAAAAAATAATGCATTATTAGTTTACTACATATTAGTAGACAAAGGGCAAATAATTCTGACTCATTACCATTGCTGTTTATAACTTTCTTCAAATTTTCTTGCAATAATGATGTATAAACTTTTGGAACTGTTCAAATCTGAATATGTTTTAAATAAATCACAAAATGGTCATTGTCTTTCTTAAAATGAAATTTTTAGAATTGAGGCATCTAAGATTGAAATTTCTATTTTTTATCCCATCATAAAGAATGTTCTTTTCTGAGGGGAGGGTGGCAAAGCCAAGATGGCAGAGTAAAAGAAGAACCTGGCTGAGCTCCTGCTCCAACCACCTCCAATACCCGTAAAATATGACTCAAAAATTATATGAACAAATATTTACATGAATTTTATGAACAAATTTTGGAGCTATAGAACCCACAGAGTGATGGAGAGAAACACACTTTATGTCACTTTATGAGTTCTATAGCTCTAAAGTTTCTTTAGAGTCATATTTTATAGGTATTTGAGGTGGTTATGGAGGGAGCACATGGAGTATAACTGCTTCTATGCCAACATCATGGCTCTGCCACCTAGTTAATCTCTTTTTTAAGTCTCTTTTTTGGTCTATTGCACCAAACACAGTCCCATATGAGCTGCCCAGGCACAGACCCAGGGCAATCCCAACCAGCCACCCAGAACAGCCAGAGCAGACTTCAGAAGAGTGAACCACCAGCAGCTATGGCAGTTTCCAGGCTTCTCAACCCATAAATGCCAAGAAAAAGTAAAAGGTCAGTAGGGACCTCTGTTGGAACTGGGTGAGGGAAGAATGTGGTCTAGCACCTACTCTCGGGTGGCAGAGGTGGCAGAGGCTTTGTTGCTGTAGCTGCTGCCACATGGCTGCCTCTGGAGTTCCTGGCCTGCAAATCAAAGGGAGACCAAGTGACCATTCAGAGGGTAATCACTCTTGCTTTGACCTACTTGGATCTGAGTCACAGTCTTGGGTGAGGGTCCGAGAGTGTGTGCCCAATGTGCCAGAGCTTGTGGTGGCTGTAGAGAGGGCACTCTTCTCAGAACTCTGACAACTGTGAAAACCCCAGCAATTTGGGACACCTTTCTCTCCACTCTGGAAGCAGAGTTCTACCATGGCAAAGATCTCAAAAGTCAAGTAATTGGCTGGCAAGATGAGCAAGCAGAGGAAGAGCAATCAGACCAAAGGATCCTTTTTGGGGACAAAATGATCAAAATATGAAACCAGAAGAGGTCAAAACTCCTGCTTGAAAAGCTTCCAAGAAAAATATGAATTGATTATAGGCCATGGAGGAGCTCAAGAAAGATTTGGAAAATCAAGTAAGAGAAGTGGAAGAAAAATTGGGAAGAGAAATGAGAATGATGCAAGAAAGTCTTGAAAAGTGAGTCAACAGCCTACTAAAGGAGACCCCCCAAATACTGAAGAAAATAGCACCTTAAAAAAGAGACTAACTAGGTGGCAGAGCCAAGATGTCAGTGTAGAAGCAGGAAAAATCCATGAGCTCCTCCCATAATCACCCATAGCCACTGACCCACGGCTGCTTCAGAGCTCCTGGCCTGAAGATTGTATGGGGACCAAGAGACCAGTCTGAAGGGTAATCACTCTTGTTTTAACCTGCTTGGATCTGGATCTGCTTCTCTGTCTAGGGTGGATGTTCTGGGATGTGTGACCAGGTGCTAGAGCTTATGGAGGCTTCAGAGAGGGAAACAAACTAATAGCTCCAATATCTTCAAAAATTCCAGCAATTTGGGACAACACTCTCCTTGCTGGAAGCAGAATTCTACTGTGGTAAAAAGCTCAAAGGCAAATGATTGAGGGCAACATGAGCAAGCAAAGGGAGCAAAGCAAGTACAGCAATCCAACTTTGGATTCCTTTTTTGGGGACAAAAAGGATCAAAGCATGGAATAGGAAAAAGACAACAAAGTCAGAACTCCTGCACCAAAAGCTTCCAAGAAAAATATGACCTGGTTACAGGCCATGGAGGAGCTCAAGAAGGATTTTGAAGACCAAATGAGAGAAGTAGAGGAAAAATTAGGAAGAGAAATGAGAATGACAGAAGAAAATCATGAAAAGAGAGTCAATAACCTGACTGAAGAAAATAACAGCTTAAAAATAGACTAACTCAAATGGCAAAAGAGGATAAAAAGCCAATAAGGAGAAGAATGCCTTAAAAAGCTACATTTGCCGGTGGAAAAAGAATTTCAGAAGCTCACTGAAGAGAATCATTCCTTCAGAATTAGATTGGAGCAAATGGAAGCTAGTGACTTTATGAGAAATCAAGATACTATTAAACATACCCAAACAAATGAAAAAAATGGAAGGCAATGTGAAATACCTCATTGGAAAACCCACGGACCTGGAAAATCGGTCCAGCAGAGATAATTTACAAATTATTATACTAACTGAAAGCCATGATTTAAAAAAAGGGCCTAGAAATCATCCTTCAATATATTATGAAGTAAAATTGTCCTGATATTCTATAATCAGAGGGCAAAATAGAAATTGAATGAATTCATTGAGCACCTCTTGAAAAAGATCAAAAAAAGAAAACTCCTAGAAATATTATAGTCAAATCCCAGAGTTCCCAGGTCAAGGAGAAAATATTACAAGCTGCCAGGAAGAAATAATTTGAGTACTGTGGAAACACAATCAGGATAACATAAAATATAGCAGTTTATACTCTAAGGGATGGAAGGACTTGGAATATGATATTCCACAGATCAAAAGAGCTAGGATTAAAACCAAGAATCACCACCCAGCAAAACTGAGTATAATGCCTCAGGGTAAAATATGGCTATTCAAGGAAATAGAGGACTTTCAAGTATTCTTTATGAAAAAATCACAGCTGAACAAAAAATTTGACTTTCAAATAAAATAAGCAAGAGAAGCATGAGAAGGCAAACAGGATAAAGAAATCATAAGGCACATATTAAAGTTGAGCTATTTACATTTCTACATGGAAAAATGATAATTGTAACTCATGAGACTTTTCTCAGTATAAGGATAGTTGAAAGGAATATATATGTATATGTATACATATATATTATAATTATCTATATATAATTATGTATAGTTATCTATAATTATGTATATAATTATCTCATATAAAAGAGTCAAGGGAAAACTGTTACAATGGAAGGGAAGAGTAGGGAGGTGAAAGGGAATAGGTCAATCTTACCCTCATTGAATTTGGCTTAAGGAGGGAATAATATACACACTCAGTTGGTTATCTAACTCTACAGGAAAGTAGAGGAGAAAGGGATAAGAGGGGGTATGATAGAAGGGAGGGCCGATTGGGGGAAGGGGTAATGAGAAGCAAATACTTTTCAAATGGGACAGGGTCAAAGGAGAAAACAGAATAAATGGAGGGGAATATAGTTCTTTTCTCACAATATAACTACTATGGAAATGCTTTGCATAACTACACATGTACAACTTATAATGAATTGCTTGTCTTCCCAGTGGGGGTGGGTGAGGAGATAAGAAGGGAAAGAATAGGTGTTTCGGCCCTTTAAGACTTACCCAAACTTTGAGAACCCACAGAAAACTCAGGCAAATGACAGAGCAACTCAGGCTAGGGTTAGAGGCACCTGAGTGTATATTCTGCCCCATGATTTCGGGGTATTGAGCATGTGCTGCTAACAGGGGGGCACTCCCCTGCCATGAGAAGCCTGCTACTGCTGAAGCATATGGGGGAACAGAGTGGGGGGAGGGGAAAGGAGATAAAAGGAGGGAGGCAAGGTGAAAGGAAGAGGAGGGAGAGAAGAGGGGATTGTGAACTAGAAAGAGATTAAACGGCAAGATACATTTCATCTTGGTGTCAGGACTCCTTTGTCTGTTTGGGAGGAGCAGGTTCCCCCAAGAGGTTTGTGGGGGTGAACCAGAGGTCTCAGTGGGGCGACCGGGAAAGGAACTCTCCGAGGGGTTGTGGTAGGGCGACCATAAGGGTCGTAGTAGGGTGACCAGAATCGTGGAAGGCTATTGGAGTGCCGCAGAGGTGGCTGGAGAGGTGAGTTTGACGTCAGCCCAGTAAGGCAGGCCCTTACAAATAGGGAACTCAAAAGTTTTAAAAACAAAGGTTAAAAAATTGTTTTTTACTTGCAACTGAGAAATACCTTATACAGGCAATTTGATATAGAAATCCAACTTGCCCTACCAGAAAGTTAGAGAAGTTATGGGAGGATACAAGAAAGAGCAGACTGGGGAAAGGTTGACTCAGTAGGCTCGCTATCTTGTGGTGGAGGTAGGGTAAAGATGGAGAGAAAATTTGTAAATCAAAATCTTGTGGAAATAAATGTTGAAAACAAAAATACAGGGGTGGCTATGTGGCACAGTGAATAGAGCACTGGCCCTGGAGTCAGAAGGCCCTGAGTTCGGATCCGGCCTCAGACACTCAACACACACCCACACACAAAAACCTAGCCGTGTGACCTTGGGCAAGTAACAACCCCAATTGCCCTCCAAAAAGCAAAAATATATATATATATATATACACACATAAAAAACAAAATAAAAAAGATTGTAGTCAGATTTTCCAGGTAGTTGTTCTTAACTGTAAGCCTGGATCCTTTGCCTTCTAGAAAATTGTATTTCAAAATCTCTGTTCTTTCAGTTGTGGCTGCTAAATTATGTTTTGTCCTTCTTGTGGCTCCTTGCTTGCTGTATTCTTTCATTTTGCTGCTTGCAATATTTTTCCTTTCACTTGGAAGTTCTGAATTTGGTTTATAATCTTGCTGGGAGTTTCATTTGGGGATTTCTTTTGGGAGGTGATTGATGCATTCATTCTATTTCCACTTTGCCCTCTTGTCCAGAGACATTTGGGCAATTTTGTTTTGAAGATGTCTCAAGGTACGATTTCTAGGTTCCATTTCTGGGGAGTTCAATGATTCTGGATTTTTTTCTCTTTGATATGTTTTAAAGGTTAATTTAAAATTTTTTTTACTATGAGAGACCTTATATTTTCTGCTTCTATCATCTGACTTTGTTTCATCTTCCCCATTGCCCTATGGAGTCACTGGCTTCAATCTGAAACCACAATATAGAAATCACCGCACCTGGACTGGGTCTAGATTCACTCAACTGTGACGCTAGAGAAACCCTTATCGTTTTCAGGGATTTTGGTGCTTGGGCAAGGTTTCCTTCATCTGGTGCCAACTTGTTTGTTGCCTTGCCAAGTCTATTTTCTAACCTTCATTAAATTTAATGATATTTCTCAATGCAAGTGTCAGGGGCCTGGCAATAGCCACAGCGAAAAAGGCCTGGGTGACTAACCCTGCTCAATTTGCCCCAATTTTTCAACTTTAACACTAACTTACATTGAAGGTGTGGGTGAGTGGGGGCCCATTTAGGGACTACAGCTCTTATGTCTGGGGCCACAAGGGGGCGCCATAGTACACAGAGGCCTGATCTTGGGAGACTACATGGGGATTTGCTGCCCCCTCCTGGCCAAGGACGTCTCCACTGTCCCGCTCTTTATATGACCCCTTCGCCCCAATGCACTCTTCTCTTCCTCCTTGGAATAGTTTCTCTTAATGCCTTCTAGCTTGGGTTCTCAGAGGTCTTCCTCCTGTGCTGCTTTCTCTCATAAATTTTGGTCCTGGGTTTCTCTTCATTCAGACTCAAAAAGTCTCAGAAAACCTGAGTCTCACCAGAGACAGACAGCAATCCCCTTTATGGGCCCCTGATGCTGCAAAGGGAAAAGCCCAGGGGTCCCCGAGGAGAGAGGCCCCCAGCTCTGACTCAGCCTTTGCTTTCTAGGTCCCCTCTGTCACCCCTTTGGGTGCAGACATGGCTGTTTAGAGCTCAGTCAAAGCCCTGAGCACTGACCCTTCCTTCTGGGAGAAATCTGGCTTGTCCAGGGGCTCAGCAGGCCTGGACAAACCTGCATGAAAGGAGGAAGGGAAGGAGTTATAAGCACAGTCTAGGGGCATCTATGGAAACCTGGGCCTCCTGGCGTGCAGACAGGGGGCCTCAGCCAGGCAGAGCTGAGTCTCGGGGCAGTTCTGTCCAGGGCCCCCGGGGTGCTGGTCCAGCCTCCCAAGCACAGTTTTCAGGAGGTCCTGGATTTTCCCTGCTTTCCAAGGGGGCTGCATCTTTCCTTATTCACTCTGAGCCTGCTCTTCCAGCTGCCTTTAAAGTCTGTCTTTTCTCTCTTCTGTCACTAAATCCTACTTCAGCTCATTTCTCTTTTTCAATGGTCCTTTCTGTGTCTCCAATTGGGCATTTGTGTCTATATTTAGTTATTTCTTTTTACAAAACAACCTCGATGTCTTCTCCCCAGAGGAGAGAGGCCTCAGCTATTTATAACCACAAGGATCATCTTGTTAGGGTCTTACCATGGGACCCTCCAGGCAGTCTTGGCAGAGATGGAAGGGGAGATCATCTGACCATGAGGGCACAACTTCTCACACATGGACCACTGAATGAGTGTGACCCACATGTGATACCCAGCACTGATTCTTGGAGGAGGGGCCTCACACCTGGGACAACCTGCACAACCACTGCCTGAGACATAAATATGCCCCATCCTCTTCTGTCTTATCCTGACCTCAGAGGTCTCAAGCTTGAAGATCTACCAGAGATACAATGACCTCCCCATCGCAGTTCTTCTGGCTCCTGGTGCTCTGGGCCCAGGGTAAGATCAGCCAGGGGTGGCCACAAGGGCTAACCCGTTTTGCTTCACCAGGAGATTCCAAAACTTGGAACCTGAAGATGGGTTGTAGAAGGGGAGGGGAATGAGGGTCTAGTCCCTGTGGTCAGTAGTAAGGACGTCTGCATCAGTCAGAGCACACACTCCTGGACAGGCTCTTGATTCCAATCAATTTCTTCTTATTTTCTTTTCTCCACCCAAGGGTCCTGGGCAGCCATTGTGCTGACCCAGTCTCCAGCTTCTCTGTCTGTTTCTCCTGGAGAAAGTGTCACCATCAGCTGCAGAGCCAGTGAGAGTGTTTATAATGCATTAGCCTGGTACCAGCAGCCCCCAGGACAGTCTCCCAAGCTCCTGATCTATGCTGCTACCATCCTGCACTCAGGGGTCCCTGCCCGCTTCAGTGGCAGTGGGTCTAGGACAGATTATATTCTCACAATCAGCCGTGTGGAGGCAGAAGATGTTGGGCATTATTACTGTCAGCAAGCTTATGAGCTCCCTAACCCACAGTGGTGCAGGCCTGAGCAAAAACCTCCCTGGGCTGTTGAGTTCCTTAGCTTAGGAGACCAGCTGCTTCCTCCAGAGCCCCTGAGTCAGAGCCAGGACACAGCCCAGGGGAGGCCTGGGCCTCACAGCTGACTCTGGGGGCCAGAGGCCCCAGTCTCCCATGTCTCTCCCACGGGGGCTGCTCAGATGAAGATCATCAGGGTGCATTTAGGGGAACCTAAATATAGGGAGGATTCCTGGGAAAGGGGAGGCCTGACAGCCCAGATGCTCTTGTATCCTCCTGACAGGTCGCCCCAGGAGAGCATCCTCAGCAGGGCTCTGGAGGCCCCTCCAGTATTTCCCTCCTTATTCTGGGAATGTGGTTCTCAGGACAGTCTCCATACCTGTCTCTGTCATGCCTAAGGTGTCACCTGTTCATGGCCCCAGAGCCCCAGACAATCAGCAGTGGGATGGCCATCCTCCATGTCCACTGAAGGGATATCATAGTGGGGGGTAGCGGGGGGAGCAACTTTCTGGGAAGGCAACTTTAAGCCTCTCTGTTTGTCCTCCTCCCATCACTGGCTGTGTCTGAGTGTGTGTGTTGCCCATATATGTTGCATCTGCAAATGTCTGTCCATAGGTGGCCAGCAAGGCCCTGTGAATAGGTATCTCTATAGTCTCTTCCCTCCACTGTTTTCAAAGGGAAATTTTACTTTTTACCAGGAGGGGAGGAGAAAGCAGAGGTCATGACACTGGCCCTTCTACTGAGCTCAGAGAGAGGACTCCAGACCAGAATCTGATATCTCATTAGCCTGGAGGAAATGATTTCTGTTATATGTTCATTTAATTTAATAATATCTATATTGTGTTATGACAGTGGAGTGTAAATTCCTCTTAAATATTAGAATTCCACAAGTGTGACAAAATATTACATAAATATGTGAGCATTTGTATATGGAGAATGTTCAGATAGTAATCTGCTCATAATGTGATAAACCATCAGCTCAAAAGGACAGTAATGTATTGTATCAGTTGGACAAGACTCTTATACAGAAAACACAAATGCTGTTCACACTTTAAAAGTTCTCTTTGGGGCTGAACAAGCACTACAAATGCACAGAAACCAGTCAGCAGGTAAAAACAATTTCAATATAGTAGCAGCAAAAACATGACTCTCAGCCATACCGTTTGTATGTTATTCTCTAGAATCTTTTAGCAGCTTTGTAATAAACACTGCTGTGTTAAGTAGCCTGGTCAACAACTGTAGGAATCTCATTTTCAATACCAACAAAGTGTCTGTGGGAAGCTCAGGAGGAAAATTGTTGCCATAATACTTTTTTCCTGCTTTTTAAACCGATGTTCTTTTGGGCCCCATCAAAACTGAGCAGCCCTAAATACTAAAGTTTGCACTTGTGTAGGTCTCAGCTTAGCTCCTGATCTCTTTCCCTTGGTGGGGATGTGGATCCCAGGTTACCTACACAAGGTGGTTGCCCTTTTCTCCAAATTCCATAAAGACTAATGCCCAGGACCCCAACCTGCTGCTCAGGTCCTTTACCACTTATCTTTCCACTCTTTATCCTCTAGACCAGAGATGTCAGAACCAAGGCCTGCTGTGTGAACCAGATGAAAATGCAATTGAAAAATAGTGAACAGAAGGAATAAAAATATAGTCAAACATCCAATAATGGTAGTTTGATGTTTTCTAAGTCAGTAAGCAGACAACAGGGATCCTTAGGATTGGCTAGGTGGTCCCAATTCTATTTGAGATTAAAACCAGTTGCAAATGACTGTAACTTTTACCTGAAGAAATTCCCATTCGTTCTCAAAAGAAGGGAGATTATCCCAATAATAACACATCTTTGTCATCCTTTTCTAGCCATGGGAAATTATTAAGATTACAGAGACACCCCTGAGATGAGAGCCTAGAGATAGGAGTTAGGAATTTATGGGGGCCATTCCGCTTCTCAAGCACAGAGATTTATCCCTCAGACTTTCTCTTTCCTTTCTTTCTTCCTTCCTTCCTTTCTTTCTTTCTTTCTTTCTTTCTTTCTTTCTTTCTTTCTTTCTTTCTTTCTTTCTTTCTTTCTTTCTTTTTTTTTTTGAGGGCAATTGGGGTTAAGTAACTTGCCCAAGGCTACACAGCTAGGTTTTTATTTGTGTGTGTGTTAAGTGTCTGAGGCCGGATCTGAACTCAGGACCTTCTGACTCCAGGGCCGACACTCTACTCACTGAGCCACCTAGCGGGCCCAGACTTTCTCTTTTCTAAGCTACCTAATTCCCAGTCCTTCAGACTCCCTGCCAGGGCCTCAGGTATCTTTCTTTGTTCAGAGAGCCAGTCAAATAGGACCCAGGGCTCTGGAGAGTACTACCTTGGCATGAGAGCAGGGCAAGATGTCCTGGGGATCTCAAATCAGAGGATATATTGACAGGAGAAAGGGATGGTAGAGGGGGAGACCACACTGGGAAACACCAGAACAGTTGGTCAAGAGCAAGGAACTGACCACAGGATGCAGACTACGTATTGATTATTTTAAGCACATTGGAAGCTGAATTATGTCAGGTTGTGAATCAGAAATTTATGTCCCAAACCCCAAATCACATGGGAAATGGCATTGTAGGAGAGTCCATTCAACCTAACTAGGATAAAGGCAAATTTAACCAACTCTGAGGATTTCTCCACTCACCTGGTAAATAATAAAGATGCCAAAGATGGAAAGGGGTAAGTCTGGAGAGGCTGCAGGAAAGGAGATAATGAAATAATCTCTTTCCTATGCTGAGACTTGATAGAATTATTCTAGAAAACAAGTGTTAATTTTATGACAAAGGGAATAAACCCTTCATGACCTTGTAATCACTTATCCTGCTGTTGGTAATAGATCTCAAAGAGCTCAAATGTTGCCTTTCTCTCTGCCCCCCTCCTCTTACCCATTATTCTTTCCCTCCTCACAAGTCTTTTATTTCTGATTACCCCCTTCCCCAATATACCCTCTCTTTTATCAGTTCCCTCTCCCCTTCTATCATCCCCATATCTTTTAACTTCCTTATAGGATAAGGTAGATTTCCAAATCTAACCTATATTCCTTCTTTTTGAAATTTAACATCACTACAAGTTCTCCTTAGGGCTTTGTCTTTGGTCTAGAGGCAGCCCAATCCTGTATATAAAAAAATTCATGAACACTCTCCTTGGAAAAGAGCTAGGGACCAGAGTAAGCAGGTGCTAAGAAGCCTTCTATCTGAGCCTTTGCCACCCTATGGGATCCCCAAAGAGGTCACAGCCTCAGTTAGGGCCAAGCAAGTTAGAAACTGGCAGGACATTAGGTGACAGTCTTGGATTAGTGTTAATCATCATTCCACTGTCAGAGCCCAGCACAGAATCACCACAACCCTTTAGTCACCTCTGCCCTGGGACTCACTCATTAGAAAGTTGTTTTTTGTTCAGTTGTAGTTATTTGGGAAACTCTGAGGAGTTCCTCCCATTGCAGTTTCATTCCTTTCTCTCTGAACCACTGAACATAGCTCAAAGTGTTTGCATCTTTGTTGGGGGTAAAACCCCGAGCTTCCCTGGATAATTAGGAGACTACTTTCAGCTGCAAATGACCAGTGAGTGCAGTTTCCTTTCTCTTCCTCATAAGAGCAAGTTTTAGAGTCACACTGGAGCCTGCCATCATCTTGGCTCCTGCTAGTAGACTAATACCATTCACTCCCTCCACTGTCTCTTTCTCTTTCTCCTGGTAAATAATCAAGCCTGTATTTGCATCTTTGTGACTTCTATTTTCCCTCATCTTTCAGGACAAATGCTTTTCTGTACTGAACTTTGCTGAAGTTAATTATTTCAATTAGTATTTTAGCTAATTCTCTAAGTGTACCATCCTAAGATTGTGCCATCTGCAAAGAGGGAAAAATGGGTTTTCTCATTGCCTGTCATAATTTCTTCAATTTCTTTTTCATGTCTTATTGCTATAGCTAGCATTCCTACTACATACAATATTGAATAGTGGTGATAATGGGCATTCTTGCTTCACCTCTGACCTTATTTGGAAGGCTTCTAGCTTACCAGAACAAGTACAACATGATTACATTGACAGTTTCTTCCAATTGACAGTCCTTGAAATATTTGAACACAGCTTTCATGTTCTCCCTGGGTTTTCATTTGCCCAGAGGCTAAGTATCCCAATTTTCTTCAAATTTCCCTCAAAGATATGGACTCAAGTCCTTCACCAATCCAGTGACTGTCCTCCAGTTAAGTTCCAATTCATCTATGACCTTCTCAGAGCAGGAAGCTCAGAACTGGACACAGGGCTCCAAATGAGCTCTGAAGAGGGCAGAGTACAGGAAGACGACCAGCTCCTTACTCCTGGAAAGTAGACCCTTATTTTGTAACCAGAATCTCCTTTGCCTTTTTTGCTGCCATCTTAAATAAATGACTCTAATTGAGTTTCAGTCCATTAATTCTCCTAGTTCTTTTTCAAACATCTGTCTAACCACAGCTTCTTCAGCTGTCCCTTTGAAGCTGATATTCTGTACCCAAATATAAACCATTCCCTTTATCCCCATTGTAGAAACAGAAGAGAAGTGGACAATGAGCAGCTGCTCCTCTATTGGGGAATGACTGAATAAATTATGGAATAGGAATGGAATGGAATGTTACTGTGCCCTAAGAAGTAGCGAAAGGGATGGATTCATATCTACTTGGGAAGACTTGTATGAACTGATTCAGAGTGATGTGAGCAAAACAAGGAGAATGATTTCTACAATAACACAATATGACAACAATAGCATTGTGGGAATGACAACGTTAAAAGACTTCAGCAAAGAGTCTCCTGGGAGCTGAGATGGCCAAGTAGGCAGTAAATTACCGTCAATCCACCATATTCACCTCCATAGAAACATAAAATAGCAACTTAAAACCAATCTTAGGCACCACTTTTGTAGTAAAAAAAATCCTTGACTTTCACAATTCACATCCTTCCATGCAAGGGAAAATAAATGAAAACACTACTCTGATGAATTCCAGGAGTCAAAGAGGATTGGAAGACTTTCCACATCTATTTGGAGTCTTGACTTCCACATTCAGAGAGCTTGTCCTATTGTGATTCTAAATTCATTCTGATTGAGGCACTTTGTGCTTGTGTGTAGGATAGCAAAGGTCATTATCACTGGGTTGTTTTATTTCCCCAAGCATAATAAAATCCTACCAACTGTTCTCTACTTGCACCTTTAGGTAGAGAGTGTTAAGGAGCCCATGACAATCCCATGCCAAGGTGAAGGGCTTGTGAGGCCTGTTTCTGAAAGCCCAGCCCCAGTGCATTAGGTGTGGACCCACCCAGGAACTAATCTTCTTCTGACTAGGGCAGCTAGATGGTGCCATAGTGCACAAAGCACTATTCAAACTATTTCTTCCTGGCTGCTTGTAATATTCTCTCCTTGATCTGGGAATTTCAGAACCTGGCTATAATATTCCTAGGAGTTTTCTTTTTGGGGATCTGAAGAGTCCTTAGCCAACTGGGGTGCAGTGTGACAGCCTGGGAGTGGCAGGAGGGTCCCTGGCCTATCAGAAACAGGCTACAGGAGGAACCCGGAAGGCCAAAAGGACCGTCAGCAAAGCAATCTTAAGTGTCGACGTGGCAGTAGAGAGACTTCCTGGTTAGGAGACTTCCTGGTCTGTTACACCGGAAACCTCTTAGCCAGATGAGCTGACGTGTCCATGTGGGCAGTGGGTTACCACCCCTCACTCTCGGGGCAGTACGCGATTGGCTCGCAGTGGCGGGGAAGGTGGTGCTAATGACCCAGAACTGGAGGCTAGATAAAAGGAGGCTGCCTGACGGGGCGGGGAGTTCTGGGAGGAGTCCGGGGAGAGACCTGGCTGAGTTCGCGTGTATGTCCTGAGACAAATAAAGATAATTACCAAAATCAGAAGGGTGTTCTGCGTGGGTAAAAATCTTCTAGAAAGTCTGGAATCCAGAGACGTCTGATGCTGGGAAAAGGTAATATGTTCTTGTAGGTTCGAGAACCTAGGAACCCTAACAGGAATCTTTTTCAGGAGGTGATCAGTGAATTCTTTCAACCTCTATTTTGCCCTCTGGGTCTAAAACATCAGGGCAGTTTTCCTCGAGAATTTCTTGTAGGATGATTTCTAGATTCGTTCTTTGATCATGGCTTTCAGGTAGTCCCATAATTTTTAAATTATCTCTCCTGGATCTATTTTCCAGGTCAGTGGTTATTCCAATGAGATATTTCACATTGCCTTCTATTCGTTCATCTGTTTGGATCTGTTTAACAGCATCTTGATTTCTCATAAAGTCACTAGTTTCCATTTGCTTCAATTTAATTCCAAAGGAATGATTCTCCTCAGGGGAAGGAGGAAGGCAGAGCTGCTCAGAAGTCCTGTTTCTACTTTGCCATCTTGACTTGGCCCCTGAGCCAGAGGTCTTAGCTCCAGGGTGGCCTGACTAGCCGCTGGCTGGAGGGACTTCATATCACCAGCAGTTGTGGTGGTTTCCACAATTATCAATGCATAGATGCTAAGGACAAAGTGAGAAGTCAGTGCTGTGTGAACTTTGGGATCCAGAAGTCACAAGGGGTATGGGAGAAGATATGGGAGAGATCAGATTGAAGGAGGGGATATCCAGTGAGATTGCTATTTTGGGGTGGTGGGTAGGGGGAAAAACAGGGAGAGAATTTGTAACTCAAAATCTTACAGAAATGAATGATTTAAACTAGAAGTTAATAAAGCATTTGATAAAAAGAATGGTTAAAGAGTATGAACAGGCAACTTTCAGATGACAGAGCAAAAGATAACAATAGTCATATAAAAATGTTCTAAATCACTTTTGATTACTGAAATGCCAGTTAAAATAACTCTGGGATATCAATTCATACTTATCACATTAGCTAAAATAACAAAAATGAAAAATGATAAATGTTTGAGAAGACATGGGAAAATTGGAAAACTAATGCACTGCTGGTGGAATTGTGAATTGATCCAACCATTCTGGAGAGCAATTTGGAAATATGACCAAAGCACAACCAAACTGCATACCCTTTGGTCCAGCAATAACACTACTAGGTCTGTATCCCAAAGAGATCATAAAAAGAGAAAAGGACCTATGTGTGCAAAATTATTGACAGTAGCCACTTTTGTAGTGGCTCAATATTGGAAATTGGGGGGCTGCCCATCACTGGGAAAATGGCTTAATGTGTTGTGGTATATGAATGTAATGGAATACTATATTACTTTACTACATAATATACTACATAATTCTACAGTAAGAGATGATGACCAGGCAGATTTCAGAAAATGCTGGAAAGTCAAACTAATGCAGAGTGAAATGAGCAGAACCAGGAAAATATTGTACAAAATGTCAGCAGGATTGTGGGATGATCAACTGTGAATGATTCAGCTCTTCTCAGCAACACAAAGATCCGAGACAAGGGCTCAGGACTCACAAAGGAAAATGCTCTCCACATCTAGGTGAAGAACGGAAGGAACCTGAATGTGGATTGAAATACAGTCTTTGCACTCACTTTATTCATTTTCATAGTTTTTTTTCTTTTTGATATGTTTCTTCTTTCACAACTGTGCAAATGCAGTGTATTGTTAATGAGATGCAAGCAGCTGCTATGAATCTCTATCTATCTGTGTCTATATACATCTTTTAAGGTGTGAAAGCCGGTGGGACCCAATACCTTCTTGGTTCTGTGCCAGGGATCTGTGGACTCAGCACAAGATGGGTCACATCTGTGAACTGGGCCAGAGTAAGGTGTAGGACATCTGTGACTGATGAGGCAAATGTGTTCTAAAGGACACAGGATAGCTTCCACAGGTCTCTAGAAAGGTAACAACACTTCAAGGAAGAGGACTCAGCCATTTGTGCTCTTACCTTTTTGAGTCCTAGGAAGGCAGTGAAAGATGGGCCACAAATGAATACTGCAGCAGTGAGTCTCCTGGATGGAGAACACAGAGGGCAAAGTGATGATTCACGAAGTTAGGCAGCAGATGTCCTTCCTCCCTTTGTGGAACCTTGCATAGCTCCTCTTCTTTGGACCTCTCTGCTGGGTGTCTGCCATCTTGGCCTTTCTGGAGCCCACAGCCATCCCCTCCCTGCACTAGGAGGGAAAGGACACCTGCCAATTCCTCTGCCCTCAGCTAGATGCCGGAAAGTATTTCCAAGTGGGCCCAAAGCACACACCTGGAGACCTCTCAATACTCTTCCATCTTGGGTTATTCTTTCCCCTAAGATGGGAATAAAGTAAACACAAAGAGAGAGAAGAAGAAACCTGTGCTCAGCCCCATGGTCAAGAGAAAAGTAGATAGGGCAGTCAACTTTTCCCATTCTGCCTCCCCAGAGGCAGCTAAAATTGCCCTCCCTTACTCTCCCTGGATCTTTGTACTCATTTCAAGTTCTACCTTAGGGCCCTGGCTCACTAGTCCTTTCAGATAAGCAGAGAAACAGATTTCCTCATCACCCAGACAACACATGTCTCAGTTATACGTGGCCAAAAACAGACCCATGATGTTTCTTACAGCAGACCAGAACCAGGCAGGGAATGTTTGGATTACCCCATAAGAAGGGCAAAGGTTAGAGAGCTCCAAACTTCACACTATTAAGGGGTCAGGCTTACCTTCCAATGATTTTCAGATAATTCCCATTCTACCTGCCTGTCCCCCTTATCCTTCCATTCACTTCATATTGCAGCAGAATCTCTGATATTTACAGTCACATTCCTCCTCCTCACCCCCTTACCTTGTGCACAGCCTAGCATTCCCTCATCCCAAGATGAACACAATTCTTGTCCTAGATTTCCTCCTCACTAATGGGAACCTCCTTGGAGGATAAGGTGGTCCTTGCTGGGTACCCCGCCCCAGGTGTCATGTAGATGTGGTCTTCAAGGAGCCAAACTCAGGGGCCTTTTCTCCATCATCATCCCCCTCCCCCTCTGCAGACTTTCACCCTGCTGACCAGCCTCTCCTCTTGGAGATTCCTCCTCTCCAGGTTCTCAGGACCCTGCTGATCCTTGGTCCCCCCTCCTCTCAGAGCACTCCTCAGGCCCCTAAGATGGATCCTTATCCAGATCATATCCTCTCACTGCAGATGTCCTTGTCCCATGTATATTTATTAGGCCCCTACTGTGTACCTGGCAGTGTGCTGAACACTGGGGACACAAATAAGAAGGAGAGACAGTCCCTGGCCTCAAGAAGCCCCCAGTGTAATGGGGGAGGACAGCACACGAAAGAGGGTGTGAAGAGGAGGAGGCACCAAGGCTTGTCTTGGACCCCAGAGCTGAAGCCAGAGGGAGCTGCAGATGCAGAGTAGAACTGACCTGAAAAATACCCATTGGTATGTGAGAGTGGGCTCAGAACCCAGGGTCTGCCCTGTGTAGAGGAAGGCTTTGGGAGGAGTTTGTCCTTCAGCCTCCAGCCCAATCAGAGAAGAGGCTGAGGGAGGTGGGGGCCAGGCTGAGGGAGCAGCTTGGGGGGAGGAGAAAGGCTGAGCTTATCCTCCCGGGGGGGGGGGTCTTGTTTCCTGGAGCTGAAGCTGCAGATGCAAAGGGAAGTGGTCCCATGGGGGTCACTGTGGCCTCTTTCCTCTCCTCCCTCCTTATGATTTCACTTGATAATGTCATTAACCCCCAACAGATGGAATTATTATGTCCATGCTGGTAACACTCAGATCTCCCATTCGTGTCCCAGCCTCTCTGCTGACCTCCAGTCTCCCATTTCCACCAGCCTTTCAGGCATCCTGAATTGGATGTCTAGTAGACATCTTAAACTTAGCAAGTCAGAAAAGATGCCATTGTCTTTCCCCCAAACCCTCCCCTTCCTATCTTCCCTTTTACTCTAAAGAGCACCAGCACCTTCCCAGTCCCTCAGGCTCACAATCAAGGCATCATTCTCTTCCCCTGGAAAAGCCCATTCTTTTCCCTTGGGAACTGCTGAGCTATGAAAAGCAGGGGGCGGGGGGAGGGGGGGGGTCTGCTTATCTGCAAGAGTGCCTCCTGCACAAACAGTTATTCAGTTTGGTGCAGGCCCACTGGTGCTGGTCTTGATTCCCAAGGACACACAGGGAGTCCGTTTGGGAGGGCAGTAACCAATTATGTCAGCTGGTGTGGAGAGGATTCATCCTTGACACATTCAGAGCCTCCTGGATACTCCAGCTCCAGGGTTTCTGGAAAATATATCAACTCAAGAAGACAAGTTCAGGGGACCCTTAATATTTCCTAAGTAGATTCTGCCAAGGCATCTCAGAGTCCAGATTGCCTCAATGTCATCCATTGCCTCAATTTCAAATTTTTCTCAATAAATTTCTGCATTTAGGAACTTGATGCATTTTTGGAAGGTTTGGGCACGTTTGATTATGAAGAAATTCTGATATTAAAATATCTTTTTTTTTTTTACTCTAAGTAGTAAGCCTATGGATTCACACTAAGGTTTCCATTCCACTAATCATCTTGCTCTCCCATTCATTGTTATAAGGATGGTTTATCCTCCATTTGGCTTTGAAAGTCCTTCAGAAACCAGACCATTCTGGCCTTTTCAATCTTACACTTTGGTCTCTTCCAAGTACCCCATGACCTGAAGACCCTGGCTTTGCTATTCCTCCAACAGGACCCTCCATTTCAATGCTGAGACTTTTTCCTAACTGTCCCACATGGGTGGAATGTTCTTTCTCTCTCACACCCATCTGTAGTCCCTGGAGAATTTTAAGACTGAAATCAAAATCTACTAATTGCAGGAGTTTTCTGGAATTCTCTTTCCACACCACCCACTTCCGGCCTTCCTAATTGCCTTCACATCCTGTATCTGCCTATTAAGTCCCAGTTCATTTACAACAGGTCTTTCCCAATACAATGTCAGCTCCATGAGGGCAGGGACCGTATTTTAACCTTCCGTTTGTATCCCTTGGACATAGCATCTTCCCTGGCTCATAAGAGCTTTGTAAATGCTTGTGGATGACTCACTGCCTGACCACATTTCCCTTCCCCAATCCCCAGACCTGTACTACTGCAGCTCATTCTTCTTTCCTATTCAGGTGCAGGACTTTAGGGAAATTCCTAGTAAAAGCCATGTCCTTAGATGTGGCCTATTATTCCAGTCTTTGAACAACTTTTTAAATTCTCTCCCTGTTCTTCTACATGGAAGATAATTTCCTCCCAAAGTATCCCTGCATTTTTGTTCCATAAGGAAAGAATGAATGAGAGAATAAAGGGTAGAAATTACCTTGATTTCCTGTGAGCTCGTTTTCTAGGGCCAGACTCCCAGCTTCTGTTTCCCTTGGCTGACCCAAAGCCTTCAGGCCAGTGTCCACTCAGCTCTGCTTCCCTCACCCACACTCGTGGGTCTCAATTAGGTTTCCCTACTTCCCCACCCCAGATTTCCCCTTCACTTTAGGCTAGCTGATTCCTTCAGGGAAGTGAGGGTGGTAAAGAAAGCTGGTTCCCCTGACCATACAGAGGAATCAAATACAGACAGGCCTTCCCTCTTAAGAGACTCCATACTAAGAGCCCAGAAGGCTCATGAAGGAGTGAGAATTGGGTCAGGGGCTGGAGAAAAGTGCGGAATGTCAGCAGTTTTCAGATGTTTCCTGCCTTCAGGTCCTGACCTCCTCTCACTAGACAATGCTGCTTTCTCTTTTGGAAACATTTTTTTTATTGTTCAGGCACTTTTGAACATCAGTGACCTCAGCTGGCATTTTCTAGACAGACATATGGGAGTGGTTTGGTATTTATGTCTCCATTTCATTTTACAGATGAAGAAACTGAGGCTGACAGGGTTCAGTGACTGGCCCAAGCTCTCACAGCTAATAAGTGACCAAGGCAGGATTTGATATCAGAAAAGTGAGCGTACGTGGCCCCAGGCTCAGCCCTCTATCCACTGCTCCCCTAGTCTAGAACCTCCATTAAACCATAAAACTAACTGAAAGTTAAAAAAAACTAAGGATATTTGGAAAGAACAGGATCCCCCATCACACAAGGGTTCCAGGAAAAGGGACATCTTCCTGGTTTCAGGACCTTCCCCTGGGCTGAGTCAGTTACTTCTGCCCCTAGAAGCCTCCACCCCCAGCTGCTTTGCATAAAGAGATGCCCAAGGGGAGGGCCTGCACACACAGGGACAATAACTGGGGCAGAGGACACAGCAGCCCCAGGGGAGGACACACTGCACAATGGAGTCCCAGTCCCAGCTTCTCTGGGGGCTCCTCATGCTTCTGGTCTCAGGTGAGAACATGGAACAACACAACACACAGACCTGCAGGTTTTCATAAGATGAAAACATTCAAAGGAGCTCAGAGCCTCTGGGGCCATGAGCTAGGACAGTCTAGGGGGAATGTGCATTTCTAGGAGGTCAGAGGGGTTTGCAGAGTCAGGCTGTCTGTGGGCTAAATATCAAAGTGGAAGGAGATTGTTCTGTTTATTTCATGGTGTTTGATCATTAATTCCTGCTTTTAGGTTCCAAGGGGGACATTGTGCTGACCCAGTCTCCAGCCTCAGTGTCTGTGACCCCAGGAGAGACAGTCACCATCAGCTGCAAGGCCAGTCAGAGTGTCAAACACAGTGATGGAAAAACTTATCTACAGTGGTTCCAACAGAAACCTGGACAATCTCCTCGGCTCCTCATTTACCAAATTTCCACCCTGCAGTCAGGAGTCCCTGCCAGGTTCAGTGGCAGTGGTGCTGAGAAGGATTTCACCCTCACAATCAGCAGCCTGGAGCCTGAGGATGGGGCAGATTATTACTGTTTTCAAGGAACTTTTGCTCCTCCCACAGTGATACATCCCTGAACAAAAACCTCCCCAGGCCTGGGCTGGCTGCTCTGGGGGCTCAGCTGTCTCCTCTGCATCCTCTCCTCAGCTGCTGGACTGCCTGTTTAGGGCCAGGGTCTCTGGGGCTCAGGGCTCAGGGGAGAGGCCATGGTCTGGCAGCTCTGGGCCCTGAGGGCTCTTGCTACTCCTCAGCCCTGAGCAGTGTAGTCAAGGGTAGAAACAATTTCAGAGCCGAGCCCAGATGGCAGAGTAAACACAGACACTTGCTTGAAGTCTCCCCACACCACTCAAAATACCTGTAAAAATGACTCTAAAAAATCTAGGGCAACAGAACCCACAGCACAACAGAGAAAACACATTTCTAGCCCAAGACAACTTGGACTGTTGATAGGAAAGGTCTGCTGTGCCATTCTGAGAGAGGAGCACTGGGCAACCCAAAATGCATCAGCACAGACCAGACCCCCCAAGCAAACCTGGAGCAGGCCTCAGGGACTGCATCACTGGCAGCTGTGACAGTTCCCAGACATCTCAACCCACAAATACCAAGGACAACTTTGAACATCAGTAGAAAAAGTCTGTTGAACCTGGGTGAGAGAGGAGCATGGCCTGCCCCCTGCCCCTGGGCAGCATCAGCAGCAGCTGCTTCTGGAAGTCTTCATGCAGAGGTGGTGGGGGTTCTAGTCGCTGATCAGTGGAGGATTGCAGGGATCTCTTTGCTGGTCCTGAGGCAGTATTCTCTTGCTTTGTCCGTGCTTCCATCTTATTTGCAGTCCTGGTTGGCTGTCCTAGGGTGAGGAGTCATGCTGGTGTGGTGCAATTTGTGGCTGCAATGGAGAGGGAATCATCCTCACAGTTCCAAGGCAGAAAAGACTTCTTGTGGTCACTCATACACCAGAGCACAGACCAGGAGAGGAGTAAACACCTCCCCTTGGAGCATAATATCTTCAAAGAACTGAAAATTTACAGGTCCCTAGAAGTATCTCTGAAAACAACTGCACAAAACCCCTGTTGCTTGGGACATTACATCCTGCACCCTGGGGAAAGAGTCCTACCTTAACAAAGAGTTACAAAGTCAAGTAATTGGTGGGGAAAATTAGCAAACAGTCGAGAAAAAGGCAGGCTATAGAATCTTATTTTGGTGGCGCAGAAGATCAAAATATACAACCAGAAGAAGTCAACAAAGTCAAAACTCCTACTTCCAAACCCTCCAAGAAAAATATGAATTTGTTTCACATCATAAAAGATCTCAAAAAGGATTTTGAAAATTAAGAGAAGCAGAGGAAAATGGGAAGAGAAATAAAAGTGATGCAATAAAATTAAGAGAAACAAGTTAACATCTTGCTAAAGGAGCCGCCAAAATAGTGAAGAAAATAACATCTTAAAAAAAGACTAACCTGAATGACAAAGGAGGTCCAAAAAGTCATAGAGGAGAAGAATGCCTTAAAAAAACCCTAAATTGGCCAAATGGAAAAGGAAGTTCAAAAGCTCACTGAAAAAAAATGATTCCTTACCAATTAGAATGGAGCAAATGGATGCTAATAACTTTATGAGAAATCAAGAAATTATAAACCAAAACCAAAAGAATGAAAAAAAATAGAAGACAATTTGAAACATCTCATTGAAAAAACAACTGACCTGGAAAATAGATCCAAGAGAGATAATTTAAAAAGACATGTTAAGACATGTTAAGAAAAAGAGACTATGCATCATTTCCCCAAAAAATTATCAATGAAAACTTCTCTGATGTTCTAGCACCAGTAGGTAAAATAGAAATGCAAGGAATTCACCAATCATCTCCTGAAAGAGATCCCAAAAGCAAAACTCCTAGAAACATTTTAGCCAAATTCCAGAGTTCCCAGGTCAAGGAGAAAATGTTGCAAGCAACCAGAAAGAACAGTTCAAGTATTGTGGAAACACAATCAGGATAAGATAAGATTTAGCAGCTTCTGCCTTAAGGGATTGGAAGACTTGGAATATGATATTCTGGAGGGCAAAGGAGCTAGGAAGGGATGATATGTAAAAAATCAAATTAAGAGGTGATAGAACTAAGTACTAGGAGAAGGGGAAAGGGAGAGGTAGAATGGGATATATCACCTTGCATCAAAGAGGCAAGAAAACCTTTTATAGTGGATGGGAATAGTAGGGAGGTGAGAGGCAATGAGAAATCCTTGCTCTCGTCAGATTTGGCTTAATGAGGGAATAACATACACACCCATTTGGATATGGAAATCTACCTTACCCTTCATGAAAACAGAAGGAAAGTTGATAAGGGAGGGGGAATGATAAAAGGGCATACAGCTTGGGAAAGGGGGTATTCAGAAGTAAACACTTTTGAGGAAGGACAAGGTCAAATCAGAATATAGAATAAATGAGGGCAGGATAAGATGGAGGGAAATATAGTTAGTCTTTCCCAACATGATTATTATGGAAGTGTTTTGCTGAACTACACTGTAAATCTTTATTGAATTGCTTACCTTCTCAATTAGGGTAAGAAAAGATAGAGGAAAAGATAGAATTTGGAATCCAAAGTTTTAAAACTTTATATTAAAAATAGTTTTTACATGTATCTGAGAAAAAAGATATACAGGCAATAGGGAATAGAAATCTATCTTGGCTACAGGAAAATGGAAGGGAAGAGAATAAGAGAATAGGGGAGAGGTGATAGAATGGAGGGTAGATTGGGGGAAGGGGTAATCAAAATGCACATTGTCTTGGGGTGGGGTAGGTGAGAGATGGGGAGAAAATTCAGAACTCAAAATCTTGTGGGAGTGAATATATTGAAAACTAAAAATTAATTAATTAATAAACACAAGAAAAGACAAAGAAACGATTTCTTTCACATTGGGTCACTCTACAGTACCCTTGGCCTGAGTCACTCTAACATTCATGTTTTATCTGACTCCTTACTGTGAGAAATAACAAATGGGTAAGTTTCCACAGGACTGCTAAAAAATTACTAAAGTGGGGGCAGAGTCAAGATGAAATCGTAGGAACAGGACTTCAGCCAGGCTCTAGCTTCTAGCTCCTCCAATTCATGTAAAAATAACTCTATACAAACTTTGGAGCTACATAACCCACAAAATGATGGAGAGAAGCTAACCCCCCACTGAACACAGTCCAACAGGCCAGCAGGAAGGGTCCAGCACAGTGCTCTGTGAGCTGAGCCCAGCACACTAGAGCCTGAGGTTTAAGCCTCAGGGTGGCCACAACCAGCTGCTGAATGTATGGACTTCAAATCACCAGCAAATGTGGTGATTTGCAGAGTTACCAACACGTAGATGCGAAGGAAAAAGTGAGAGGTCAGTTCAGTATGGACTTTGGGATCCAGTACTTTGGGAGTACAGTCTGTCCTTTACTGCCTAGAGGGAGAAGCCACTGAGGCACCATGGCTGTGCAGCCACCACCATGTGGCAACTTCAGCTCCTGGATTGCAGATTGTAGGGGGACCAAGCAACCAGCCTGAGGGGTAATCACACTTGCTTTAACCTTCTGGGATCTGGATTGCAATCTAGGGTGGAGGTCCTGGGGCACATGACCAGCTTGCCAGAGTGTGTGGAGGCTCTGGGAGAGCACCCAACCAACAGCACCCTAAGCTGCAAAAACCCCAGCAATTGGTACAAAGTTCCCCTGTCTGGTAGCAGAGTTCTACTGTGGCAAAAAACTCAAAAGTCAAGTAGTTGAGTGGCAACATGAGCAAGCAAAGGATGCAAAGCAAGCAGAGCAATCCAACTTTACACTCCTATTTTGGGGACAAAAAGGATCAAAGCATTGAACAGGAGGAAGACAGCAAATTCAGAACTTCTCCACAAAAAGCTTCCAAGAAAAATGTGACATAGTTACTGGCCATGGATGACCTTAAGAAGGATTTTGAAAACAAGAAAAGAAAAGTGGAGGAAAAATTGGGAAGAGAAATGAGAACGATGAAAGAAAATTATGAAAGGAGAGTCAACAACTTGACTGAAGAAAATAACACCTTAAAAATAGACTAACTCAAATGACAAAAGAAGCTCAAAAAAGCAATGAGGAGAAGACAGCCTTAAAAAGCTGAATTTTCCAGATGGAAAAAGAATCTAAAAGCTCACTGAAGAGAATCATTTCTTCAGTATTAGATTGGAGCAAATGGAAGACAGTGAATTTATGAAAAATTAAGATAATATTAAAGAGATCCAAACAAATGAAAAAATAGAAGGCAATGTGAAATATCTCATTGGGAAAACCACTGACCTGGAAAATAGGTCCAGGAGAGATCATTTAAAAATTATTGCACTACCTGAAAACCATGATCGAAGAAAGAACCTAGAAATCATTCTTCAAGAAATTCTCTGGGCGGAGTCAAGATGGTGGAGTAGAAACGGCTCTTCTGCACAGCTTGTGCTCCCACCACCTCGAAATTTATATAAAAGGGGACTCTGAAGGACATCTGTAGCTCCAGAACCCACAAAATGACACAGAGAAGCTATCCTCCCCCTGAGGACAGCCTGGCAGCCCGGCATGGATCGGCCATCACAGCACTCTGGCAGCCGAGCTTAGGCCCTTGTGAGTTGAAGGTTTTAGCCCCAGGTCGGCTGGACCAGCAACCAGCTGGAGGGACTCCAGAACACTAGCAGCTGTGGCATTTCCAGAATTGCCAACACATAGATGCCAACTACAAAGTGAGAGGTTAGTGCAGTGTGGACTTTGGGACTCATTAGTGGGGAGAGAGCTCTGGCCTCTTTCCCTGGGGGCGAGAAGCCACTGAGACACTTCAATGCAGCTTCAGACACACGCCACATTCCTGGCCTGCTAACTGTAGGGGGATCCGGCGATCAGTCTGGGGGGTAATCGCTCTTGCTTTACCCTTCTTGGATCTGGATTGTGGTCTGGGGTGGAGGTCCTGAGGTGTGTGACCAGCTTGCCAGATCATGTGGAGGCTTCAGAGGGGCCATGCAACTAACACCTCCGGAAGGGAAAACCCCAGCATTTGGAAAGGAAAACCCCAGCATTTGGAATGGAAGCTCCCCTGGCTGGTGGCAGAGTCTTACTGTGGCAACAAGCCCAAAAGTCAAGTAATTGAGTGACAACATACCTAGCCAAAGGAAACAAAATAAACAGAAAAATGCAACATTAGACTCCTATTTGGGGGTCAAAGAGGATAGAAGCATGGAACAGGAAGAGGACTGGGAGGTCAGAACCCCTGCACCTAAAGCGCCAAATGAAAATATGAGCGGGTTACAGGCCAAAGAGGACCTTAAGAAGCAGATGAGAGAAATGGAGGAAAAATTGGGAAGAGAAATGAGAAAGATGTAAGAATAGCATGAAATGAGACTCAACAGATTGACTGAGGAAAATAGCACCTTAAAAAATAGACTAACTCAAATGGCAAAAGAGGCTCAAAAAGGCAATGAGGAGAAGAATGCCTCAAAAAGCCAAATTTGCCACATGGAAAAAGAATCTCAAAAGCTCACTGAGTAGAATCATTCCTTCAGAAATAGACTGGAGCAAATGAAAGCTAGAGACTTTATGAGAAATCAAAATGCTGTTAAGCAGATTCAAACAAATGAAAGAATAGAAGGCAATGTGAAATATCTCATGGGAAAAACCACTGACCTGTAAAATAGATCCAGGAGAGACAATTTAAAAATTATTGGACTACCTGAAAACCATCATCAAAGAAAGAATCTAGAAATCATCCTTCTAGAAATTCTCAAGAAAATTTGCCCTGATATTTTAGAATGAGAGGGCAAAATAGAGGTTGAAAGTATCCAGTGATCATCTCCTGAAAAAGATCCCAAAAAGAAAACTCCTAAGAATATTATAGCCAGGTTCCAGAAGTCCCAGATCAAGGAGAAAATATTATGAACAGCCAGGAAGAAACAATTTGAATATTGTGGAAATGCAATCAGGATAATACTGGATCTGGCAGCTTCTACACTGAAGGATCAAAGGGCTTGGAATATATTCCGGAGGGAAAATGAGCTGGGATTAAAACCAAGAATCACCTACCCAGAAACACTGAGTATCATTTTTCAGGGGAAAATATGGTCGTTCAGTGGAATAGAGGACTTTCAAGCATTTCCTCAGGAAAAAAACCAGAGTTGAATAGAAAATTTGACGTTCAGATACAAGAAGCAAGAGATGCTTGAGAAGGTAAACAGGGAAAAGAAATCATCATGAACTTATCAAAGTCAAACTGTTCCATTCCTACATGGAAAAACAATAACTGCAACTGATGAAAATTTTCTCAGTATGAAAATAGTTGAAGAAGGGTATATGGGCATATGAATACATATGTGAATGTGTGTATATATGTTTACAGGTATACATAGATAGAGGACATAGGTCAAATGTGATAGAAAGGGATGATACTTAGGTGAAATTAAGAGGTGAGAGAGGAATATAATGAGAGGAGATGGGGAGAGACAGAATGGGGTAAACTATTTCATATAAAAGAGGCAAGGGAAAATGGTTACAAAGGTGGGGAAGAACAGGAAGGCAAAAAGACAAAGGCTTATTCTCATTAAATTTGTATCGTGGAGAGAATGACATACATACTAAATAGTATATCTCACACTACAGGAGAGCAGGGGGTTAGGGGATGAGAGGGGGGATGGAAGGGGAAGCCGGAAGGGAAGGGAGGTAGGGAAGTTGGAAGCACCCACTTCTGAAAAGGGACAGGATCAAAGTAGGGAATAGACCAAGTGGGAGGTTTTTACAATATATCTACTATGGTAATGTTTTACATAGCTACATATTTACAATCTATACTGAACTGCTTATCTTCCCAGTAAGGGTGAGTGACAAGGGAGGAAGGGAATGAATCTGGAATTTAAAGTTTTAAAATCAAACGTGCAAACATATATAAATACTATTATTAATACTATTTTACATATAATTGGGAAATAGGATGTGCAGGCATTGGTGCATGGAGATTCACTTTGCCCTACTGAAAAAGTTGAAGGGGTTATGGGAGAAGATATGGGAGAGAGCAGATGGGATAAGGGTTTATCCTGTGGGACTGCTATTCCGGGGTGAGGGTTGGGAAAAATGGGGAAAAATTGTAACTCAAAATCTGGCAGAAATAAATGATGTAAACCAGAATTTAATACAGCATTTAGGAAAAAAAATTCTCAAAGAAAATTGCCGTGGGAGGAAGGGAGTGAATGAATTCAGAATGAATTTGAAATTCAAAGTTTTAAAATCAAATGTTTAATATATACATATATATCCATCTACTATTATTAAAATTATTTTACAGGTAGCTGGGAAATAAGTTATACATGCAATGCAGCATAGAAATCCATTGTGCCCTACTGGAAAATTGGAGGGAGTATGGGGAAGATATGGTAGAGAGCAGATTGGAAGGGGGCATATCCAGTGGGATCACTATTTTGGGGTGGTGGGTAGGGGAAAAATGGGGAAAAAATTTGAAATTCAAAATCTTGCAGAAATGAATGATGTAAATTAGAAGTTAATAAAGCATTTCATAAAGTAAAAAAAAGACTGTCAACTTTCCCCTGATCTAAGTGTTTCTTAAAAGAAATGCATTGAAGTGAAGAATGATTTTATTCAAATAGCCTCAGTAGTTATAGAGTAGGAACTGTGGGTACAAAACATTCCCCCAAAAGTCAGTGATGTACTCTGTCCAAGGAGAAGAGGCCTCAAGAGAACACATGAGACAAGAGTAACTCACAGCTCCTGGTCACTAGAAGTCCTGGGCCACTGGACTCTGATAACTCTGAAAGGAAGAAGGAGACTGGCCACTTCACACAGCTCTGCATCCCTTCAGTCCAATCTATAGGTGAGCTAAAAGCAGGTGAGGAAGCATCAGGAACAGATGCCCTGGGGGCCATAGTCATAGCCCTGCATACAGGCAGTGCAGGCCAAAGGTAATTTTCTCTCTGGACAGAAGCAGCAGTGGGACTGGGCAGCCCCTCAGGGTATCTGGCATCCTTGTTGGAGGAACCGTAATGCTCACCTCCTGGTGCCAGGAAGAGCCAGAAAAGGGGCCCTAAAAATTGTATACTTCACCCATCCTTGGATCCTTTAACATGGCCGGCAGAGACGCCACCCTGTGGTCAAAACACAAAAAAAGTGTACAAAAATTGCTGTGAAGATGATTCCACTCACCCTTGATATTGGGAATGTGCCCACACATTTCTGAGCAACCTGAAATCCAGTAGGTAGACTCGAGATAAAGGAATAAACATTTTGGACCTGACTTCTTTGTGGATTCATTTTGTCTGATTCTGCTGATTTGCCAGATGGATATTTTTCTTTTCATATTTCATTGTCTCAGTTATTTGAGGTCACAGGGATTGAGGGAATAGAAGTGATGATTTAAAAATGGATCTGCTGAAACACTTTGAGATGAATGGAAGAGAACAGATGAAAGCTCAGGAGGAAACACAGAGGAACAGACTAAAAAACCATGAAGAACTTATGATATACATTTTTTTTCAAAAGGTAAGTAGTATGAAATGGAGATTTATGGTTCTACAGAGAGACGCATGTTTGTGAATGTGTGTGAAAATGCTTTTTAGTGTTTAAATTTTAAAAAACAACATTTACAAGATAAAACTTTAGAGGAGTTTTAATTTTAAATTTAACTTTAAATTTAAATGCCATGTGTGTGAAAATGCTTTTTAGTGTTTAAATTTTAAAAAAATTACATTGAAAAGATAAAACTTTAGAGGAGTATATTAAATAGTAGCAAAGAACTGGAAGGAAAGATGTACTGGAGAATGACTGCACACATTATGGCACAAATGGAAAAGAAAATCATCAAAGAATAAAATATTGCTGATAGGAAGAAATTAGAAAAAACTGGGAAGATGTGAATAAAGCAATGTACAATAAAATAATCACACTGAGGAGGAAAATTTACAGAATGACTAGAGTTAAGTAATGGCTAGTGAGTAGACATAAAAAATATGTCAAATGCAATGCCCAGTCATGGTATGAAACTGCTGAGATTCAAGCAGCCTCCTTCCCCTCAGAATTGTGTATTGAACTACACAGGTGGAGTGGGAGGAATATATTGTCAGACATGGACAATGCATTGGCTTGTTTAGTCTAACTGTATACATACAGATATATGTGTGAAAAAGCAGGGATGGGCCATTGAGAATTAACTGTAAATAAAAATTAATACCTACATATAGGAAGAATAACAATTGAAAAACATTAATTTTAGAAAAAGCTGGGTCGAGACTGACATAAACTAATTATTGGATGCTATTTAGAAACATAAAAATATACACACATGCAGACGTCAAAACAACAACTCTTTTAAGGCCATGTTCCTACCTGGAATTCACAGCTCCAGACTGGGTCCCCAAGAGACGGGATATTAATCACTAGGAGTAATGCTGAGGGACTTCACTCCTAACACTCCAGTACCTGCAGGCTCCCTATCAACAAATAGCCTCAATTGGCTAAAAGCATTCCTTCATGTGCTATAGTAAGAACAGTTACTAAAAACATTCCCAGGCAAAGCCTGGAGCAGCCTCTCCCACAGACACTCACAGAATCCACAGTATGAAATATGGGCACAAAACTGGACACAGCAGCAGGGAAGCACCTGGACAGAGACCAGAGATGGCAAAATGATCATTCAGGCCATGTGGCAGGAGAAGTCCTCTCCCCCTTACAGCCCCTATACAGCTCCTCCTTATTGGGCTTCACTGCTGCATCACCTCGATCCACCAGGAGGGTCAAGACGCCCGAAGCTCTCTGTCCTCAGTATGTCTCTCTACTCCCAAGGTAGACAAACAAGCCCTCTGTCCCCAGCCAGATGCCAGGAGATATTTCCAAGTGCACCCAAACCACAGACTCTTAAGCCTCTCAGTACTCTTCCACCTTGGCTTATTCTTTCTCCTAAGATTTATTCTAGAATATTCCAGAAAAAAAAAACACAAAGAGACAGAGGCAGGCATTGGGTCCCAGCTCCCATGGTCAAGGGGATATGGACAGGGCAGCCAACCTGCCCCTCTCTGGCTCTCCAGAGGAAGCTAAAAGATGCCCTCCCTAACACACACTGGATCTTTCTATTTGTATCAAGTTCTAGCTCAGGGGCCCCAGGGCCATTTGTCCTTTCAGGTGAGCAGACAATCAGATCTCCTCAGCACCCAGACATTATGAGCCCTCAGTCATACATGGCCAGACACTGACCCATGAAGTTTCATGAGACAGAGCATAAGCATGCAGGGAATATCTGGATTAGCCCCTAAGAAGGGTGAAGCTGAGGGTGCCATCTCTGTTAAGCAGAAAATAAGTCATACATAACTAGTCATACATAACTGGTTCTGTACAGGCTTCATCCTGTCTCTCCCCCTGGGGGGCCAGTTGCCTCAGTATCATCGGAAGCAGGTCTGAGTTCAGGTTGGCAGCTGGTGGAGAAGGCAGGCCCCTTCCCCAGGAAGTAGCTTTACCCTGTAATGACCATGAGTTCTGGGCTGAAAGAAGAATGTGGGAGGGGGGCAAATAGCTGGGGCAGAAGGGTGTTGCCGCTCCCAGGGATCCTGTGTCGAGCCTCCTTTTGGTATTTTACTGCGGCAAGTCATTGCTGGCACCATGTTGTGGCAGGATTACAGCTGTGATTCATCTTTTCATTGCCTTTGGGTCATCTATAATTGTGTTCAACCAAAGCTCAATTCTAAGAACCTGGTTAAAAATTTTATACCAAATGATTTCTTGCCAATTAAAACTCTACTCGATTTTCTTTCCTTAGCCTTAGGTTGGAGAGGTTAATGTTGAAGGAGGGATTTTTTTATCCTCTCGTTGATTGGCATCCTTCTCCTTTCTGATCCCATCCAATGCTGAAATTCGGAAAATACCACAGACTTTAACTAGTTCTTGGAATAAAATAATCATAAATGAAAACTTGTAGACTGCCCAAATACATTCCTGGGACAAAAGAAATGCTTATATTCATTCCCCTTTAATCCAAGGATTGCTTCATATTCAGTGATTAAATCCTCCACCTGGAACTATGGAAAGGAGTGATCAAATATCACACAAATGAGAAGACACAGAGGGTATGGGTGGTACTGGGTAGAAAGAATAACAACATCTGTGACATCAATTTGGTTAAATGGAGAACTTCGGGAATTTTCTCCTCTTTTCTCCCAGCTGGGGTCTGATTCTTATACAGTCTGTCCTGCCTTAGAAGTCAAGCCCTTGAGGAAGAAGAATAGGGTCCCTCCCTTCTAGGGCTCTCAAAGCAAACTGTAAAAAAAGAACCTTTGCTCCCCCTGACTTGAACTCCAGGCAGAGGAGCTCAGGCAGAAGCTTACATCTTTATGGAATTCCAGCAAAGGGAAGGGGGGGGCACTAATCTTCTCAGGGGAGGGGCACAGCAGCAGGAAAAGAGGAGCAGGTGTGGGAAGAAGTCCAGTTCCTTCCCAGACCAGATGAATAGGTAGAGGGGCAAAAGCAGATTCCTGTCCTTTCAGAGATGCTGGGCTTTGAAGAGAGGAGGGTCTGCTCATCTACAAGGGGCCCGGCTGCACAAGCAGTTCCCCTGTCTGGGGCAGACCAGCTGGAGCCTGCTGTGACTCCCAAAGACACACAGGGCATCCAGCTTGGAGTCCAAATAACCAATGTGCCAGCTTGGGGCAGGTGGGGCTGGACACATTCAGAGCCTCCCACATAGAACAACTCCAGGGTTTCTGGAAGATAGAGTAACTCAAGGAGACACATCCAGGGGCTCCCTTAGCATTCCCTAACTAGATCCTGACAAGGAACCCCAGAGTCCAGGGTTTTCCTTTGCCTCAATCACAAAATTGTCTTAGGAAATGTCTGCATTTAGGAGGTGGGTGGAGGTAGAAAACTGAAGGTTTGGTCACTTTTGATTATGAACAAATCCTAACATGACATTCTCCTTCTTCTCTGTTGATTCATGATGTCCTTTCCATTCCTCTAATCCTCTGCTCTCCAAGCCATTGGCATAAGTATTGTCAGTCCTCTGTCTGTGAAAGCCCTTCAGAACCAGACCCTTCCTGCCTTTTCAGTCTTACTCTTTAATCTCTTCCAACCGATCTGGCCTTGCTGTCCCTCCAACAGGACACTCCATCTCTGGTTACTTCATCTTCTTCCTCGCTGTCCCCTGTGGGTGGAATGTTCTCCCTCCTTTATCTTCGTCTCTGGTCTCTGGAGAATTTGAAGACTGAAAAACAAAACTACTTTGTGCAAGAGCATTTCTCTAGTATTCCCCTTCCTCACCCCCACTCCCCATCTTCCTAATTGTCTTCACAGTCACTGTTTCTACCTTATAGGTCCCTATTCATTTACAAAACATTTTTCCTATGACAATGAGAGCTCCTTGAGGGCAGAGACTGTATTTTAGCCTTCCTCTGTATCCCCTGAACATGGTATCTTGCTAATCTCCTGATAAGAGTTTCATAGATGCTTGTGGACTATTCATTGACTGGCCACATTTCCCTTCCCCAATCCCCAGTCTTGTGCTTGTTTAGCTCTTAGCATTTCTCCTACTCTGGGGCAGAATTTAAGAGAAATACCTAGTGAAACCCATTTCATGAAATTTGGCCAGTTATGCCAGCCATTGAACAACTTTTTAGATTCTATCCCTGTTCTTTTGCATGGAAGATAATTTTCCCACAAAATGGTCTTCATTTCTGATACACAGCTAAAGAATGAATGAGAGAATAAAGGGTAGAAATTACCTGGATTTCCTCTGATACTTCTAGACTCCAAGGTTCTAGACTCCTACTACCCAATTTCCTTTCCCATTTGCTGCTCAAGCATTCAGGGCAGGTTACACTAAGTCCTGCCTTCCCTGAGCCAGACTCTTCTGGATCTCAGTGACTTTTCCCTCCTGCCCCACACCAGACTTCCCCAAAACCATTATATAAGGATGGCTGATTTATTCAGGGAAGTGATGGTGGGAAAGAGGCCTCTTACTGCTCTTTAACCATGAGCAGTAAAATCAAGGGAAGGAACAATTTCCAGGTGTACCCCAGATGACAGAGTAAGCACAGGGACTTACTTGAAGTCACAAACACACTAGAACACAGACCAGGAGAGGAGTAACAACAACCCTTTGATCATAATGTCTTGGAATAACTGAAAATTTGCAGGTCTCAATAAATTTCTCTGAAAACAACTGCACAAAACCCCAGTTGCTTGGGACAATACACCCTGCACATTGGAGGCAGAGTTCTACCTTAACAAGCACTTAAAGAGTCAAGTAATTGATGGGAAAAATTAGCAAATAGTGGGAAAAAGTCAGGTTATAGAATGGTAGTTCAGTGGCAAAGAAGATCAAAATATAAATCCACAAGAAGACAACAAAGTCAAAATTCCTACATCCAAAGCCTCCAAGAAAAATATGAATTGGTCTTAAGTTGTAGAAGAGGTAAAAAATTTTCAAAAGCAAGTAAGAGAAGGAGAGGAAAAATGGGAAGAGAAATGAGAAAGATGCAATAAAATCAAGAAAAACTAGTCACCACTGCCATTGCTGTTTATAACTGTCTTCAAATTTTCTAGCAATAATTATGTACAAACTTTTGGAACTGTTGAAATCAGAACAGGTTTTAAATAAATTACCAAATGGTCATTATCTCTTAAAATGAAATTTTTAGAATCGAGGCATATAAGATTGATATTTCTATTTTTTTTATCCAATTGTAACGAATGTCCTTTTCTGGGGTGGGGGTGTGTGGAAAAGCAGAGCCAAGATGGCAAAGTAAAAGCAGGAAAATGGCTGATCTCCTGTTCCCACCACCTCTGATACCTATAAAATATGACTCAAACTTTATATGAACAAATATTTCCACGAATTTTATGAACAAATTTATAAGAATAAATTTTAGAGATACATAACCCACAAACTGACAGAGAGAAATAAATCTCCCACTGAAGGCAGCCTGGCGGGCTGACAGGAAAGTTCTATCACACCAAGCTGGGATCTGAGCACAATTCCTGCCTGAGCCACTAAGGCCCAGACCCAGGGTGGCCCTGACCAGTGACCAAGACTGGCCAGGGCAGATTTCAGGAGAGTGACTCACCAGCAGCTGTGGTGGTTTCCAGACTTCTTAACCCATAAACTCCAAAAAAGTAAAAGTTTAATAGGGAGCTCTGTTGGAACTGGGTAGGAGAAGAATGTGATCTGGCACCCGTTGTCGGGTGGCAGAGTTGGCTGAGGCCTGATGGCTGCATCTGCTGCCATGTGGCTGCCAGTGGAGTTCCTGACCTGCAGATCGAATGGGGTACCAAGTGAAAATTCAGAGAGTAATTACTGTTGCCCTGACCTTTTGGATCTGGGTAGCAGCCTTGGGTGGAGGTCCTAGAGTGTGTGGCCAGTGTGCCAGAGTGTGTGGTGGCTATAGAGAGAGTACCCCCCTCAGAACTCTGACAACTGAAAAAATCCCAGCAATTTGGGACACATATCTCTCCACTTTGGAAGCAGAGTTTGGCCTTGCCAAAGAGCTCAAAAGTCAAGTAACTGGCTGGCAAGATGACCAAGCAGAGGAAGAGCAATCATACCATAGAATCCATTTGGGGGGACAAAGTGACCAAAACATGAAACCAGAAGAAGTCAAAACTCCTGCATCAAAAGCTTGCAAGAAAACTATGAATTGGTTACAGGACATGGAGGAGCTAAAAAATGAAATGGAAAATAAAGTAAGAGAAGTGGAGGAAAAACTAGGAAGAGAAATGAGAATGATGCAAGAAAATCATGAAAAGTAAGTCAACACCCTCCTAAAGGGGACCCAAAAAATACTGAAGAAAATAACACCTCAAAAATAGACTAACTCAAATGGCAAAAGAGGCCCAAAAAGCCAACGAGGAGAAGAATGTCTTAAAAAAATCGAATTGCCCATATGGAAAAGGAATTTCAAAAATTCACAAAAGAGAATAATTCCTTCAAAATTAGATTAGAGCAAATGGAAAGTAATGACTCTATGAGAAATCAAGATACTATTAAACAGATCCAAACAAATGAAAACATATAAATCAATGTGAAATATCTCATTGGAAAAACCACTGATCTGGAAAATAGATCCAGGAGAGATCATTTAAAAATTATTGGAATAAATGAAAGCTATGATTTAAAAAACAGCCTACAAGTCATCCTTCAATATATTATCAAGGAAAATTGCTCCAATATTCTAGAACCCGAGGGCAAAATAGAAATTGAAAGAATTTACTGAGCACCTGTTGAAAAAGATCCAAAAAAGAAAAATCCTAAGAATATCATAGTCAAATTCCAGGGTTCCCAGGTCAAGGAAAAAATATTACAAGCTGCCAGGAAGAAACAATTTGAGTACTGTGGAAACACGATCAGGATGACATAACATCTAGCAGCTTCTACACTAAGGGATCAAAGGGTTTGGAATAAGATTTTCAGGAGATAAAAAGAGCTAGGATTAAAACCAAGAATCACCCACCCAGCAAAACTGAGTATAATGCCTCAAGGGGAAATATAGTTATTCAGTGAAATAGAGGATTTCAATCTTGATGAAAAATACAGAGATGAACAGAAAATTTGACTTTCAAATAAAAGAAGCAGGAGAAGCATGAGAAAGTAAACAGGAAAAAAAATCATAAGGAACTTATTAAAGTTGAACTATTTACATTCCTACATGGAAAAATGATAATTGCAAGTCATGAGGCTTTTCTCAGTATGAAGATAGTTGAAGGGAATATATATATATATATATATATATATATATATATATATATATATATATATATATACATATATATGTATGTATACATGGGGGGGTGTAGGTGTATGTCTATATGTGTGTGTGTGTATGTGTGTGTGTACATGTATACATAGACAGAGGGCACAGGATGAGTTGAATATGAAGGGATAATACCTAAAAAATAAAATTAAGAGGTGAGAGAGGTATTTATTTGGAGAAGAAGACAGAGAGAAATGAATTAGGGTAAATTATCTCATATAAGAGGCAAGAGAAAACTGTTACAATGGAGAGGAAGAGCAGGAAGGTGAAAGGGAATGGGACAACTTTATTCTCATTGAGTTTGGCTTAAGGAGGGAATAATAAATCACTCAACCGGGTATCTTACCCTATAGGAAAGTAGGGGGCAAGGGGGGATGATAGAAGAGAGGGCAGATTGGGTGAAAGGGCAGTTAGAAACAAACACTTTTGAAATGGGAAGGGGCCAAAGAAGAAAACAGAATAAATGGGGGGGTGGGATAGGATGGAAGGGAATGTAGTTAGTCTCTCACAATATAATTACTATGGAAATATTTTGCATAACTACACAAGTACAACCTATATTGAATTGCTTGTCTTCCCAGTGCATGTGGGTGAGGAGGTAAGAAGGGAAAGAATCTGCTACTCAAAGTTTTAAAAACGAATGTTAAAATAATTGTTTTTTACATGCAACTGGGAAATACGTTATACAGGCAATGGGGTATAGAAATCCAACTTGACCTACTAGGAAATTAGAGGGTGTATGGGGAAGGATATAAGAGAGAGTAGATTGGGGAAACATGGGCTCTCTATCATGGGGTGGGGGTAGGAGAAAGACAGGGAGAAAATTTGTAACTCAAAATCTTGTGGAAATGAATGTTGAAAACTAAAACTAAAAAAAAAAAAACCAAGAAAACAAAAAAGATTATGCTCGGTTTTTCTGGGTAGTTGCTGTTGACTGAAAGCCTGTATCCCTTGCCTTCTGGAAACATGAATTCCAAAATCTGATCCTCTATAATTATGGCTGCTAAATCATGCTTTGTCCCTCTTGTGACTCCTTGCTTCTTGTATTCTTTCATTCTGCTGCTTGAAATATTTTTCCTTTCACTTGGAAGTCCTGGATTTGGTTTATAATATTGCTGGGAGTTTCATTTAGGGATTTCTTTTGGGAGATGATTGGTAGATTCATTGTATTTCCACTTTGCCCTCTTGTCCTAAGACATTTGGGTAATTTTGTTTTTAAGATCTCTTAAGATAGGATATCTAGGTTCCATTTCTGGTGAGTTCAATGATTCTGCAATTTTTTTCTCTTTGCTCAGTTTTAAAGATTAACTTTAAATTTTTTTTACTATGAGAGACCTTATATTTTCTGCTTCTATCTTTTGACTTTATTTAATCTTCCTTATCCCATAGAGTCATTGGCTTCAATCTGAACCACAACATAGAAACCGCTGTATCTTGACTGTTACCAGATTCACTAGATTGTCACAGTAGAGAAACCCTTATCATTTTCACGGATTTTGGTGTTTGGGCAGAGTTTCCTACATATGGTGCCAAATTGTTCGTTGCCCTGCCAAATCTTTCTTCTATAACCCTCAAGTTGAATATTTCTCAATACAACTGTCAGGGGCCAGGAAATAGCCACAGCAACAAAGGCCTGGGCAATTAGCCCTGCACAATTTGCTCCAATTTTTTATTTTAACATTAACTTACTTTATAGGTGTGGGTGAGTGAGGGACCCATCTAGGGACTACTGCTCTTCTGACTGGGGCCACGAGGTGGCGCCATAGTGCACAAAGCCCTGGGCATGAGAGACTACATTGGGATTTGCTGCCCCCTCCTGGCCAAGGGCGTCTCCACGCTTCCTCTCTCTTTAGGTGACCCCTGCCTCTTCTAACACACACTTTTCCTCCTCCTTGCAACAGTTTCTCTTAATGTCTTCTGGCTTTCATTCTCAGAGGTCTTCCTCCTGTGCTGCTTTCAATCATAAATCCTAGTCCTGGGGTTTTCTTCATTCAGACTCAAAGAGTCTCAGAAAACCTGAATCTCCCCAGAGACAGACAGCAATCTCGTTTTGGGGGCCCTGATGCTGAAAAGGGAGAAGTCCAGGTGTCCCAAAGAAGGACAGAAGAACCTAGCTCTGATGCAGCCTTTGTTTTCTAGCTCCTCTCAGGCCCCACCATGGGGTGCAGACATAGCTGCTGAGGGCTCAGTCACAGCCCTGAGTACTGACCCCTCTTTCTGGGAGAAATCTGGCTTGTCTGGTGGCTGGACAAACCTGCATCCAAGGAGGGATGAGGAAGTTACAAGCACAGACTAGGGGCATCTATGGCAACCAGAGCCCCAGGGGGTGCAGACAAGGGCCTCAGCCAGGCAGAGCTGAGCCTCTAAGCAGTTCTGTCCAGGGCCCCAGGGGTGCTCGTACAGCCCCCAAGCTCAGGCTTCAGGAGTTCCTGGGTTTTCCCTGCTCTCCCAAGGGGGCTGCATCTTTCCTTATTCACTCTGAGCCTGCTCCTCCAGCTGCCTTTAAAGTCTGTCTTTTCTCTCTTCTGTCCTAAATCCTAGCTCACCTCATTTCTCTTTTCTAATGGCCCTTTCTGTGCCTCCAGCCAGGCATTTGCCTCTGTATTTAGTTATTTCTTTTTTCAAAACCACCTTGATCTGTTCTCCCCAGAGGAGAGAGGCTTCAGCTGTTTATAACCACAAAGATCATCTTGTTAGGGTCTTACCGTGGAACCCTCCAGGCAGGCTTGGCAGAGATGGAAGGGGAGATCATTGGACCATGAGGGCACAACTTCCTACACATGAGCCACTGAGCTAGTGTGACCCATGTGTGATACCCAGCACTGACTGTTGGAGGAGGGGCCTCACACCTGGAACTGTTTTGCAAACTGATATCATAGCAACCCTGCCTAGCCACTGCCTGAGACATAAATATGCCCTCTCCCCTTCTGTCTTATCCTGACCTCAGAGGTCTCAAGCCTGAAGATCTACCAGAGATACAATGACCTCCCCATCCCAGTTCTTCTGGATCCTGGTGCTCTGGGCCCAGGGTAAGATCAGCCAGGGGTGGCCACAAGGGCTAACTTGTTTTGCTTCACCAGGAGATTCCAAAACTTGGAACCTGAAGATGGGTTGTGGAAGGGGAGGGGGATGAGGGGCTGGTCTCTGTAGTCAGTGGGAAGGACGTCTGCATCAGTCAGAGCACACACTCCTGGACATGCTCTTGATTCCAATCTAATTCCTCTCACTTTCTTTTCTCCACCCAAGGGTCCTGGGCAGCCATTGTGCTGACCCAGTCTCCAGCTTCACTGTCTGTCTCTCCTGGAGAAAGAGTCACCATCAGCTGCAGAGCCAGTAAAAGTATTTCCAATTGGTTAGCCTGGTACCAGCAGCCCCCAGGACAGTCTCCCAAGCTCCTGATCTATTATGCTTCCACCCTGCACTCTGGGGTCCCTGCCCACTTCAGTGGCAGTGGGTCAGGGACAGATTTTACTCTCAAAATCAGCAGTGTGGAGGCAGAAGATGTTGGGCATTACTACTGTCAGCAATATGATGAGCTCCCTAACCCACAGTGGTGCAGGCCTGAACAAAAACCTCCCTGGGCTGTTGAGCTCTTCAGCTCGGAAGACCAGCTGCTTCCTCCAGAGCCCCTGAGTCAGAGCCAGCACAGAGGCCAGGGGAGGCCTGGGCCTCACAGCTGACTCTGGGGGCCACAGGTCCCAGTCTCCCATGTCTCTCCCATGGGGGCTGCTCAGATGAAGATCATCAGGCTCCATTAAGGGATACATTTGGAGGTTCCCTGGGAAAGGGGAGGCCTGCCACCCCAGATGTTCTTCTTGTACCCTCCCTGATAGGCCGCCCCAGGAGAGCATCCTCAGCAGGGCTCTGGAGGCCCCTTCAGTATTTCCCTCCTTATTCTGGGAATGTGGTTCTCAGGACAATCTCCTTCCCTGTCCCTGTCATCCCTAAGCTGTCACCTGTCCATGGCCCCAGAGCCCCAGACAATCAGCAATGGGATGGGCAACCTCCATGTCTAGTGAAAGGTTAACATGGTGGGGGGCAGTGTTGGGGAGGAACTTTCTGGGAATGTGACTTTAAGCCTCTCTGTTTGTCCTCCTCCCATCACTGGCTGTGTCTAAGTGTGTGGGTTGACCAGATACGCTGCATCTGCAAAGGCCTGTCCATAGGTGGCCAGCAAGGCCCTGTGAATAGGTATCTCTATAGTCTCTTCCCTCCACTATTTTCAAAGAGAAATTTTACTTTTTGCCAGGAAGGGAGGAGAAGACAGAGGTCATGAGGCTGGCCCTTCTGCTGAGCTTGGAGTGAGGAAGCCAGAATCTGATTTCACATTCGCCTGGAGGAAATCATTTCTGTTATGTGTTCATTTTATTTAATAATATCTGTACCATGTTAGTACAAAGGAATGTAAATTCCTCTTAAACATTAGAATTCCACAAGTATGACAAAGTATTACATAAATATATGAGCATTTGTATATGGAGAATGTTCAGATATTAGTCTGCTCAAAACCATCACCTCAAAAGGACAGTAAGGTATTATATCAGTTGGACAAGACTTTTAGAGAAAACACAAATGCTGTTCACATTTTAAAAGGTCTCTCTCTTTGGGGATGAACAAGCCCTACAAAAGCACAGAAAGCAGGCGGGAGGTAAAGACAATTTCAATATAGTAGCAGCAAAAACATGTCTCTCAGCCATACCATTTGTATGTTATTCTCTAGAATCTTTTAGCAACTTTGGAATAAACACTGTTGTGTTAAGTAGCCTGGTCAACAACTGTAGGAATCTCATTTTCAATATCAACAAGGTGTCTGTGGGGAAGGTGGGAGGAAAACCCTTGCCACAATATTTTTTCCTGCTTTTCTAAACAATGTTCTTTTGGGCCCCCTCAAAATCGGGCAGCCCTAAATACTAAAGTCTGCACTTGTGTGGGTCTAAGCTTAGCTCCTGATTTCTTTCCCTTGTTGTGGAGGTGGGTCCCAGGTTACCTACACAAGGTGGTTTCCCATGTTACAAAATTCCATGTAGAAAAATGCCAGGCACCCTTACCTTCTGCTCCATTCCTTTACCACTTGTCTTTCCACTCTTTATCCTCTAGACCAGAGATGTCAGACCCCAGACCTGCTGCTTGAACCAGATGAAAATGCAATTGAAATCTGGTGAAGAGAATGAATAAAAATACAATCAAACAACAAATAATCATAGTTTGATGTTTTCTAAGTCAGTATGCAGACTGCAGGGATCCCTAGGAATGGATAGGTGGCTCCCATTCTATTTGAGCTTGAAACCATTGCAAATAACTCTAACTTTTACCTGGGGAAATTTCCATTCATTCTTAAAAGAAGGTTGATTATCCCAATAACACATCCCTGGCATCCTTTTCTAACCATGGGAATTTACTAAGTTGTTCAAGGGACACAGAGACACCCCTGAGATGAGAGCCTAGAGACAGGAGTTTATGGAGGCCATTCCTTTTCTCAAGCACAGAGATTTATCCCTCAGACTTTCTCTTTTCTAAGCTGCCTAATTCCCAATCCTTCACCCTCTCTGGAAGGGCCTCAGGTATCTTTCTTTGTCCAGAGAGCTTGTCAAATAGGACCTACAGCTCTGGAGAGTTGTACCTTTGGATGAGAATAGGGCTACATGTCCTGGGGACGTCATATCAGAGAACATATTGACAGGGGAAAGGGATGGTAGAGGGGGAGGCCAGACTGGGAAACACCAGAACTCAGAGAGGCAGGATCTGAATCTGTTCCCCGGCAAGGAGCCCTGGTGGTACCCTCATTCTTTCCTTTAAAGAGAAAAAAACATAAGGATTACCCCCAACGTGATCTGGGGTTGTCTGGCTACGTATTCATCAGAAATCTTAAGTCTGACAATTTGGAATTAGGGTCCAAAGTGGCCCATGCTTTAACCTTAAAATAATGCCAACCTGCAGAACAGGAATGGACTGAGGAAAGAAATCCCAGAGTCCTGGGACCCTGGCCTAATGTTCTCTGAATTTGTCATAGATCATAGATATCTGTCTTCTCAATTCACTTGGGTCACAGATCCTCCAGTCTTTCATGGGAGTCTGGGCTGCTCCTGCCCAAAGTTCTGAGACCTAGTCTCCCCAGTGAAGGCAGGAGCTAAAGGGCATGGGACAGAGCTGAAGGTTTCTGCCACCTTCCCTCCCAGGAATAAAGTCATAGCCCTTCCTATACTGACTACTTAAAGACTAAAATTATTACTTAGAGATAACTGGCTTAACTGGGCCAGCTTGAAAGGCAATGGGCTGAAACCTCTCCAAGGAGAATCGTCATCAGCTTTGAAGTCTATCTGGGGATTCACATCTATTGGAATTATTTCCAAAAGAAAGGGAGACATATTTGCTTACTAGAAGATTCCACTGTGGCAGTGGCAGTGACAATGGGGACGATGACCTCATTGGCCTCCTAGAAGCTGGTAATGCTTCAGATCCTCACTGTAAGTGCCCCCTCTGAGTAGAAGACTCTGAAACCTGCTTCAACCTTCCATTTCTAGTCTCTTCTCCTTAGAAGCTAAGCTCTGTGACTCCGCTGGGCAAAGGGTAGAAGAGTAATTACTATATGTTGGTATCAGGGCCATATTCCTGCAATAAAGTGCATGGCAAGCCTCTCCTCCCTGGAGACGAGGTACTCCAACTTGCCCCTTGTCCAGCTCTTCTCCCATTATTTAACCACTACATTATGGCTCCTATTGGGGAACATACTCATCAATTCTCATGCTCATTAATTCATCACCACAATAAAATGTCTGAGTCTTCACAGAGCCCCAGGACAACATCGGGTGAGTGACACAGGGACAGAACCAAGCAGGACCCCCTTTCCCTTCAGCCTTCTCTTTTCTAAGCTACCTTATCCCCAGTATTTCACACCCTACCTTGATTCCATTTGTCTTTATTCCTTCATAGAACCTGGCAATTAGATAGGACTCCAGGTTCAGGAGAACACAGCCCTATGCAGGGAGCTGCAGGAGCTGCCTTGAGGACTCTGAATCACAGGATCCATTTATAGGGAAAAGGGATGGCTGAGGGACAGGTCACACTGGGGAAGGTCAGAACCAGCAGGTCAAGTCCAGGGGGCTGATCATGGACTACAGGCCACATATTGGTTATTTTAGGGATTAGCATGGAAACTATTTCAAGGGGTGAATATGAAAATTAGGACCTCAAATTCTAAAGGAAGAGGGGAAAGGAACTAGAGAAACTGGCAAACCCTGAAAATAAATGAATAAGAGTTGCAGAGGTTAGAAAAGCCCCGTTAAGTCTGAAAATGCCAAAGAGCTCACAGAGGTAAGACCCCAACTTATACTCTGAGAAATAAAATGAAACCAAAGAGGTCACAGTGGTTATAAGCAAAAAACCTTTTTATTCCATTTGAGGAAGGAAAATAGACAGTTGTGCTGGGCCTTCTTTAAGAGAAGACCCAAGAAAATGAAGCTAAACCTTGATATAGATAGATAGATAGATAGATAGATAGATAGATAGATAGATAGATGGTGAGTTTCAGCTACACAAGGGATCAGGCAGTATGATGAAGTAATAGTGTCGAGACATAACAGCAACAGGGAGGCAACCTTGCCTAGAGTCAAAAAGTGCTTACTCAACAGGGCTTCATGACCAGTCCTCCCTGTGCTTGCCAGAGTTCAGGGACCATCAGGCAGCAAAGGGTGAACACAAAGGATTGTTGCTGTGCCAAGCTCAGGACAAAGTTTCCTTGCTGTACCTTAGTTTTAGAAAACCAGGGGTCTCCTAAGAGTGAAAAGAGAGGGCTGGTCATAGCCTGGGAATCCTAACACAGACAAATTCTCTCAGAGGACTAGAAGGAAACTTGTTCAAAAGAAATTTTACTGGACCGTTGGCCTTGAGCCAGTATCCAATAGGTTTTTCATCTACACAACCAGCCACTCACAATGTCCCTTCTGGATCTTACTTTTACTGTAAATAGCAGCTCTTTTTTAACCAGAAAACTGCCAAGTCCATCAAACTGGCCATATCTGGGACAGAAAGATGAGCCCAGGCAATGATCCACTCCCCTGCATGCTTCACTTGTCCAAGGACAGCAGAGTTCACAGCAACACAGCTAAGATTCCCTCTTTTGGCTGTTAAACAGGACAGCCCCCTGTTTTTCTTTCTCAGTCTAGAGGTGGCAGAAGAAATCAATGATCCCATGTAAAGAATGCCAACTTTCCCTAGTTCTATGTGCCTCTTAAAATAAGGTGGCAATGGGATTCTGAGCCAGAAAAATATCTTCTCTCCAGGCAAACCAGGGGTAGCTAGGTGATGCAGGGAATAGAGCTCCAGGCTTGGAGTCAGGAAAATTCATCTCTCTGAATTCAAATCCAGCCTCAGTCACAAGCTGTGTGAACTTGAGCAAGTCATTTAACCCTGTTTTCCTTAGTTCCTCATCTATAAAAGAAGCAGAAGAAGTAAATGCAAATCACTCCAGCATCTTTGACAAGAAAATTCCAAATAGGATTATGAAGAGCCATACATCAAAAACAACAACAAAAAGCCAGCCCAGATTCCCTCCCTGAAGCCTTCTTTCCACTCCTACCCTCTCTGCCACAGTTCTAAAAGGGTGTCTCTCCTTTCTACATTTTTCCCTCCTGTATGTTTTCTTCTCCTCAGTTTCCTCCTCAGCTATGTATTCTGCCTTGCCTGTCCCTTGTCCTACATCCTTCCCTTCTCCTTCTCTGCAGAGTTGTAGAGAGGATCAAATACATTCCCTATGAGAGCTCTTTCAGAGGAGGGAATATTAAGACTGAGAGTAGCCCCCAGAGATCAGTGGATCTCTCGCTCTCTATCACAGGAGGAGACTCCTAATGTCAGACTGATCCAAGGCCCTCTTTAAGCAGTTTTTAGATTTTTGACGCAAGATAATGATTAGGAGAGTATTTGCCTCCATTTAATACAAGCATTTGAAAAAGTGACTGATTGGAATGTGTATCTCAAAGCATAGTCATTTCTAGCCCACATAAGCCTGCATCTGCTCACCTTATGGTAACTGCTGTTGTTACAGACCAACCTCAGGAGCTCAAGGCTCCCTCTACCCTTCCAGGCTCTAGGTACACCACTAATGGATCAGATGGTGTTCTTTAATAGCATTAGCTCAAGCCAACACCAGTGTGCTTTCTCCCAAGGTCTAAGTGGAGAAAATTTTTATTCAACTGACCTCACAAGTGATATAGTAAGAAGAGTTGGTGCAAACCATCTCCTTAAAAGTCAGTGACACACTCTGTCCACGGAAAAGTGGACACAAGGAAGCACATATGCTAAGAATATCTCACAGCTCCTGGTTACTAGAAGTCCTGTGCCTCTGGACTCTGATGACTCTGGAAGAAAGAATGAGGTCAAGTACTTTTCATTCCTCTGGCTCCCCTCATTCCAGTCTAAAAGTGAGTCAAAACCAGGTGATGAAGCAGGAGTAACAACTATGATGGGGGCTGCAGTCATAGCCCTGGACACAGGCGACACAGACCATCAGATGGTCTTCTCTCTAGACAGAAGGAGCAGTAAGAATCGGCAGCTCTTCTGACTGAGCATCCTTGTCGGAGGACCTCACTGCTTACCTCCAGCTGCCTGGAAGGGCCAGAAAAGGGCCCTAAAAATTGTCAGCTCATCCAGGCCTGGCCTGCTCACCAGGAAAGGCTGGGATCCCAGCCTGGGGTCAAGACACAAAAAAGTGCAAAAAACGGTTGTGAAGATGATTCCACTCCCCATGGGCACATGGAGTGTACACACATGCTTGTGGCCAACATGATATCGAGCATATGGAGTCAAGGTAAACAGACAAATATTTTTGGACTTGACTTCCATATTGATGCCTTTATTTGACTCCACTTATTACCCACTTTGGGATTTTTTCTTTTGACATTTCATTCTCTCATGTAATATTGTAATAGGGAGGGAGTTAATAAAAGAACTGATCTAAAAATAGATCTACTGAAATATTTTTAAATGCATGGAAGAGAAGAAAGTTTAGAAGGAAACACAGAAGAGCAGACTTTTAAAAAAAATGAAGATTTTATTATATACATTTCTCAATAGGCAAACAGTGTGAAACGGAGATTCAAGCTTTTACTGAGAGTTCACTTTCTGTGTTTTGCTACATGTGTGGAAATGCCCTTTTAGTGTTTAAGTGAAAATAAAATTAAAAGACAAAGCTTTGGGTCAGCCTAACCAGGAGCAGCAAAGATCTGGAAGAAGAGCTGCCCTGGAAATAACTGCAGACATTGTGGTGTAAATGTAAAAGAAAATCCTCACAGAAGAAAAATGACAGATGTGAGGAAATCAGAAAAAAAACTGGGAAAATTTGAATGAAACAAGGTGCAACAATGCATTAACATCAGGGAGGAAAACATACAGAATGATTACAGTCAGGAAACCTCCCCTGATTAGACAGAGAAATCTGTTCAGTGTAATGCCGGTCATGCTATGAAAGACTGACAGTCAGGCAAACCTCTTTGCCCTCAGAATTGTGTGTTGGAAGATAAAAGGGGTGGAAGGAATCTATGTCAGACACGGACAATGGATTGGCTTGTTTGGTATAACCATAGTTTGTGTGAAAAGGGGGGTGTGGTTGGGTGATTGAGAAGTAACAGCAAAGAAAGTATTAACAACTAAATATTTAAAAAGCTAGCAACTGAGAAACATTCAATTTAGAGACAACTGGGAAGAGGCTGCCAAAAACTAATTATTGGATGCTCTTTGTACACACACAGACACACAGAGAGACATTAGTACAACAAAGTTTCTCAGGCCATATTCCTGCTGGGAATTCACAGCTCAATACTCAGTCCCCAGGTGGGGGAATATTAACTACTAAGGATGATGCTGAGGGACTGCACTCTTATCACTACAGCACCTATAAGCTCCCTATCAACAAATAGTCTCAATTCCTAAAAGCATTTATTCAGAGGGTGCAATTAGAACAAATTACAAATGATTACAAATCATTCCCAGACAAAGCCTTGAGCAGGCTCTCCCACAGATACACACAGAGGCCATGCCGTGAACAATGGGCACAAAACTGAGCACAGCAGCACCAAGGCATCAGGATAGAGAACACAGATGGCAAAGTGTTCACTGATCACATTCTGCACTAGAAGCCCTTCCTCTCTTTGTGGGCCCCAGCACATCTCCTCTTCACTGGACCTCTCTGCTGGGTCACCTCTGTGCCCCAGGAGGGTCAGGATGCCTGAAGCTCTCTGTCCTCAGTATGTTTCTCTGCTCCCAGCGTAGACAGACAAGTCCTCTGCCCTCAGCTAGAGGCCAGCATTTCTAAGGGCACCCAAACCACAGACCTCTCAATATTCTTCCATCTTGGCTTATTCTTTCCCCTAAGATGGGAACAGAATGAACACAAAGAGAAGGAGGCAGCCATCCATCCCCAGAAGTGTGTCTGACACACCAACATAAAGTCTATTAAATCTCTCACCTTTCAGGTGTCTGCCTTACCTTCCACCTACTGGTCAGTTCTTCCCATTCTCCCTGCCTCTCATCCCTTCTCCTTCCATTAAATTCATATCCTAATACAGTCTCTGACCCCTAAACATTCCCTAACTAGAACCTGTCAAGGCACCTCAGAGTCCAGGGCTCTCCATTGTCTGTGTTTCAAAATTTTTCTCGAAATGTTTGCGTTTAGGAGTTTGGTACAGCTAGGAAGGTGAAGGTTTGAGCACTTTTAATTAAGAATAAATTCTAATATTAAATTTCCTTTTTTTTATTCTAAGTAAAACCTACTCTAAGTAGGTACACTATTGATTCCACTAACCCTCCTGCTCCCTGATCCATGGTCACAAGTATTGTCAATCCTTTGTTTGGTTTTCAAAGTCCTTCAGAACCCAAATCCTTCTTCCCTTTTCAGTCTCACACTTTGCTCTCTTCCAAGGACCCTATGGTTCCAAGATTCTGGACTTGCTGTTCCTCAGACAGGACGCTCCATCTCTCAGTTCTAGGCTGTTTTCCTGGCTGTCCCCCATGGGTGAAATGTCCTCCCCCCCCCATCTCCATCTCTGGTCTCTAGAGAATTTGAAAACTGAAAAAATTTCTACTTCCTGCAAGAACATTTGTCTAGTTTTCCCCTTCCTCAATTCCTTTTCTCTCACTTCCAGACTTCCTACTTACCTTCAGATGCAATCCACCTTGTAGGTCCCTACCTATTTATAACATATCTTTTCCATTAGAATGTCAGCTCCTTGGGTGTCAGGGACTATATTTTAGCCTTCCTCTGTATCCACTGTCCATGGCATCTTCCTTGTCATATGATAACAGCATAGGAAATGCTTATGGACTATATGCATTGATTGGCCATGTTTCACAGCCCCAGTGCACAAGCCTGTTCGCATGCAACTCATTCTTTTTTCCTATTCAGGTGCAGGACATTTGGGAAATACCTAGTAAACCACATCTCCCTAAAGTGGCCCACTATTCCAGTCTTTGGACAACTTTTTTTATATTCTAACCCCATCATTTTGTATGTAAGATAATTACTAAAATAATTTCCCTGCATATTTACCCATAAGTAAAGAAAGAATGAGAGAATAAGGGGTAGAAAATATCTTGATTCCCCTGAGATTCTTTTCTGGGACCAGAATCCCATTACCCAGCCTCCCTTCTCCTTTGCTGCCCAAACACCTTCAGGGCACAGTGCACTCAGTCCTGCCTTCCCTCACCCAGATTCTTCTGGACCTCAATTACTTTTCCCTAACATCCCACCAGATTTCCCTATTGTTGTTACTTTAGGGTGGCTGATTTCTTCAGGGAAGCCCATTGGGTGGGAAAGAAAGCTGGTTCCCCTAAATCCCACCAAGACATAAAAAGCTGGCAGGCCTTCCATTTCAGGAGGCTGGGTGCTAAGACCACAAAAAGATCATTAATAAGTAGGACATCAGATCACGGGCTGAAGGAAAGTGTGGACTGTCGGTAGTTTTCCAGTGTTTTCTGCCCTCAGCTCCTGACCTCTTTTCACTAGACAGCATTGCTTCTCATATAATATCTCTGTCTTTTGGGGAAACTTTTTGTTATTGTTCACTCATTTCTGACTCTGTAACCCCATTTGGGGTTTTCCTGACAAAGATAATGGAGTACTTTGATAATATTTTCCTCCCCAGATCATGTTCCAAATGAGGAAACTGAGGCAGATAGGATTAAGTGACTTGCCCAGGCTTACACAGCTAGGAAGTACCTGAAGCAGGATTTGATCTCAGAAAGGTCAGTGTTCCTATGCCTGGGTGCTGACACTCTATCTACGGAACTACATACAGCCCCATAAAATCATAAACCTGACTAAAAGTTTAAAAAGTCTAAGGATAGTTGGAAATAGCAGAGACACCCGCCACCCAAGAGTCCCAGGAGGAGGGGCATCTTCAGGGTCTCAGGGCCTTCCCTAGAGCTGGAGTCAGACACTTCTGTCCCTAGAAACCCTGGACCCCAGCTGATTTGCATAAAGAGATCCCCAAGGGGAGGCCTTGCACGAACAGGGTCATAAAGTGGGTCTGGAGGCAGAGCAGCCCGAGGGGAGGAGACACTGCACAATGGAGTCCCTGTCCCAGCTTCTCTGTGGGCTCCTTATGCTTCTGGCCCTAGGTGAGAACATGGGACAACACAACACACAGACATAAAGTTTTTCATAGAATGAGTGAATTCAAAGGAGCTCATGGGGCCATGAGTCAGGACAGTCCAAGGGGAAATGTGGATTTCTAGGAGGTCAGTGGGTTTTGCAGAGCCAGGCTGCCTGTGGGCTAAATAACAAAATGGAAAGAGATTGTTCTGTTTATTTCATGTTGGTTGATCATTAATTCCTGCTTTTAGGTTCCAGAGGGGACATTGTGCTGACCCAGTCTCCAGCCTCTGTGTCTGTGATCCCAGGAGAGACAGTCGCCATCAGCTGCAAGGCCAGTCAGACTCTCAAATACAGTGATGGAAAAACGTATCTGTACTGGGTCCAGCAGAAACCTGGACAATCTCCTCGGGGACTCATTTACCTGGTTTCGAAGCTATACTCAGGAGTCCCTGCCAGGTTCAGTGGCAGTGGTGCTGAGAAGGATTTCACCCTCACAATCAGCAGCCTGGAGCCTGAAGATGGGGCAGTTTATTACTGTGCTCAAGGAACTTCTCTTCCTCCCACAGTGATACATCCCTGAACAAAAACCTCCCCAGGCCTGGGCTGGCTGCTCAGGGGCCTCAGCTGTCTCCTCTGTTTCCTCTCCTCCAGTAGCTGCTGGGCTGCCTGCTCAGGGCCAGGGTCTCTGGGGCTCAGGGCTCAGGGGAGAGGCCATGGTATGGCAGCTCTGGGCCCTGAGGGCTCTTGCTGCTCCTCATCCCTGAGCAGTGTAGTCAAGGGAGGAACCAGCCCCTCTCAGACTGGGTCACACATTACCCTGGCCCTGAGGCTGTCTCACATTCTCATTTCATGTGACTCCCCAGGGAACAAGAATGATATGGAGCTTGGTTATAAATGAAATTTTCTTCCTAATCTTAATAATGATAGCATAGGGGTGGCTAGGTGGCACAGTGAATAGAGCACTGGCCCTGGAGTCAGGAGGACCTCGGTTCAAATCCAGTCTCAGACACTTAACAGAAAAACTAGTCTTGTGACCTTGGAAAGTCACATAACCCCAATTGCCCTTCAAAAAAAGGAAAAAACAAAAATAATGTTAGTATAAGGGAACTTTTAGAGTACAAGCTGAGCTCATCATTGCTATCCCTTATCATGTAATGAATTCCGCAAGGTAAACATATATACATATATATGGACATATATATATATATATATTTATATATATATACATAAAACTCACACATACACGCATGTACATATATACTTATGTGCGTTTATATATGTTTACACAAATGCACATATGAATAAACATATGTATATATATATATGTATATATATTTTTTAAAGCAAGACCTGAGTACCTTCTAACCAAACTTAAGTTAAATGAAGACCATACAGAATATGGATATTCTGGGGCCCCTTTTGTCCAAGCTGGGAGTAAAAAGAACAGAGTAATGATACAGATGAGAATATGCCAGACAATACACAGAGCAAATGAGCTTTCCTGCTCAAGCTAAAATCTCTCCATTGGACTATGATAGCATCCAACTCATCCCACAAGAGGAAATGCCCCACCCCCACCCCAAGCCTCTAGTGTAGAATACTTGAGATAAAGATATCATGGAGCTGCTTTCTCCCCTACATGGGGATTCTTTCTTTGTCTTCAGGAACTCCCTCTCTTCTGTCTAAAACTAGAGAATTTAAGATTAGGATCATGCTATTCCTAACTCCACCCCTCACACAGGCCTAGAATGTTGACTATGTCAGCATATTAATATATGAAAAATACACACACAGAGGTATATCTCAAACCCATCCCCCTTCTCAAGGACAGAGGTTTATCCCTCAACTTCCTCTTTTCAAAGCTGCCTGTTCCCTCCACTTCATCCTCCCTGCCTGTGTTCCAGCTTCCTTTGTGATCTAATAAGTCTGTCAACTCAAAAATAGAGTAAGACTTGGGGTTCTACAGAGGACTGTCTTGAAAAGGAAGCATCAGGAATTGTTCTGGGGATTACTAATCCCAGTACCAATTTAGAGGGGAATGGAATAGCCATTGGACAGTTGCAGGTTAAAGCCAAGGAGCTGAACATGGAGAAAAGGCCATCTACTGTTCAATTTTGCAATTGGTATCTGCACTACATAGAGCCCTTCTTAGAAAGCTGCCTTGTGGTGGTGGAGGGACTTGAGCAGCTCAATGAAACAATCAGCAGTGCAATGCAAGGCCATCTAAGACAGAGTTCATAGTGGAGAGTTCTGACAAAAGGGGATTCACAGGACAAAGAAATGACAAACCACTCTAGTATATTTGCCAGGAAAACCCTATGGAGAATACTAAAGTGATAGAAGATCTGATATCAGAAAATGAGCCCTCAGGTTGGAAATGTCCAACACACACCTGGGAAAGAGGGGAAGACAACTGCAAGTAGGTACAGAAGGAATAAAGTACCTGGACCAAAACAAAAAGGAAGCTCAGTTGTGGATGGATCTGGGGACAAAAGGCAAATCTGATGCTGTAAAGACCAATGATGCACAGAAACATAGAACTAAAGATCTATGTGCTAAGGCAAACTGGATATGATCAAGCAGGAGATGGAAGGATTATACATCACCATCTTGAGTGTCAGTGCACTGAAATGGGTGTGAATGGATGGATTTAATTCGAGTGATCCTGACATTAATATACACAAGTATATTACCTGATCACTTCTATGAAGAGCTACAGAAACTCCCAGAAATGACATCCCCAAAGATGTCACTTTCATCATAGGGGCTTAAAATGCTGAAGCAGGAAATCAGAAGATAATTGGAAGGACAGGAAAATTTGGCCTTGGAGCACAAAATGAAGAAGGGCAGAGACTAACAGAGCTTAGTCAAGAAATCTCGCTGGTCATGGCAAACACAGGTTTTCTACAGCCCAAGAAGTGAGTCTGCACATGGATATCACCAGATAGTCAATACCGAAATCAGATTGATTACATATTGGATAGCCAAGAGTGGGGAAGTTCTATGCAATCAGTTAAAACAAGACATAAACCTGACTGTGGCTCTGATCATGAACTTCTTATTGCAAAATTCAGACTTGAAGAAAAAGGGAAAACCATCAGACCATAGAGATATGACCTTATGAATATAAAGTGGGACAGACAAATAGATTTAAGGGATTTGATCTGGTAGATAGAATGCCTAGAGAACAACAGAGAGAGGTTCACAATATTGGACAGGATGCAGCAGCAAAAAACATTTAAAGCAAAAAGAGAGTAAAAAAGGCAAAAAGGCTGTTGGATGAAGCTTTACAAATATGCAAAATATGGGCAATCAAGAAGACAAATTCAAGGCACCCAGTAACATTTCCTAACTGGATACTATCAAAGCACCTCAGAGTTTGGGTTTCCATTGGCTCAATTGTAAAATTTTTTCAGGAAATGCCTACATTTAGGAGGTTGATACAGACAGAAGAGTGAAGGTTTGGGCACTTTTAATTGTGTATAAATCTTATTTTGAAATTCTCCTATTTTTTTCTCTAAGTAGGTACCCATGTAATTCATATTGAGAATTCCATTCCAACCCTCCTATTCTCCCAGCCATGGTCACAAGTATTGTATATCCTCTGTTTGGCCTTCAAAGGCCTTCAGAACCCATATCCTTCTTGCCTTTTAAATTCTACACTTTCTCTCTTCCAAACAACTTATGTTATCAAGACTCATGCCTTGACATTCCTAAAACAGGACAATCCTTCTCTCAATTCTGGGCCTATTTCCTGACTGTTATTCTTGGGTAGAAAGTTCTCCCTCCCTCACCTCCATCTCTGGTCTCTGGAGAATTTTAAGAACAAAAAAATACCTTCTTTTTCCAAAGTATTCCCTTCCTCACCTCTCACTTCCTAACTTCCTATTACATTCACATACAATATATCTATCTTGTAGGGCCCTACCTATTTTTAAACTAATTTACTTATTTTTAGTTTTCAACATTCCTTTCCACAAGATATTGAATTACAATTTTTTCTCCTCATCTTTCCCCTAACACCCACCCCCAAATAACAAGCCAACTGAATACCCCTTCCCCCTATCTGTTCTCTCTTAAATGCTCCCCCATCATCCCCTAACTTTCTAGTATGGCAAGATGGATTTCTATATCTCAGTGCCTGTATATCTATTTTCCCAGATGCATGTAAAAATCAATTTAAAAAAATATTTTTAAAACTTTGAGTTCCAGGCCAAGATGGCAGAGTAGAAACAGCACTTCCAAGGGGCTCTCTCCCACACCACTTCAAAATCATGTAAAAGGGGACTCTGAACAACTTCTGGAGCTCCAGCACCCACAGAAAGACACAGAGAAGCTAACCTCCCACTGAGGACAGCCCAGCAGCCCTACAGGGAATGGCCAGCGCAGAGTTCTAGGAGCCGACAGCAAAGCGCTCTGGGAGCTGAGCCTAGCACCGCATGAGCCACAGTTTTAGCCCTAGGGTGGCCAGACCAGCAGCCTGCTGGAGGGACCCCAGGACACCAGCAGCTGTGGTGATTCCAGAATTGTCAACACAGACATGCCTAGGAAAAAGTGAGAGGTTAGTGCCCTATAGACTTTGGGACCAGTATTTGGGGAAAGTGTCAGGCTTATTCCCCTGAGGGCAAGAAGTGGCTGAGGAGACATGGCACAGAAGCCATTTTGCAGCTTCAGTTGCAGCTTCAGCTCCTGGCCTGCGAACTGTAGGGGGATCCAGCCATCAGTCTTGGGGGGTAATAGCTCTTGCTTTAACCTCCCTGGATCTGGATTATGGTCTGGGGTGGAGGTCTTGAGGAGGGTATCCAGCTTGCCAGAGAATGTGGAGGTTTCACAAAGCCCACCCAACTAGTACTTCCGGAAGTTGTGAAGACCCCAACATTTGTGATGGAAGCTCCCCTGTCTGGTGGCAGAGTCCTACTGTGGCAACAAGTCCAAAAGTCAAGTAATTGAGTGGCAACATGCCTAGGCAAAGGAAATAAAATAAACAGAAAAATGCAACATTAGACTCCTATTTTGGGGGCAAAGAGGACTGAAGCATGGAACAGGAGGAGGACTGTGAGGTCAGGAATCCTGCACCAAAAGCCCCAAATGAAAATATGAGTGGGTTACAGGCCATAGAGGACCTTAAGAAGTATTTAAAAAACCAAATAAGAGAAGTGGAGGAAAATTGGGAAGAGAAATGAGAAGGATGCAACTCAGAGTATATATATATATATATATATATATATATATATATATATATATATACACACACACTCCTCGGAGCCAGAAGGCATCACAACCCTCAGTGACTCAGAAATTAGCCAAAGGTTTGGAAGCCTTTCTACAAGCAAGTCTCCCCTGAGCAAGCTTCCCTTAACAGGCTCCATGTGAGGCCTATTAGTGGGTGGGGAAGGTCTGGAATCCCATTAACCTTACACCACACCACACCAATCAGATTGTCTAACATGAAAAAAGGAAAAATTATAAATGTTGTAGAAGATATGGGGGGAAATGGAACACTAATCCATACTTGGTGGGATTGTGAACTGATCCAATCATTTTGCAGAGACATTTGGATCTATGCCCAAAGAGTTATAAAACTATGCATACCCTTTAATCCAACTCTACCACTACTCCATCTATATCCCAAAGACATCATAAAAAGGGGAAAGAACTGACATGCATAAAAATATTCACAGTAGAACTTTTTTGTGGTGGCAAAGAATTGGAAATTGAGAGGATGGCCATCAATTGAAGAAAGGCTGAACAAGTTTGTGGTAGATGTAAGAAATGATGAGCAAGTGGACTTCAGAAAAACCTGGAGGGGTGGAGTCAAAATGGCAGAGTAAAAGCAGAGATATGCTTGAGCTCTTCCCAAAACCCCTCCAAATGCCCATAAAAGTGACTCCAAACAAATTCTAGAGCTCCAGAGACCACAAAATGACAGAGTAAAACAAATCTTCTGCACAAGACAGCCTGGCAGGCTCATAGGGAGGGTCTATAGCACAAGACTGGGAGTAGAGTGCAGTCCAGCCTTGGCTGCACCTACACAGACTGGACCTGAATCACTGGGGACTGAATCACAGACTTCTGTGACACTTTCCAGACTTCTCAATGCACAAATGGAAAAGACAACAAAGACAGTCAGTGGAAAACTCTGTCAAACCAGTGTGAGAGAGAAGCACAGTCCAGCCCCAGCCCTGGGGCTGCAGAGATGGTGGTTACCTTAGCAGTGATGGCTGATTGTGGAGTTTCCAACCTATAGACAACAAGGGAATCAAGCTTCTGATCAGAGGGAGATTGCAGGGATCTCTTTTTGTGTGCTGAAGCAGGATTCTTTTGCATTCTATTGCTTATATCTGTAGCATAGTCTTGGGTGATGGTCCTGGGGTGAAGAGGAACACTGTTGGGGTGGAGTTTGTGGCAGCTGTGGAGAGAGAATTCTCCTCACAGGTCCAAGGCAGAAAGGAGTGCTTGAGGTCATTCACAGACCAGAGCACAGGCCACCTTCCTTTAATCATACCACCTCAGAATAACTGAAAATTTGAAGGTGTCTAGAAGTATTTTTGAAAACAGCATTGAAGAACACCAGAAACTTAGGACAGAGCACTCTCCACTCTGGAAGGAGAGTCCCACCTTGACAAAGAGCTCAAAGTCAAGTAATTAACAGGGAATATGAGCAAATGATGTAAATAAAAATCTCAGACAATAGAATCTTGTTTTGGTGACAAAGAAGATCAAGAAGAGGGGTGGCTAGGTGGCGCAGTGAGTAAGAGTGCCGGCCTCGGACTTGGAATAACCCGGGATCGAATCTGGCCTCAGAAAATGAGCACCCACACATAAATAATGACTAGCTGTGTAACCTTGAGCAAGTTACTTAACCCCAATTGCTTTAAAAAAAAAAGAAGATCAAGAAGAAGACAGCAAGGTCAATGCTTCTATATCAATGCTTCCATATCAAAAGTTTCCAAGAAAAACATGAATTGGCTGCAGACCATGGAGTAGCCCCCCAAAAAGGATTTTGAAAACCAATAAGAGAAGTAGAGGAAAAATTGGGAAGAAAAATGACAGTGTGTAATGTTAAGGGAATTTGAAGACTTTCCCTGTCTCTTAATAGGCCCATGTGACCTGCTTTGAACTTTGAGTCACATGGAGCCTATGGTGGGAGGAGCTTGCTGAAAGGGTGGAGCAGGAAGTGTAGAGGATGGGAGAGGGAGGCAGAGCATCTAGCATGAGTGAGAAGGAGGAATTGTGCCTAGGGGAGCTTATTTGTGGGGAAGCCTAATGGAGGGAGGGCTTGGGGATGGAGAGTTCCATACATTGGTGATGTGTATAAATTCTTTCTTACCATATTAGAATTGACTTTCTGGTTTCTGAATAAAGATGTTGGTTCTGTCTTTGAGTAAGACAGTTTGTTATATTTTTGATTCAACCCTGGAAATATGTCTGCATATTTATACCTGCTGCTATGGGTATCACATTGGTGATATAGAATGATGTAAAGAAATCATGAAAAATGAATCAATAGCTTGATAAAAGAGGCCTCAAAAATGCTGAAGAAAATAACACCTTAAAAAATAGACCAACCTAAGTAGCAAAAGAGGTCCAAAAAGCCAATGAGGAGGAAAATGTCTTTAAAAAACAGAATTAGCCAAATGAAAAAGGAGGTCCAAAAGATCGTTAAAGAAAATAACCCCTTCTCAATTAGAATGGAGCAAATGGAAGCTAATGACCTTATGAGAAATCAAGAAATTATAAAACAAAACCACAAGAATGAAAAAATAAAACACAATGTGAAATAACTCATTGGAAAAACCAAAGCCCTGGAAAATACATCCAGGAGAGGTAATTTAAAAATTATTGGACTACCTGAAAGCCATGATCAGAAAAAGAACCTATACATCATCTTTCAAGATTTTATCAAGGAAAACTGAGTTGATACTCTAGAACCAGAGGGTAAAATAGAAATTGAAAGAATCCACCAACCACCTCTTGAAAAACATCCCCAAAAGAAAACTCCTAAGAATATTACAGGCAAATTCCAGAGTTCCCAGGTCAAGTAGAAACTATTACAAACTGTCAGAAAGAAACAATTCAAATATTGTGGAAATACAATCAAGATAACACAAGACCTAGCAGCTTCTACATTAAGGGACTGAAGGGCTTGGAATATGATATTCCAGAGATCAAAAGAGCTAGGATTAAGACAAAGAATCTCCTACCCAGCAAAACTGAGTATAATGTTTCAGGAGAAAATATGGTCATTCGATGAAATAAAGGAATTTCAAGCATTCTTGATGAAAAGATCAGAGCTGAATAGAAAAAGCTGACTTTCAAATACAAGAATCAAGAGAAGAATGAAAAGCTAACCAGGAAAGAGAAATCATAAGAAACTTATTAAAGTTGAACTGTTTACATTCCTACATGGAAAGATGATGTTTGTAACTGCTCAAGAGCCTTTTATCACTGTTAGTATAGTTGAAGGGAATATGTGTGTGTGTGTGTGTGTGTGTGTGTGTGTGTGTGTGTGTGTGTGTGTGTGTGTAGAGGTAGGTATATGTGTGTATGTATTTTTGTGTATATGTGTGTCCACTTTTTCCATTCTGGCTCTCCAGAGGCAGCTAAAAGATTCCCTCCCTTACTCACACTGGATCTTTGAACATAAATCAAGTTCTACCTTAGGGCCCCTGGCTCATTTGTCCTTTCAAACAACCAGGCAACCAGATTTCCTTATCTCCCCGATGATACATGTCTGTCTTATATGACCAAAAACAAACCCACAAACTTTCATACAGTAGACCAGAACCATGCAGGGAATGTCTGGATTTCCCCATAAGAATGGCAAAACTTAGTGTGCCCCAAACCTCTCACCTTAAGGAGTCAGTCTTACATTCCAATGATTTTCAAACCCTCTCCATTCTCCCTTTCCCTTCCATTAAATTCATATGGCAGCAAATCTCTGACATTTACAGTCACATTCCTCCAGTACAGGCTAGTATTCCCTCGCCCCAATATGAACCCAATTCATGTCCTGGCTTTTCCAGCTCACTAATGGAAAATCCCTTGGAGGGGAAGATGGTCCCTGCTGGTCCCTCTCCCCAAATGTCATGTAAATGTGTTCTCCTAGGAGCCAATCCCAATGGCCTTTTGTCAGTCTTCATTCTCCTCCCCCTCTCAGCAGACTTGCACACTGGTGATGATCAGCCTTTCCTGGAGATTCCTTTCATCCAGATTTTCAGGACCCTGCTCATTCTTGGTCCTCCCACCTATCAGAACATGCCTCTGTCTCCTTTGCTGGATCCTCATCAATATCATGCCCTCTCACTATACATGTCCCTGTTCCACAAATATTTATTAAACACCTAGTGTGTGCCAGGCACTGTATTAGGCACTGGAGACACAAATAAGAAAAAGAAAGACAGTCCCTGCCCTCAAAAAGCTTACAATATAATGGTGGAGGACAACACACAAAGGAGGGTGTGGAGGGGAGGAGACACCCTTGTGCCACGGAGCTGAAGTCAGAGGGAGCTGCAGATGCAGAGAGGAACTGATGTAAAAACCAGATCCACTGAACACTAGAATGAGCCCAGAATCCAGTATAAAGGAGACATTGGAGGAGTTTGTCCTTCAGCCTCCAACCCAATCAGAGAAGAGGCCAGGTTGAGGGAGCAGCTTGGGGGGAGGAGAAGGGCTGAGCTTATCCTCCCGGAGAGGGCTTGTTTCCTGGAGCTGAAGCTGCAGATGCAAAGGGAAGTGGTCCCACAGGGGTCACTGTGGCCTATTTCTTCTCCTCCCTCATGATTTCACTTGATAATCTCATTAACCCCAACAGATGGAATTATTATGTCCATGCTGATGATACTCAGCTCTCCCATTCCTGTCCTCTGCTGACCTCCAATCTCCCATCTCCACCAGCCTTTCAAGCATTCTGAATTGGACGTCGAGTAGATATCTTAAGATGTCATTATCTTTCCCCAAAACCCTCCCCCTCCTATCTTCCCTATTACTCTAAAGAGCAACAGCACTTTCCCAGTCCCTCAGGCTCACAAACAAGGCATCATTCTCTTCCACTGGGAAAGTCCATTCTTTTCCCTTGGGAACTGCTGAGCTATGAAAAGGGGGGTCTGCTTATCTACAAGAGTGTCTGCTGCACAAGCAGTTATTCAGTCTAGTGCAGGCCCACTGGTGCTGGTCTTGATTCCAGAGGACACACAGAGAGTCCCATTGGGAGGGCAGTAACCAGTCATGTCAGCTGTAGTGGGAGGGATTTCACATTCAGAGCCTCCTGGATACTCCAGCTCCAGGGTTTCTAGAAAATACATCAACTCAAGAAGACAAGTTCAGGGGACCCCATAACATTTCCTAACTAGATTCTGCCAAGGCATCTCAGAGTCCAGAGTTCTTCATTGCCTCAATTCCAAAATTTTCTCAATAAATTTATGCATTTTGGAGCTTGATGTAGCCAGAAAAGTGAAGGTTTGGGCACATTTATTTGTGAAGAAATTTAATATTAAAATATTTTTGTTTATTACTCTAAGTAGTTAGCCTGTGCATTCATATTAATGTTTCCATTCCACTAAGCCTCTTGCTTTCCTATTCACTTTCATAAGGATAGTTTATCCTCTGTTTGGCTTTGAAAGTCCTACAGAAACCAGGCCCTTACTGCCTTTTCTTTTCTTTTTTTTGCTTTTTGGAGAGTGGAGGGCAGGGCAATTGGGGTTAAGTGACTTGCCCAAGGTCACACAGCTGGTAAGTGTTAAGTGTCTGGGGACAGATTTGAACTCAGGTCCTCCTCACTCCAGGGCTGGTGCTCTATTCACTGTGCCACCTAGCCACCCCTCTTCTTGCCTTTTCAATGTTACACTTTGTTCTTCCAAGTACCCCAGGAACAGAAGACCCTGGCTTTGCTGTTCCTCAAACAGCATCCTCCATCTCAGTTCAGGGACATTTTCCTAGCTATCTCCCATGGGTGGAATGTTATTCCTCCCTTTCATCCATCTGTAGTCCCTGGAGAATTTTAAAACTGAAATAAAAATCTACTAATTGCAGGAGGGGTTTTCTGGAATTCCCTTTCCACACCACCCACTTCCTGTTTTCCTAATTGCCTTCACATCCACTGTATCTGCCTTATAAGTCCCTGTTCATTTACAACATGTCTTTCCCAATACAATGTCAGCTCCTTGAGGGCAAGGACTGTATTTTAGCCTTCCTTTGTATCCCCTGGACATGGCATCTTCTCCTGCTCATGATAAGAGCTTTATAAATGCTTGTGGATTACTCATTGACTGACCACATTTCCCTTCCCTAATCCCTACACCTGTACTTGTGCAGCTCATCCTTTTTTCCCTTTGAGGTGCAGGACTTTAGGGAAATTCCTAGTAAAATCTGTGTCCTTAAATGTGGCCTATTATTACAATCTTTGAACAACTTTTAAAATTCTCTCCCTGTTCTTCTACATGGAAGATAATCCCCCCCCCCCAAAGTATACCTGCATTTTTGTTCCATAAGGAAAGAATGAATGAGAGAATAAAGGGTAGAAATTACCTTGATTTCCTGTGAGTTCGTTTTCTAGGGCCAGACTCCCAGCTTCTTTTCCCCTTGGCTGACCCAAAGCCTTCAGGCCAGCGTCCACTCCTGTCTGCTTCCCTCACCCAGACACTTGTGGGTCTCAATTAGGTTTCCCTCTTTCCCCATCCCAGATTTCCCCATTGCCATCACTTTAGGCTAGCTGATTCCTTCAGGGAAGAGAGGGTGGGAAAGAAAGCTGGTTCCCCTGACAATAAAAAGGAATCAATGAAAGACAGGCCTTCCCTCTTAAGAGACTCTATACTAAGAGCCCAGAAGGCTCATGAAGGAGTGAGAATTGGGTCATGGGCTGGAGTAAAGTGCAGAATGTCAGTAGCTTTTGGGTGTTTCCTGCCTTCAGGTCCTGACTTCCTCTCACTAGACAAGGCTGCTTCTCATACAGGCTCTCTGGCCTTTTGGAAACATTTTTTTTAATTGTTCAGTCACTTCTTTTTTTTTTTAATTTGAATTTCTTCTACAAATCCCAATTTTCTCCAGACAAGCTTAAACCTGCACAGATGGCCCCAACCACCAAAGAGTAAAAATAACAAAGCTTGCATTTTTCCCCTTCTTTTTGCTCTGTGCAGATGTGTTCGCTGTACAGTTTAAAGAAGCACATTGCCTTCACCCTAGCAGAAACATCTCCCTTTTTAGAATCATATTTTCCCATTCAGGCAGCACTACGCGCATGAGTTGCCAAGCTTTATTCTTTCACTCTTTTCACACCAGCAGTTTGGGAGAAACAAAAGATGAAGTTCAAGCTTATATGTCACTGTAGGTCCCATAAAGGCCAGTTGTCTGTAGCAATTACTGGGAAAAGAGCACCCTAAGGTGCTTTTCCTCATAAAGGGGGAGATAGAGTATTAGACCCCTATTCACATACAGGAGGGAAGTTTGTTACTGATCTTCTGCTGAACAGTTTTGGTTTCCAAAATATTACTTTTTTTTATTGAACAAATGCTTTATTAACTTCTATTTTACATCATTCATTTCCACCAGATTTTGAGTTACAATTATTTTCCCCCCTGTTTTTCCCCTACCAACCCTCCCAGAATAGCAGTCCCACAAGATATTGCTTCCTCCAATCTGCTCTCTCCCCTATCTTCTCCCATACCCCCTTCGACTTTTCCATTAGAGGAAGGTGGATCTTTGTGTCCCAATGCCTGCACATCTTATCTCCCAATTACAAGCAAAGGAGTATTAATAATAGTATTTATATATATTTGGAACATTTAGTCTTAAAACCTCGAATTTCAGATCCATTTCCTTCCTCTCTTGTCACCCATTCCCTCTGGGAAGATAAGTAATTCAGTATATGTTGTACATGTCTGGCTATGCTAAACATTACCATAGTAGATATATTGTACAAGGCAGCTTATAATTCCCTCCCACTCATCCCACCCCCACCTGGTCCATTCCCTACTTGATCCTGTCCCTCTTCTATAGTGGGTACTTCCAACCTCCCCTTCCCCCAAGGATGCCCTCCCATCCATCATCCATCCTCTCATCCCCCTTCCCCCTACTCTCTAGCAGGGTGAGATATCCCATTTAGTATGTATGTCATTCTCACCCAGAACCAAATTCAATGAGAATGTGGTTTTGCCTTTTTGCCTTCCTATTCTTCGCCCCCCTTGCAACCACTTTCCCTTGCTTCTTCTACATGAGATAGTTTGCCCTACCCTGTCTCTCCCCATCTCCTCTTGCCACTTTCCTCTCTCACCTCATAATTTCACCCCTTAAGTATCATCCCTTCCCAACATATTCAACCTGTGCCCTCTATCCATGTATAACTGTAAACATATATACACACATTCACATATGTATTCATATGACCATACACCCTTCTTCCATTATTTTCATACCAAAAAAGATTTCATCAGTCACCGTTATTGTTTTTCCATATAGGAATATAGATAGTTCAACTTTGATAAGTTCCTTTTGATTTCTTTTCCCTGATTACCTTCTCAAGCATCTCTTCCTTCTTGTGTCTCGATGTCAAATTTTCTATTCAACTCTGGTTTTTTCCTAAGAATGTTTGAAAGTCCTCTATTCCACTGAATGACCATATTTTCCCCTGAAACAAAATACTCAGTTTTGCTGGGTAGGTGACTCTTGGGTTCATTCCCAGCTCTTTTGCCCTCTGGAATATCATATTCCATGCCCTTCAATCCCACAGTGTAGAAGCTGCCAGGTCCTGTGCTATTCTGGTTGTGTTTCCACAATATTGAAATTGTTTCTTCCTGGCTGCTTATAGTATTTTCTCCTTGATCTGGGGATTCTGGAACCTGGCTATAATATTCTTGGGAGTTTTCTTTTTGGGATCTTTTTCAGGAGGTGATCTGTGGATTCTTTCAACCTCTATTTTGCCCTCTGGATCTAAAACATCAGACAGTTTTCTTTGAGAATTTCTTGAAGGGTGATTTCTAGTTTCTTTCTTTGATCATGGCTTTCAGGTAGTCCAATAATTTTTAAATTGTCTCTCCTGGATCTATTTTCCAAGTCAGTGGTTTTTCCCATGAGATATTTCACATTGCCTTCTAATCTTTCATTTGTTTGGATCTGCTTAACAGTATCTTGATTTCTCATAAAGTCATTAGCTTCCATTCGCTCCAGTCTAACTCTGAAGGAATGAATCTCCTCAGTGAACTTTTGAGATTCTTTTTCCATATGGCAAATTCGACTTTTTAAGGCATTTTCTCCTCATTGTCCTTTTGGACCTCCTTTGCCATTTGAGTTAGTCTATTTTTTAAGATGTTGTTTTCCTCAATCAGTCTGTTGACCCTCATTTCATACTTTTCCTGCATCCTTCTCATTTCTCTTCCCAATTTTTCTTCCACTTCTCTTATTTGATTTTTAAAGTCCTTCTTAAGGTCCTCTATGGCCTGCAATCTGCTCATATTTTCATTTGGGGCTTTTGGAGCAGGACTTCTGACCTCACAGCCCTCCTCTCACTCTATGCTTCAATCGTTTTTTCCCCCAAAGTAGGAGTCTAAGGTTGCATTTTTCTGTTTAATTTGTTTCCCTTGCCTTGGCATGTTGCCACTTAATTACTTGACTTTTGGGCTTGTTGCCACAGTATGGCCTGGCACCAGACAGGATTTCAGGTTTTGCCCTGAACGTGTGTGTGGGGGCAACTTCCGTTTCTGGCAAGCTGGAAACCCACCCACGACCTCCACCCCAGATCACAATGCAGATCCAGGGAGGTTAAAGCAAGAGCAATTACCCCCCCAAGACTTATCGCTGGATCTCCCTACAGTTAGCAGGCCAGGAGCTGGAGCTGCCTCTGAAAACTGCAAAATGGCGTGTCTCCTCAGCAGCTTCTAGCCCCCAGGGGAGGAAGCCGACCCGTTCCCCAAATACTGGTCCCAAAGTCCATAGGGCACTAACCTATCACTTTGTCCTAGGCATGTCTATGTTGATAATTCTGGAATCGCCACAGCTGCTGGTGTTCTGGGGTCCCTCCAACCAGCCACTGGCCCGGACGCCCTGGGGCTAAAACCACGATGGGAGGTTAGCTTCTCTGTGTTGTTCTGTGGGTGCTGGGGCTCCAGAAGTTGTTCAGAGTCCCCTTTTACATAGTTTGGAGGTGATCTGGGGGAAGAGTGGCTTGGACGTGCTGTTTCTACTCCACCATCTTGGCTCTGCCCCTCTTCAGTCACTTCTGACTCTCAGTAGCCTCAACCGGCATTTTATTTTTTTATTTTTTTGTGATTATTAATGTGTTTTACTTTTAATTTACAAGATTCGGTTCCACAATTCCTTAAGTTTCAAATTTTCTCTCCCTCCCTCTCCCCCCCACCATGGTGGCATGCAATCAAATACAGAATCTATAAATACTTCCACATTAGACATTAGTCAGGTTATAAAGAAGGATTACAACGGATGGAATGAACAATGGGAAAGAGGAAATAAAGCCAAACAAGAAAAAGGAAGAGAGCAGGTAATTTGCTTCAATATGCACTCAAACTCTGTTTTTTCTAGTTCTTTCTCTGAATGTAAACATGTCTCTCCATCATGAGTCTTTTGGATTTGTCTTATAACCCTGCATTGTTGAGAATACTCCAGTTTATCAGAGTTGGTCGTCACAATACGTTGTTTCTGTCATTGTGTACAAATATCTCCTGGTTTTGCTCTTCTCACTCACCATCAGTTCATATATGCCTCTCCAGGTAAATATGAAGTCCATCTGCTCCTCGTTTCTTATAGCACAATAGTATTCCATTACATGCATACACCACAACTTGTTCAGCCATTCCCCAAGTGATGGGCACCCCCTTAATTTCCAATTCTTTGCCACTACAAAAAGAGCTGCTATAAATATTTTTGTACATATGGGTCTTCATCCCACTTCTATGATCTCTTTAGGATACCACCCTAGAAATGATATTGCTGGGTCAAAGGGTATGAAATTATTTATAGTCCTTTGGGCATAATTCCAGATTGCTCTCCAGAATGGTTGAATCAGTTCACAACTCCACCAGCAATGCATTAATGTTCTAATTTTCCCACATCCTCTCCAGCATTTGTCATTTTCCTGTTTTGTCACCTTAGCCAATCTGACTGGTGAGATGTGGTACCTCAGAGTTGTTTTGATTTGCATTTCTCTAATAGTGATTTAGAGCATTTTTCATATACTTACAGATACCTTTAATTTCTTCTTCTGAGAATTGCCTGTTCATATCCTTTGACCATTCGTCAATTGGGGAATGATTTGTATTCTTTTTTTTTTAACAAGCAATTGGGGTTAAGTAACTTGCTCAAGGTTACACGGCTAGTCATTATTTATGCGTGGGTGCTTATTTTCTGAGGCCGGATTTTATCTCGAGTCATACCAACTCCGAGGCTGGTGCTCTTACTCACTGCGCCACCTGGCTGCCCCTTTAGGGCAATTGGGGTTAAGTAACTTGCCCCAGGTTACATGGCTAGGTTTTTTTTTTTGTTGTTTGTGTGGATCAAGTGTCTGAGGCCGGCTCCGAACTCAGGTCCTTCTGACTCCAGGGCCGGCGCTCTATTCACTGCGCCACCTAGCCGCCCCTATGATTTGTATTCTTATAGATTGATTCAATTCTCTGTATATTTTAGAAATGTGGCCTTTACCACAGACATTGGTTGTAAAAATTCTTTCTCAATTTTCTACTTCCCTCTTAATCTTGGTTACATTGGCTTTGTACAGAAACTTTTCAATTTAATGTAATCAAAAGTATCCATTTTGCATTTTGTAATGCTCTCTAATTCTTATTTGGTCATAAAGTCTTCCCCTCTCCATAAATCTGATTGGTAAACTATTCCTTACTTTCCCAGATTGCTTACAGTGTTAGCCTTTACACCTAGATTATGCACCCATTTAGACTTGATTTTGGCATACGGTGTTAGATATTGGTCCATGCCCAGTTTCTGCCATACTATATTTCAGTTTTCCCAGTAGTTTTTGTCAAATAGTGAGTTCTTATCCCCAAAACTGGGTTCTTTGGGTTTATCAAATAGTAGAATACTAAAATCATTGACTGCTGATTATCATGTACCAAATCTATTCCCATTGATCCACCATTCTATTCCTCAGTCACCACCAAGTAGTTTTGATGACTGCTGCTTTATAATACAGATTAAAATCTAGTATAGCTAGGCTACCTTCCCTATCATTTCTTTTCATTAATTCCCTTGATATTCTGGACCTTTTGTTCTTCCAAAGGAATTTTTTAAATTTTGATTTTTTTAATTAAACAAATGCTTGATTAACTTCTGGTTTACATCATTCATTTCCGCCAGATTTTGAGTTACATTTCCCCCCATTTTTCCCCTACCCACTACCCCAGAATAGCAGTCCCACAAGATATCCCCTCATCCAATCTGCTCTCTCCCATATCTTCTCCCATACACCCTTTGACTTTGCCATTAGGGCAAGGTGAACCTCTGTGCCCCAATGCCTGAACATCTTATCTCCCAATTACATGTAAAATAGTATTAATAATAGTATTTATATGCATTTGAAACATTTAATTTTAAAACTTTGAATCCCAGATCCATGCCATTCCTCCATTGTCACGCATTCCCTCTGGGAAGATATGTAATTCAGTATGTGTTGTACATGTACAGCTATGCAAAACATTACCATAGTAGATACATTGTAAAAGACTGCTTATATTTCCCTCATACCCATCCCACCCCCAAACTGGTGCATTGCCTACTTTGATCCTGTCCCTCTTCTATAGTGGGTACTTCCAACCTCCCCTCCCCCCAGAATGCCTTCCCCTCCATGATCCCCCCTCTCATCCTCCTTCCCCCTACTCTCCAGCAGGGTGAAAAATCCCATTTAGTATGTATGTCATTCTCTCCCTGAGCCAAATTCAATGAGAATATGGTTGTGCTTTTTTGCCTTCCTGTTCTTCCCCTCCCCTGTAGCCATTTCCCCTTGCCTCTTCTACATGAGATAGTTTACCCCACCCTGTCTATCCCCATCTCCTCTTGCCACATTCCTCTCTCACCTCTTAACTTCACCCCTTAAATATCATCCCTTCCCACCAAATTCAATCTATGCCCTCTATCCATGTATAACTGTAAACATATATACACACATTCACATATGTATTCATATGCCCATATACCTTCTTCAATTATTTTCATAATGAGAAAGGTTTCATCAGTCACAGTTATTGTTTTTCCATGTAGGAATATAAATAGTTCAACTTTGATAAGTTCCTTTTGATTTCTTTTCCCTGATTACCTTCAAGGAAAGCTGACGGGTTCCCAGATATTGGTCCCAAAGTCCATAGGGCACTAGCCCCTCACTTTGTTCTAGGCATATCTGTGTTGATAATTCTGGAATCACCACAGCTGCTCTTGTTCTGGGGTCCCTCCAGCCGGCTGCTGGCCTGGCCACCCTGGGGCTAAACTGCAACTCAGGCAGGCCTGGGCTTGGCTCCCAGAGCACTTCACCCAGCATGCTGCCCTGGCCGTTCCCTCCCAGGCTGCCGGGCTGTCCTCAGCAGGAGGTTAGCTTCTCTGTGTCATTCTGTGGGTGCTAGAGCTCCAGAGGTTGTTCAGGGTCCACCTTTTACATGGTTTGGAAGTGGTGTGGGCTGGAGTGCTGTGGAAGTGCTGTTTCTACTCTGCCGTCTTGCCCAAATGAATTTTGTTACCATTTTTTCTCATTCTATGAAATAATTTTTAGTAGATTGATTGGTATGACACTAAATATGAAATTTAATTTAGGTAATACTGTCCTTTTTATGCTATTAGCTTGACCCAGCCATGAGCAATTGATGTTTTTCAAATTAGTTAGGTCTGACTTTATTTGTGTGAAAAGTGTTTTGTAGTTGTGCTTATATAGTTCCTGGGTTTGTTTTGGTAGGTAGATTCCCAAATATTTTATAAATAGGATTTCCCTTTCTACCTCTTGCTATTGGATTTCATTAGAGTTATATAGGAATCCCAAGGATTTTTTGTACATTTGTTTTATATCCTACACCTTTGCCAAATTTATTTAATTGTCTCAAGTAGTTTTTTACTTGATTCTCTAGGATTCTCTGAGTATATGATCATATCATCTGCATAGACACTTGTTTGCCTAATTTGATTCCTTTGATTTCTTTTTCTTTAATTGCTACTCCTAACATTTCTAGTACCAGACTGAATAAGAGGGGTGAGAGCAGACATCCTTGTTTCACCCCTGATCTTATTGGAAATTCTTCTAGCTTATCCCCATTACATATAAAACTTGCTGATGGCTTTAATTAATTAATTAAACAAATGCTTTATTAACTTCTGGTTTACATCATTCATTTCCACCAGATTATGAGTTACATTTCCCCCCCATTTTTTCCCTACCCACCACCCCAGAATAGCAGTCCCACTAGATATCCCCTCATCCAATCTGCTCTCTCCCACATCTTCTCCCATATCCCCTTCGACTTTGCCATTAGGGCAAGGTGAATCTCTGAGTCCCAATGCCTGGACATCTTATGAAACATTTAATTTTAAAACTTTGATTTTCAGATCCATTTCCCTTCTCCCTTGTCACCCACTCCCTCTGAGAAGATAAGCAATTCAGTATGTGTTGTACATGTATATCTATGCAAAACATTACCATAGTAGATATATTGTAAAAGACTGCTTATATTTCCCTCCCACCTGTCTCACCTCCCACCTGGTCCATTCCCTACTTTTATCCTGTCCCTCTTTGATAGTGGGTACTTCCAATCTCCCCTCCCCCCAGAATGCTCTCCCCTCCATCATCCCCCCTCTCATCCCCCTTTCCCCTACTCAGGAGAGTGAATGAGGGTAAGATATTCCATTTAGTATGTATGTGATTCTCTCCTTGAGCCAACTTCAATGAGAATATGCTTTTGCCTTTTTGACTTCCTGTTCTTCCCCTCCTCTGCAACTACTTCCCCTTGCCTCTTCTACATGAGATAGTTTACCCTACCCTGTCTCTCTCCATCTCCTCTTGCCACTTTCCTCTCTCACCTCTTGACTTCACCCCTTAAGAATCACCCCTTCCTTGGGGCGGCTAGGTGGCACAGCGAGCAGAGCACCAGCCCCGGAGCCAGAAGGACCCGAGCTCGGATCCGGGCCCAGACACCCAACACACAAAAACCCAGCCATGTGACCCCGGGCAAGTCACCCAACCCCAACTGCCCTCCAAAAAAAAAAAAAAAAGAATCATCCCTTCCCATCAAATTCAACCTGTGCCCTCTATCCAAGTACACCTGTGAACATATGCCATGTACCCTTCTTCAATTATTTTCATAATGAGAAAGGTTTCATCAAACACAGTTATTGTTTTTCCATGTAGGAATGTAAATAGTCCAACTTTGATAAGTTCCTTTTGATTTCTTTTCCTTGATTACCTTCTCAAGCATCTCTTGCTTCTTTTGTCTGAATGTCAAATTTTCTATTCAACTCTGGTTTTTTCATCAAGAATGCTTGAAAGTACTCTATTCCACTGAATGACCATATTTTCCCCTGAAACAAGATACTCAGTTTTGCTGGGTAGGTGACCCTTGGCTTCAATCCCATCTCTTTTGCCCTCTGGAATATCATATTCCATGCCCTTCTATCCCTCAGTGTAGAAGCTGCCAGGTCCTGTGCTATTCTGATTGTGTTTCCACAATATTGAAGTTGTTTCTTCCTGGCTGCTTGTAGTATTTTCTCCTTGATCTGGGGATTCTGGAACCTGGCTATAATATTCCTGGGAGTTTTCTTTTCGGGATCTTTTTCAGGAGGTGATCAGTGGATTCTTTCAACCTCTATTTCCCCCTCTGGGTCTAAAACATCAGGGCAATTTTCCTTGAGAATTTCTTGAAGGATGATTTCTAGGTTCTTTCTTTGATCATGGCTTTCAGGTAGTCCAATAATTTTTAAATTATCTCACCTGGATCTATTTTCCAGGTCAATGGTTTTTCCCATGAGATATTTCACATTGGCTTCTATTCTTTCATTTGTTTGGATCTGTTTAATAGTATCTTGATTTCTCATAAAGTCACTAGCTTCCATTTGCTCCAGTCTAACTCTGAAGGAATGAATGTCCTCAGTGAGCTTTTGAGATTCTTTTTCCATCTGGCAAATTTGGCTTTTTAAGGCATTCTTCTCCTCGTTACCTTTCTGAGCCTCTTTTGCCATTTGAGTTAGTCTATTTTTTAAGGTGTTATTTTCCTCAGTCAGGCTGTTGACTGTCATTTCATACTTTTCTTGCATCTTTTTCATTTCTCTTCCCAAATTTTCCCCCACTTCTCTTATCTGCTTCTTAAGGTCCTCTATGGCCTGTAGCTAGCTTGTATTTTCATTTGGGGCTTTTGGTGCAGGAATTCTGACCTCACAGTCCTCCTCCATGCTTTGAGTCTCTTTGCCCCTAAAATAGGAGTCCAATGTTGAACTTTTCTGTTTATTTTGTTTCATTTGCCTAGGCATGTTGCCACTTAATTACTTGATTTTGGGGCTTGTTGCCACAGTAGGACTCTACCACCAGACAGGGGAGCTTCTGCCCAAACATGGGGTCTTCACAACTTCCGCCAGTTGTGTGGCCTCTGTAAAGCCTCCACCCACTCTGGCAAGTTGTATACCCACCCCAAACTTTCCCCCCAGACCACAATCCAGATCCACGCAGTTTAAAGCAAGAGCTATTAACCCCCAGACTGATTGCTGGATCTCCCTACAATTCGCAGACCAGGAGCTAGAGCCACTACTGATGCTGCAAAATGGCTTCTGTGCAGCTGTTTCTTCAGCAGCTTTTCACCCCCAGGGGAGGAAGCCACATGTTCCCCAAATACTGGTCCCAAAGTCCATAGGGCACTAACCTCTCACTTTGTCCTAGGCATATCTGTGCTGATAATTCTGGAATCGCCACAATTGGTGGTGTTCTGGGGTCCCTCCAGCTGGCTGAAGGCCAGGCTGCCCTGGGGCTAAAACCGAGGACCTGGGCTTGGCTCTGAGCGCTGTGCTGTTGGTTCCCAGCGTGCAGTGCTGCCTGCTCTCAGAGCACTGTGCTGGCCGCTCCCTGCAGGGCTGCTGGACTGTCCTCAGCAGGAGGTTAGCTTTTCCATGCCATTCTGTGGGTGCTGGGTCTCCAGAAGTTGTTCGGAGTCCCCTTTCACATTGTTTGATATTTGTGTGGGGCAGAGCACATTGGAAATGCTGTTTCTACTCTGCCATCTTGGCTCCGCCCCCTTGCTCATGGCTTTAAATAGATGTTAGCTATTATTTTAAGGAAGACTCCATTTATTCCTATCCTTTCTAGTGTTTTTAATAGGAATGGATGTTGAACCTTGTCAAAAGCTGTTTCTGCATATATTGACATAATCATGTGATATCTGCTAGTTTTATTGTTGATATAACCGATTTTTCTGATAGCTTTCCTAATATTAAACCATCTTTGCATTCCTGGAATAAATCCTACCTGATCAAAGTGTATTATTCTTATGATAAGTTGCTGTAGAATTTTTCCTAATATTTTATTTAAATTTTTTGCATTTATATTCATAAGGGAAATTGGTCTATAATTTTCTTTTTCCATTTTATCTCTTCTTGATTTAGGTGTCAGTACCATATTTGTGTCATAAAAATTTTTTTTGCAAGACTCCTTCTTCACTGATTTTCCCAAATAGTTTGTAGAGTATTGGAATCAGTTGTTCTTTAAATGTTTGATAGAATTCACTAGTAAATCTACCTGGCCCTGGAGATTTTTTTCATAAGGCTTTCTCTGATGGCTTATTTGATTTCTTTTTCTGAGATGGAGTTATTAAGTAATTCTTCTTCAGTTAATGAGGGCAATTTATATTTTTGTAAATATTCATCCATTTCACTAAGATTGTCATATTTATGTGCATACAAATTGGCAAAATAATTCCTAATTATTGTTTTAACTTCCTCTTCACTGGAGGTAAATTTGCCCTTTTCATTTTTGATACTCACAATTTGGTTTTCTTCTTTTTTTTATCATATTGATTAAGGGTCTATCAATTTTATTGTTGTTGGTTTTTTTTTTCTCATAAAACCAGCTCTTAGTTTTATTTATTAATTCAATAATTTTCTTAACTTCAATTTTTTAAATTTCTCCTTTGATTTTCATTATTTCTAAATTTAGTATTTAATTGGGGATTTTCAATGTGTTCTTTTTCTAGCTTTTTTCAATTGCATGCCCAATTCATTGACCTCCCTTTTCTCTAATTTGTTCATGTATGCATTCAGGGATATAAAACTTGCCCTGGACTGCCTTTTCTGTATCCCACAAGTTTTGGTATGTTGTCTCATTATTGTCATTCTCTCGAAGGAAGTTACTGATTGTTTCCATAATTTCTTGTCTGACCCATGCATTCTTTAGGATTAAATTATTTAGTTTCCAGTTAGTTTTTAGCCTGTCTTTCCATGGCCCCTTAAGGTATATGACTTTTATTGCATCATGATCTGAGAATGATGCATTTAATATCTCTGCCTTTCTGCACTGAATTGTGAGGTTTTTATGCCCTAGTACATGGTCGATTTTTGTGTATGTGCCATGTACAGAGGAAAAGAAGATATATCACTTTTTATCCCCATTTCTCTAGAGATCTATAATATCCAGCCTCTCTAAAATTCTCTTCACCTCCTTAACTTCTTTCTTGTTTATTTTGAGGCTAGATTTATCAAGTTCAGAGAGGGGGAGATTGAGGTCCCCTTTATTATTGTTTTGTTATCTATTTTTCCTCTAATTCCCTTAACTTCTCCTTGAGGAATGTGGATGCTATATCACTTGGTGCATATATCTTAAGTAATGATATTGCCTCATTCTCCATGGTGCTAGACTTTGAAGAGAGGAGGGTCTGCTCATCTACAAGGTTCCCAGCTGCACAAGCAGGTCCTCAGTCTGGGGCAGACCAGCTGGCACCTGCTGTGACTCCCAAGGACACACAAGGAGTCCAGCTTGTAGTCCAAATAACCAATATGCCAACTTGGGGCAGGTGGGGCTTGACACATTCAGAGTCTTCTGCATGTAACAACTCCAGGGTTTCTGGAAGATTAGAGTAACTCAAGAAGACATGTCCAGGGGACTCCTTAGCATTCCCTAACTAGATCCTGTTAAGGAACCTTAGAGTCCAGAGTTTTCCATTGTCTCAGTTCCAAAATTTTCTTAGGAAATATCTGTATTTAGTAGGTGGGTGCAGGTAGAAACTGAAGATTTGGGCGCTTTTAATTATGAATAAATCCTAACATGACATTCACACTTTTTTTTTTAACTCTAAGTAGGTGCCCTATTGATTCATGATAAAAGTTTCCATTCCACTAATCCTCCTGCTCTCCAAGACATTGTCATAAGTATTGTCAATCCTCTTGTTATCTTTGAAAGTCCTTCAGAACCCAGACCCTTTTTCGCCTTTTCAGTCTTATACTTTAATCTCTTCCAACCACATTGATCCCAAGACTCTAGCCTTGCTGTCCCTTGAATATGGCACTGCATCTCTCACCTCCAGGCCTTTTTCCTGACTGTCCCCCAGGGATGGAATGTTCTCCCTCCCTCACCTCCATCTCTAGTCTGGAGAATTTGAAGACTGAAATAAAAATCTACTTTTTGTAAGAAAATTTCTCTAGTATTCCCCTTCCTCACCTCCCAGTCCCTGCCTTCCAAATTGCCTTCATGGTTACCCTGTCTACCTTATAGGTTCCTGTTCATTCACAAGATATTTTCCCATCACAATGAAAACTCCTTGAAGGCACAGACTGTATTTTAGACCCCCTCTGTGTCCTCTGCACACGGTGTGTTGCCAGCCTCCTGATAAGAGCTTCATAGATTCTTGTGGACTATTCATTGACTGATCACTTTTCCCTTCCCCAGCCCCCAGGCCTGTACTTGTGCAGATCTTCATTTTTTTTTCTTATTCAGTGGCAGAACTTGAGAAATAACTAGTAAAGCCCATGTCATGAAATTTGGCCCTTTATACTAGCCATTGGACAACTTCTTAGATTCTATCCCTGTTTTTCTACATGGAAGATAATTCCCCCAAATTTTTTTCTGCATTTTTGATACACAACTAAAGAATGAATGAGAGAATAAAGGATAGAAATTACCTCGATTTCCTCTGAGATCACTTTCTGGTTCTAGATGCCAATTACCCAGCTTTCTTTCCCATTTGCTGCCCAAGCCTTCAGGGCAGGTTACGTTCAGTCCTGCCTTCCCTCAGCCAGACTCTTCTGGATCACAAGGACATTTCCCTCCTGCCCCACCTCAGACTTCCCCAAAGCCATTAATTAAGGATTTCTGATTTCTTCAGGGAAGTGATGGTGGGAAAGAAAGATGATTTCCCTGAACCACAGGAAGGAAGAAAAGCTTGGCAGGCCTTCCTGTTAGGAGTATCCAGGCTAAGTTCCCAACAGATCATTAATTAGTGGTATATCAGTTCATGGTTCAAAGGAAAGTGCAGGATATCATTAGCTCACACATCTTTGCTTTCCACAGATTCTGACCATTCACTGAACAATATAACTTCTCATGTAATATCTCTGGCTGTTGGGGGGCATTTTTAAAAATTATTCTGCCATTTCTGACTCTCCATAAACCTCTTTGGGGTTTGTTTGGGTTTTTTTTGGCAAAGATACTGGAGTGTTTTGCCATTGGCTTCTCCAACTAATTTTATTGATGGAAAAACAGAGGCAAACGGGGTAAGTGACCTGCCCAAGCTCACACAGTTAGTAAGTGTAAAAAGATTTAATCTCAGGAAGGTGGGTGTTCCTGGCCTCAGGCTCAGCACTTTATCCATAACACCATCTACCAAACCCATGCAACCATAAAACTGACTAAAAGTAATAAAAAAGCCTCTAGATAGTCGGGAAATGCAGAAGCCCCAATAACAAAACAGCCCCACGGTGAGGGGCATCTTCAGGGTCTCAAGGATTCAAGTCCTTCCCCTGAGCTAAGTCAGTAATTTCTGCTTCTATAAGCCCCGGAACCCAGCTGCTTTGCATAAATAGATCCCCAAGGGGAGGGCCTGCACACACAGGGACATAAACTGGGGCTGGAGGCAGAGCAGCCCCAGGGGAGGACACACTGCACAATGGAGTCCCTGTCCCAGCTTCTCTGTGGGCTCCTCATGCTTCTGCTCCCAGGTGAGAACATGGAACAACACAACACACAGAGCTGCAGGTTTTCCTTAGAGGAGAGAATTCAAAGGAGCTTAGAACCTCTGGGCCATGAGCTAGGTCAGTCCAAGGGGGGTGTGGATTTCTAGGAAGTCAGAGGGGTTTGCAGAGCCAGGTGCCTGTGGGCTAAACATCAAAATGGAAGATTATTATGTTTATTTCATGTTGTTTGATCATTAATTCCTGCTTTTAGGTTCCAGGGGGGACATTGTGCTGACCCAGTCTCCAGCCTCAGTGTCTGTGACCCCAGGAGAGAGAGTCACCATCAGCTGCAAGGCCAGTCAGAGTGTCAAATACAGTGATGGAAAAACTTATCTAAAATGGTTCCAACAGAAACCTGGACAATCTCCTCGGCTCCTCATTTACCTGGTTTCCAAGCTGCAGTCAGGAGTCCCTGCCAGGTTCAGTGGCAGTGGTGCTGAGAAGGATTTCACCCTCACAATCAGCAGCCTGGAGCCTGAGGATGGGGCAGATTATTACTGTTTTCAAGGAACTTTTGCTCCTCCCACAGTGATACATCCCTGAACAAAAACCTCCCCAGACCTGGGCTGGCTGCTCTGGGGGCTCAGCTGTCTCCTCTGCATCCTCTCCTCAGCTGCTGGGCTGCCTGCTCAGGGCCAGGGTCTCTGGGGCTCAGGACTCAGGGGAGAGGCCATGGTCTGGAAACTCTGGGCCCTGAGGGCTCTTATTGTCCTTTAGCCATAAGCAGTGTAGTTAATGGTAGAGTAAACACAGTGACTTGCTTGAAGTCCCCCACTACCACTTGAAATACCCATAAAAGTGACTCTAAACAAAATCTAGAGAAGCAGAACCCACAAAATTAACAGAGGAAACAAATTTCTAGTCCAAGACAACTTGGACAATTCATAGGAAAGGTCTTCTGCAGTAGTCTGAGATAGAAGCCCAGTGTAGTCCAAAATGTGCCAGCATAGACCAGATCCACCAATAAAATTGGAGCAGGCCTCCGGGAACTGAATCACTGGCAGCTGTAACAATTCCCAGACTTCTCAGCCCACAGACACCAAAGACATCTTTGAATGTCAGTAGAAAAAGTCTGTTGAGCCTGGGTGAGACAGCAGCATGGCCTGACCCCAGCCCCTGGGCAGCGGCAGCAGCAGCTGCTTCTGGAACTCTTTATGCAGAGGTGGTGGAGGGATCTAGTGGCTTATCAGAAGAGGATCTCTTTGCTGGTACTGAGGCAGTATTGTCTTGTTTTATCCATTCTTGCATCTGGTTTTCAGTTCTGGTTGGCTGTCCTAGGGTGAGGAGGCATGCTGGTGTGGTGCAATTTGTGGCTGCAGTGGAGAGGGAATCATACAGTTCCATGGCAGAAAATACAGCTTTTGGTTACTCACAGACCAGAGCACAGAGCAGGAGTGTAGTAAACAATTTCCCTTTAATCATAATATCTTGGAAGAACTGAAAATTTACAGGTCCCTACAAGTATCTCTGAAAATAACTACACAAAACCCCTGTTGCTTGGAATATTACACCGTCCACACTGGAGGCAGAGTCCTACCTTAACAAAGAGTTAAAAAGTCAAGTAATTGATGGGGGAAATGACAAAACAGTGGAGAAAATGCCACGTTATATAATCTTAGTTTGGTGACAAAGAAGATCAAAACATACAACCAGAAGAAGAGAACAAAGTCAAAACTCCTCCATTCAAAGCCTCCAAGAAAAATATGAATTGGTCTCACATCATAGAAAAGTTCAAAAAGGATTTTTAAAAACAAGTAAGAGAAGTAGAAGAAAAATGGGAAGAGAAACGAAAGTGATGCAATAAATCAATAAAAACAAGTCAACACCCTGCTAAAGGAGATCCCCATAAAGTGAAAAAAATTCTATGTTAAAAAAAGACTAACCCAAATATCAAAAGAGGTCCAAAATGTCAAAGAGAAGAATGCCTTAAAAATTGGACAAAAAGGAAAAGGAGGTCCAAAAGCTCACTGAAGAAAATGATTTCTCAAAAATCAGTGTGGAGCAAATGGAAGTTATTAACTCTATGAGAAATCAAGAAATTATAGGGCAAAACCAAAAGAAAGAAAAAATAGAAGACAATGCGAAATATCTCATTGGAAAAACTACTGGCCTGGAAAATAAATCCAAGACAGAAAATTTTAAAAATTACTGAACTACCTGAAAGACATGTTCAGAAAAAGAGACTATGCAACATTTTTTTTCAAGAAATTATCAAGAAATACTGCTCTGATGTTCTAGCACCAGAGGGTAAAATAGAAATGGAAGGAATTCACCAGTCACCTCCTGAAAGAGATCCTAAGAGCAAAACTCCTAGAAATATTTTAGCCAAATTCCAGAGTTCCCAGGTCAAGGAGAAAATGTTGCAAAGCAACCAGAAAGAAACAATTCAAGTATTGTGGAAACAATCAGGATAACACAAGATTTAGCAGCTTCTACATTAAGAGATTCGAAGACTTGGAATATGATATTCCAGAGGGCAAAGGAGCTAGGAAGGAATGATATGTAAAAAATCAAATTAAGAGGTGATAGAAGTATGTAGTGGGAGAAGGGGAAAGGGCAAGATAGAAATGGATAAATCACCTTGCATCAAAGGAGTAAGAAAACCTTTTACAGTGGATGGGAAGAAGAGGGAGGTGAGAGGGAATGAGAGATCCTTACTCTCAGATTTCACTTAAGGAGGAAATCAAACACACATCCATTTGGGTATGGAAATCTATCTTACCCTACAGGAAAGTAAGGGGAAAGAAGGTAAGGGAGGAGGGATGATAAAAGGGAGTACAGATTGGGAAAGGGAGTAATCAGAAGCAAACATTTTTGAGGAAGGACAAGGTCAAATCAGAGAATAGAATAAATGGGGGAAGGTTAGGATGGAGGGAAATATAGTTAGTCTTTCACAACATGACTATTTTGGAAGTGTTTTTCTGGACTTCACATGTATGACCTTTACTGAATTGCTTGCCTTCTCAATGAGGACAAGAAAGGATGAAGGAATCAAGAGAGTTTGGAATTCAGTTTTAAAATTTATCGCTAAATATGCTTTTTACATGTAGCTGAGAAAAAAAGATATTTAGACAATGGGATATAGAAATCTATTTTGCTTACAGGAAAATAGAAGGGAAGAGAATAAGAGAAGGGTGATAAAATGCAGGGCAGATTGTGGGAAGGGTTAATCAAAATGTACATCATCTTGGGGTGGGAGAGGTGAGAAATGGGGAGAGAAATTGTACCTCACAATCTTGATTGTGACTTGATTGTGAAGATGAATGATTATGGAGGTGGGGATCCTTTGAGAGAAATCAACAGACTCTTCAACTACATGTATTCAACTGCTCCCCGACATCATGTTGAGACATCTCGAGCTGTACCCTTAGCTTGTTTTGGTTATGAATTACCCACATCTCAGCTTTATGCATAATTCTTTCAAGGAGACCTGAAAATTGTATTCCTTAGAAGGTTATGGAACAAATGCTATTATTTACATTAAGGTCCTATCAAGAGAGTCAGTGGAGAGCCTTCCAGTATATAATAAAGCTACATGGAAACATTATAAAGCCAATTATGAGACAGATGACTGATGTATGTCAAGCAGTGAACTAAAGGACGAGACCAGGCTCTGCAGTGCATAGCTGCATCTAGGCCGTCTGAAAAAACAAAAGGAGTTTCTAGTATTATGTTTGAGAAACACTTTGGAAAACTGTTACAAAAAAACGCTTTACATCTGATTTTCATACTCATTGACTGGATAGAATAAATGCAAACTAAATTCCATAGCTATCTTTCAGACCTCCTAAAACAATGAACTGTACCATTTGAATGTAAGAAGAAAGAAAATTCTAGCTACTGTGGACATTTACTTTGAACTCCTGCAGATGTGGCTAACATTGCTTTGCTTCCTTTCAGTGTACTTCAGGGACTAGGTTTTAAGTGTAGAGATGTTCAAGTTGCTCATGGGACCCATGCAATTTATCTTATATCTAGTAAAAGTATTTCTCTATTTGTACTGATTAATTTGTTAACTACCTTTCTAGAGTTGGAAATTCTTGTTATGCTTTATTTAATTCTACTCAGAAAAGAGAGCAATTAAAAATTGTTTTCACATTAATTAATAACTTTCTATTGGTTGCACATATAAATAAAGAAAATTATTAAGCTGTGATTTAATACAATCTGCTTTTTACAATTTCTTTTTGTATTTGATTTTGAGGCACTTATTTTTAGAGTTAAAATTTCTTTTTCTAAATGATCAATATCTAGTTCTCTCAGTTCAGTCAAGACCCTATGAAATTTGCATTGAATGATGTTCTTTCGATTAATTTCAAGAGGAAATTTTTTTTTTAAGCAATTGGGGTTAAGTAACTTGCTCAAGGTTACACGGCTAGTCATTATTTATGTGTGGGTGCTCATTTTCTGAGACCGGATTTGATCTCGGGTCATCCCAACTCCGAGGCCTGCGCTCTTACTCACTGCGCCACCTAGCCGCCCCTTTTAGGGCAATTGGGGTTAAGTAACTTGCCCAAGGTCACACGGCTAGGTTTTTGTTTGTCTGGGTTAAGTGTCTGAGGCCAGATCTGAACTCAGGTCCTTCTGACTTCAGGGCCGGCTCTCTACTCACTGCGCCACCTAGCCTCCCCAAGGAAATTTTTTATAGCTAAATGACTAGCAACACTTAATAAGTCCTCAAAAATTTTGAGGGGATAGCTATTTACTATGTGATTATAATTTGTTTAGTGATTCTAATTGATGCTAAGAAGCAGTGTGACATAATTGATAGAAGGCCATCATTGGAGTCAGGAAGACCTAGATCCAAGTCTTGCCCAGTTGTGTTTGCCAAAGGTGAGTCACTTAATTTCTTGCCTTAATTCTCTAAGATTATAAATTGATTTGTGTTGATGAAGGAAATTTTCATAACAAGAGCTTACCATAACAATGAAATCCCAGATCTAGCTTCCTCCCAAAAAACTGATCTTAAAAATGGTAGAATTATCCGTACATACCATATGGACATAATGATGCAGGTCTAGATTGGGTTTCCACAGACATCTAAAAAAGCATAATCAAACCTCTCTCAGTTGGTCAGTCTTCCAGCCTCCTCAACTACTGGGAAACTGACTGCATAGGAGGGTTTCTTATACAGTTAATTGCATATAAGAGAACACAGAAGAATAGAAAGAATAAGAACTGAATAAATAACAATCAATAGCAGAGATTAGACTTAAGGATAAAAACCATATGTATCTTGGTAGAATCATTCTATCAGCACAAGTAGCACTTGATTTTGTGATGTTACCAAAAAGAAATCATTTCTCCTTCAGTATTGAAGATGTGACTATAAAGTAATAAGACTGCCTTGTGAACCTCTGTCATTCTGTGTAAGCCAGTGGGAGAAGTGTCTCATACATTTTTTTAAAAAGAATTTTATTGGAAAGTGTTAAAATAGTTTCACTTATAAAGAATAGTGTGTTTTCTGATGATGCAGGTTAAATGAGGCATTACTGCCTATGCTATACAAACTTTGCTAATATTGGAGGGATGACAAACTCCAAAAAAAATCCAAAACAACGTATTATTACTTTACTACATATTAGTAGACAGATTGCAAATAATTCTGACTCATTGCCATTGCTGTTTATAACTGTCTTCAAAATTTCTGGCAAAGATGATGTATAAATTTTTAGAACTGTTCAAATCAGAACAGGTTTTAAATAAATTACAAAATGGTCATTTTTTTTCTTAAAAAGAAATTTTTAGAATTGAGGCATCTAAGATAGACATTTCTATTTTTTCATCCCATCATAAAGAATGTCCTTTTCTGGGGTGGGGGGCAGAATCAAGATGGCAGAGTAAAAGCAGAAACTAGGCTGAGCTCCTGCTCCAACCACCTCCAATACCTGAAAAATATGACTCAAAATTTATATAAACAAATATTTACATGAGTTTTATGAACAAATTTATATAAACAAATTTTAGAGCTACAAAACCCATAAAGTGGTTGTGAGAAACAAATCTCCCACTGAAGGCAGCCTGGCAGGCTGACAGAAAAGGTCTATTGCACAAAGCTGGGAACTGAATCCAGTCCTACATGCACCCCCCAGGCCCAGACTCAGGGCCTCCCTGACCAATGACCCAAACTGGCCAGGGCAGACTTCAGAAAAGTGACTCACCAGCAGCTGTGGAGGTTTCCAGACTTCTCCACCCATAAACACCAAGAAAAAGTAAAAGTTCAGTAGGGAATTCTGTTGGAACTGGGTGAGGGAACAATGTGGTCTGGCACCTTTCCTCAGGTGGCAGAGGTGGATGAAGCCTGATGGCTGCATCTGCTGCCATGTGGCTGCCTCTGGAGTTCCTGGCCTGCAGATCAAATGGTGTATGAAGTGAGCATTAGGAGAGTAATCACTCTTGCTTTGACCTTTTGGATCTGGGCCAAAGTCTTGGGTGGAGGCCCTAGAGTATGCAGCCAGTGTGCCAGAGGTTGTGGTGGCTATAGAGAGGGTGCCCTCCTCAGAACTCTGACAACTGAAAAAATCCCAGCAATTGGGGACACAACTCTCTCCACTCTGGAAGCAGAGTTCTACCATAGGCAAAGAGCTCAAAAGTCAAGTAATTGGCTGGCAAGATGAGCAAGCAGAGGAAGCACAATCAGATCTTAGAATCATTTTGGGGGACAAAAAGATCAAATCATGAAACCAGAAGAAGTCAAAACTCCTGCATCAAAAGCTTCCAAGAAAAATACGCATTGGTTACAGGACATGCAGGGGCACAAGAATGATTTGGAAAATCAAGTAAGAGAAGTGGAGGAAAAACTAGGAAGAAAAAAGAGAATGATGCAAGAAAATCATAAAAAGTGAGTCAACAGCCTGTTAAAGGAGTACCCAAAAATACTGAAGAAAGTAATACCTTAAAAGTATAGACTAAGGCGGCTAGGTGGTGCAGTGAGTAGAGCGTCGGCCCTGGAGTCAGAAGGACCTGAGTTCAGATCCGACCTCAGACAACGCACATACAAATAAAAAACCTAGCTGTGTGACCTTGGGCAAGTTACTGAACCCCAATCGCCCCCCAAAAAGCAAAAAACAAAAACAAAAAAGAATAAACTAACTCAAAAGGCAAAAGAGGCCCAAAAAGTCAATGAGGAGAAGAATGCCTTAAAAATTGAATTGCCCATATGGAAAAGGAATTTCAAAAACTCACTAAAGAGAATAATTCCTTCAAAATTAGATTACAGAAAATGTAAGCTAATGATTTTATGAGAAATCAAGATACTATAAAACAGATCCAAACAAATGAAAAAAAATTGAAAGCAGTGTGAAATATCTCATTTGAAAAATCACTGACCTGGAAAATAGATCCAGGAGAGATAATTTACAAATTATTGGACTAACTGAAAGCTATGATTTAAAAAAAGAGCCTAGAAATAATCTTTCAATATATTGTCTAGGAAAATTGCCTTCATATTTTAAAACTAGAGGACAAAATAAAAATTGAAAGAAATCACCGAATCACCTCTTGAAAAAGATCCAAAAAAGAAAACTCCAGGGAATATCATAGCCAACTTCCAGAGTTCCCAGGTCAAGGAGAAAATATTACAAGTTGCCAGGAAGAAACAATTTCAGTACTGTGGAAACACGATCAGGATAACATAAGATCTAGCTGTTTCTACACTAAGGGATCAAAGGCCTAGGAATATGATATTCCAGAGGTCAAAAGAGATAGAATTAAAACCAATAATCACCCCCCCCCAGCAAAGCTAAATTTAATGTTACGGGGGAAAATGTGGTCATTCAGTGAAATAGAGGACATTCAAGTATTCTTGATGAAAAAAAAACAGAAATGAACAGAAATTTGACTTTCGAATAAAAGAAGCAGGAGAAGTATGAGAAAGTAAACAGGAAAAAGATAGCATAAGGAACTTATTAAAGTTGAACTATTTACATTCCTACATGGAAAAATAATCATTATAACTCATGAGACTTTCTCAGTATGAGGATAGTCGAAGGAAATATATGTTTGTATGTACATATATATGTATGTATAGGAAGGTGTGTGTATCTATATGTGTGTCTGTGTGTGTTTGTACATGTATACATAGACAAGAGGGTATAGGATGAGTTGAATATGAAGGGATGATACCTAAAAAATAAAATTAAGCAGTGAGAGAGGAATTTATTGGGAGAAGGAGAAAGAAAGAGATGGATTAGAGTAAATTATCTCATATAAGAGGCAAGAGAAAACTTGCAATGGAGGGGAAGAGAAGGAAGGGGAAACCAAATGGGACAACCTTATTCTCATTGAGTTTGGCTTAAGGAGGGAATAACATACACACTCAACTAGGTATTTTACCCTATAGTAAAGTAGGGGGAAGGGGGGATGATAGAAGGGAGGGCAGATTGGGTGAGAGGGTAGTTAGAAGCAAACACTTTTGAAATGGGACAAGGTCAAAGGAGAAAACAGAATAAATGGGGGGTGGAATAAATGGAAGGGAATACAGTTAGTCTCTCACAATATAACTATTATGGAAATGCTTTGCATAACTACACATGTACAACCTCTACTGAATTGCTTGTCTTCCCTGTGGGGGTGGGTGAGGAGGTAAGAAGGGAAAGAATCTGGAACTCAAAGTTTTAAAAACAAATGTTAAAAATTGTTTTTTACATGCAACTTGGAAATGTGTTATATAAGCAATGGGGTATAGAAATACAACTTGACCTACTTAGAGAGTGTATGGGGAAGGATGTAAGAGAAAGCAGATTGGGGAAACATAGACTCTCTGTCTTGGGGTGGGGGGTAGGAGAAAAACAGGGAGAAAATTTGTAACTCAAAATCTTGTGGAAATGAATGTTGAAAATTAAACTAAAGAACAAAACCAAAAAAATTATGCTCAGTTTTTTGGGTAGATGTTCTTGACTGCAAGCCTGTATCGCTTGCCTTCTGGAAAATTGTATTCCAAAATCTCTGTTCCTTTAGAGTTGTGGCTGCTAAATCATGTTTTGTCTTTCTTGTGACTCCTTGATTCTTGTATGCTTTCATTCTACTGCTTGCAATATTTTTCCTTTCACTTGGAAGTTCTGGATTTGGTTTATAATATTGCTGGGGGTTTCATTTGGAGATGATTTGTAGATTCATTCTATTTCTACTTTGCCCTCTTGTCCTGAGACATTTGGACAATTTTTTAAAAGATCTCTTAAGATATGATATCTAGGTTCCATTTCTTGTGAGTTCAATGATTCTGAATTTTTTTATCTTTGCTCAGTTTTAAAGGTTAATTTAAAAAAAAGTTTACTCTGAGAGACCTTATATTTTCTGCTTCTGTCTTTTGACTTTGTTTCATCTTCTACATTGTCCCAGGGAGTCATTGTCTTCAATCTGAAACCACAATATAGAAATCATCATATTTTGGCTGCCCCTATATGCACTGGACTGTCACACTAGAGAAACCCTGATGATTTTCAAGGATTTTGGTTCTTGGGCAAGGTTTCCTACATCTGGTGCCAAATGGTTCATTGTCATGCCAAGTATTTCTTGTATAACCCTTTTTACATTTATCAATGCAACTGCCAGGGGCCAGGAAATACCCACAGCCACAAAGGCTTGGGTGACTAACACTGTTCAATTTGTCCCAATTTTTTAACTTTAACATTAACTTACTTTAGAGGTGTGGGGGAGTAGGGGACCCCTCTAGGGACTACTGCTCTTCTGACTGAGGCCACTAGGTGGCGCCACAGTGCACAGAGAGCCGGGCTTGGGAGTTGAGCTGGGGATTTGCTTCCCCCTCGTGGCCAAGGGAGTCCCCACACACTCTCTCTCTCTCTCCATTTAGATGACCCCACCTTCCCCCAGCACAGTCTTTTCCTCCTCATTGGAATAGTTTCTCTTAACATCTTCTGGCATTCATTCTCAACAGCCTTCTTGCTTTCTCTCATAAATCCTAGTCCCTGGTTTCTCTTCGTTCAGTCTCACCCAGAGACAGCAATCTCCTTTATGGGCCACTGATGCTGCAAAGGGAGAAGCCCAGGGGTCCCAGAGAAGGACAGAGGCCCCCAGCTCTGACTCAGCCTTTGCATTCTAGGTCCCCTCAGTCACCACTGTGGGCTGCAGACATGGCTGCTGAGTTCTCAGTCACAGCCCTGAGCACTGAACCCTCCTTCTGGGAGAAAACTGGCTTGTCCAGGGGCTGAGCAGGGCTGGACAAACCTGAATCCAAGGAGGGAGGGAGGGAGTTAGAAGCACAGACTAGGGGCATCTATGGAAACCAGAGCCCCCAGGCATACAGAGAGGGTGCCTCAGCCAGGCAGAGCAGAGCCTCAGGGCAGTTCTGTCCAGGGCCCCCCAGGGTGCTGGTCCAGCCCCCCCCCCCAAATACAGTCTTCAGGAGCTCCTGGGTTTCCCCTGCTTTCCCAAGGAGGCTGCATCTTTCCTTATTCACTCTGAGCCTGCTCCTCCAGCTGCCTTTAAAGTCTGTCTTTTCTCTCTTCTATCCTAAATCCTAGTTCAGCTCATTTCTGTTTTCTAATGGCCCTTTCTGTGCCTCCAGCCAGGCATTTGTCTCTGTATTTAGTTATTTCTTTTTTCAAAACCACCTTGATCTGTTCTCCCCAGAGGAGAGAGGCTTCAGCTGTTTATAACCACAAAGATCATCTTGTTAGGGTCTCACCATGGGACCCTCCAGGCAGGCTTGGCAGAGATGGAAGGAGAGATCATTGGACCATGAGGGCACAACTTCCCACACATGGACCACTGAGCGAGTGTGACCCACATGTGACACCCAGCACTGATTCTTGGAGGAGGGGCCTCACACCTGGGACAACCTGCACAGCCACCGCCTAAGACATAAATATGCCCCATCCCCTTCTGTCTCATCCTGACCTCAGAGGTCTCAAGTCTGAAGATCGACCAGAGATACAATGATCTCCCCAACCCAGTTCTTCTGGCTCCTGGTGCTCTGGGCCCAGGGTAAGATCAGCCACGGGGGGCAACAAGGGCTAATTTGTTTTGCTTCACCAAGAGATTCCAAAACACTGAACCTGAAGATGGGTTGTGAAGGGGAGGGGGATGAGGGTCTAGTCCCTGTGGTCAGTGGGAAGGACATCTGCATCAGTCAGAGCACACACTCCTGGACGTGCTCTTGATTCCAATGTATTTCCTCTCATTTTCTTTTTTCCACCCAAGGGTCCTGGGCAGACATTGTGCTGACCCGGTCTCCAGCTTCACTGTCTGTTTCTCTGGAGAAAGAGAACTCAGAGCCTCTGTCCCCATCAGCTGCAAGGCCAGTCACAGTGTCAAACATGGTGATGGATAATACACTTATCTGTCCTTGCCTCACTGAACAGACTGCTCACTTGCCTGGGGCGCTGCTGGCTTCTAAGGAGGGAGGGGCCTTGCTGGTGGAATGCCCCGGGTTTGGAGCCCTGCTGCAGGTCCCTTGCTCCGAGGTTGCCTGCTGCTGCTGTTCTTGGAGAAGAACTGCCTCCCTTCCCAGCCTGGTGAGACAGACCTTTCCTGCCAGGCTGATAAGCTGCTTCCCTGCTCCTAGACCAATTCTGAGGTGGTTTTCCATTGTTTGGAGAGGAATTTGGGAAGCTTCAGAGGGCTCCTTCCTCACTCCACCATCTTGGCAATAGAAGTCTTTGAGGAATTTTACAGAAGCCACAGACAATGTGCAAAGACTAGCAAATGACACAAAAAGCTTAGAAACTAAGAAACACATAAAATAAATGTAGTGTGTTGTGTAACATCGACATATTTTACCTTCACTCTCATAACGATTCAGACTACTTCTGCAGTATGAAGGGAAGGAAAAAATCTTTCCTCCAATTTTCCATAGTCAGGGGGTGCCAGGCCCCTAACCCCTTACTTCACAAATTCACATCCATGCAACACTGTTCTGAGACAACCTTCTGACTTTCACAGCAATCTTGTGAACTAGGAAGTGGAACTATTCCATCTACTCTAAAAGTAAGAAGATATTCTTTCTGCTTGTAATTTAACATCACCACAAGTTCTCCTTAAGGATTTTTCTTTGGTCTAGAGACAGTCAAGTCCAATCTAAAAAAGTATGAACAGAGTCCTTGGGCAAGACCCAGGTGACCAGAGAAAACATAAGCCAAGAGTCCTTCTCTCTGATGCTCTTGTCATCCTCTGGGACCCCTAAAGGGGTCACAGACTCAGTTAGGGACCCCAAGTTAGAAGCTGGCAGGATATCAGATTAGGACCTTTAATCAGTGGTTATCATCATTCCACTGTCAGAGCCCAGCACAGACTCACTGACTCACTAATTAGAAAGTTGCTTCTTTTTCAAGGGTGCTTATTTGGGGAACTCTGAGGAGTCCCTCCCATTTCTGTTTTATTCCTTTCTCCCTGAACCATTGAACATAGTTTGAAGTGTTTGTATCTGTGTTGGGGGCAAAACCTCAAGTCTCTGCTGGTTAATTAGGAGACAACCCTCAGCTGCCAAGGTCCACTGAGCTCTGTGCCCTCTCTGCCCCATCAGGATGAAGTTTAGAGACACACTGGAGCCTACCATTATCTTGGCCCTAATAGCAGAATACCATTCACTTCCTGCACTGTCTCTTTCTCTTTCTCCCACTACATAATCAAGCCTGAATTTGCATCTTTATCACTTTCATCCATTCCCACATCTGATTCTATTCTTTTGTTGTTTTTTGTTTTTTGAGAGGGGAAGACAGGATAATTGGGGTTAAGTGCATTTCTCAAGGTCACACAGCTAGTAAGTGTCTGAGGTCAGATTTTAACTCAGGTCCTCCTGACTCCAAGACCAGTGCTCTATTTACTGCAGAATCTGGCTGACCCCTCTGATTCTATTATTTTGGGACAAATGCTTTTCTATCTTGCAACTCTGATAAAGTTATTAATAATTTCAACTCATTTTTAATTGATTCTCTACCACATGTATCATCCTAATGACACTGTACTATCTGCAAACAGTGATAGGAGGGTTTTCTCATTGCCTGTCATAATTTCTTGTTTCTTTTTCTTGTCTTATTGTTATACTTAGTATTGCTAATACTACATTGAATGATAGTGGTGATAATGGGCATTCCTGCATCACCACTGATCTTATTTGGAAGGTTTCTAGTTTAATATAACAAGTACACCATCGTTAAATAACCCTCTTCCAATTGACAGTCCTTGAAATATTTGAACATAACTTTTATGTTCTCCCAGAGTTTTTGTTTGCCCAGAGGTTAAGTATCACCTGATTTTTCAAATGAGCCTCATAAGAGATGGCCTCTAGAGAACATTCTGCAATGCAGGATTGATCATTTTGATTACATTAAATTGAAACGTTTTTGCACAAAGCCAATGCAACCAAGATTAGGAGGGAAGCAGAAAACTGGGGAATAATTTTTATAACTAGTGTCTCTGATAAAGACCTCATTTCTAAAATATAGAGAGAATTGAGTCAAATTTATAAGAATACAAATCATCCCCCAATTGAGCAATGGTCAAAGGATATGAACAGGCAGTTTTCAGAGGAAGAAATTAAAGCTATCTAAAGTCATAAGAAAAAAAAGCTTTAAATCACTTTTGACTTAAGAGATACAAATCAAAACAACTCTGAGGTACCACATCATGCCTATTAGATCAGCTAACATGACAAAACAGGAAAATGATAAATGTTGGAGAAAATGTGAGAAAATTGGAAAACGAATTCATTGTTGGTGGAGTTGTGAGCTGATCCCACCATTCTGGTGAATAATTTGGAACTTACCTAAATGGCTATAAAAATGTACATACCTTTGACTTAGCAATACCACATCTAGGCTGTATCCAAAGAGATCATAAAAATGGGGAAAGGACACACATACAAAAATAATGATAGTAGCTCTTTTTGTGGTGGCCAAGAACTGGAAATTGAGGGAGTGCCCATCAGTTAGAGAATAGTTGAACAAGTTGTGGTATATGAATGCAATGGAATACTATTGCACTATAAGAAATGACAAACAGGTGGACTTCAGAAAAACCTGGAAAGATTTATATGAACTGAAACTGAGTGAAGTTAGCAGAAGCAGTAGAACCCTGTACACAGCAACATCCACAGTGTGCAATGACTGATTTTGATAGACTTAGCCCTTCTCAGCAATGCAAGGAACTAAAATAAATCCAAAGGACTCACAAGGGAAAATGCCATCCACAACCAGAGAAAGAACTATGGAATCTGAATGCAGAGTAAAGCAGATTATTTCCTTTTTTTGTTTTCATTTTGTTTTGTTTCTTTCTCATGATTTCTCCCATTCATTATAATTCTGCTATGTAACATGACTAATATGAAAATGTATTTAATTGTGATATGCATGTAGAGCCATATCACATTGCAGGCTGTCTTAAGGAGGGAGGTGGGATGGAAGGGGAGAAAATTTAAAACTTATGGAAGTAAATGTTAAAAACTAAAAATAAATAAACTAATTAAACAAAAAGATATGGACTTGAGGTCCTTCATCAATCCAGTTGTCCTGTAGACAATCTCTAATTTATCGATGCCCTTCTCAAAGCAGGAAGCCCAGAACTGAACACAGTGCTCCAAATGAAATCTGAAGAGGGCAGAGTACAGGAAGACAGCCAGCTCTTTATTCCAGGAAGGTAGGCCCTTATTTTGCATCCCAAATTGCCATTAGTTTTCTTGCTACCACATTAAATTGATGACTCTGATTGAGTTTCAGTCTGCTACTTCTCCTAGTTCTTTTTCAAACATCTATTTAAATATCTATCATTTATCCCCACTGTAGAAATAGCAAAGAAGTGGACAATAAGCAGCTGCTTATCTATTGCGGAATGGCTGAAGAAATTATATTATGTGAATGGAATGGAATGTGATTGTGCTACAAGAAATAGTGAAAGGGATGGTTTCAGATGAACTGGGGAAGACTTTTATGAACTGATTCAGAGTGATGTGAGCAGAGGTAGGGGAAGAATTTATACAATAACACAATGTGACAACAATAACATTGTTAGAAGGATAATGTTAAAAGGCTTGAACAAGGAGACTCCTGGGAGCCAAAATGGTGGAGTGAGCAGTAAATGACCATAACATTACTGTATTCACCCCCACATAGTGTAAAATAACAACACAAAATTAATACCAGGCCCCACTTTTTCTAGCCCAAACTCCTTGATTTTCAGAAATCATAGCTTCCCTTGCAAGAATGAAACAAAAAAAAAAGCACATTTCTGATGATTTCTGGCAATCAAAGGTGATTAGACGACTTTTCAAATCCACTTGCAGTCTATAACTCTACCTATGGAGACATTGCAGCATGAGACACTGTATGCTTTTATTATTGGACCAGAAAGGTCCTGACTATCTTTTAAATTTTTTTTCCAGCATAAGCAAATCTTATATTCTCTGCATTTACCATTAGCTAGAGAGTGTTAAGGAGCCCAGGACAATCCCATGAAGAGGTGAGGGGCTTGTGAGGCCTGCTTCTGAAAGCCCAGCCACAATGCATTAGGGAGTTGTAGGGGTGGGAACCCCTGTCCCAGCTTCTCTTTGGGATCCTTATGCTTCTGGTCACAGGTGAGAACATGGGACAACACAACAAACAGACATACACTTTTTCACAAGATGAGAACATTCAAAGAGTTCAGATCCTCTGGGGCCATGAGCAAGAACAGGCCAAGGGGGAATGTGGATTTCTAGGAGGTCAGCGGGGTTTGCAGAGCCAGGCTGCCTGTGGGCTAAATATCAAAATGGAAGGAGATTGTTTTGTTTATTTCATGTTGGTTGATCATGGGACTACAGCTTTTCTGATTGGTGCTGCTAGGTGGCGCCATAGTGCACGGAGCCCTTTAGGACACTACATGCGATTTGCTGCCCCCTCCTGGCCAAAGGGGTCTCCACACACTCTCTCTCTCCTTAGGTGATTCCCCTCCCCCCAACACAGTCTTTTCCTCCTCATTGGAATAGTTTCTCTTAATGTCTTCTGACTTTCATTCTTGAAGGTCTTCCTCCTGTGCTGCTTTCTCTCATAAATCCTGGTCCTGGGTTTCTCTTCATTCAGAGTCAAAGAGTCTCTGAAAACCTGAATCTCATCCAGGGACACACAGCAATCTCCTTTATGGGCCCCTTATGCTGCAAAGGGAGAAGCCCAGGGGTCCCAGAGAAGGACAGAGGCTCCCAGCTCTGACTCAGCCTTTGCTTTTTTAGGTCCCCTCAGTCACCACTGGGGGCTGTAGATGGGGCTGCTGAGCCCTCAGTCACAGCCCTGAGCACTGACCGCTCCTTCTGGAAGAAAACTAGCTTGTCCAGGGGCTCAGCAGGGCTGGACAAAGTGCAGTGTGAAGGAATGGACACAGAAAGGGCAGCAAGACCTATGGAGAGGGGCTTTTCACCTAGTGCATAGGCAGTCAGGAAGTCTGGACACACACAGGGAAACCCAGTGGGCCCCTGGATGGAGTTAGGACTTAACACAGGGGAAGCAGGGATGATTAATGGACCTTCCTCATCTGGGCTGAACAGAGTTCTGGCAAAGATCATCGAGTAGTTTGATATTTTCTTCCACATTCATGTTCCAAATGAAGAAACTGAGGAAAATAGGGTTAAGTGATTTGCCCAGGCTCACAGAGCTAGAAAGTATCTGAGGCAGGATTTGGTCTCTGGAAGGTCAGTGTTCCTATCCCTGGGCTCCAACACTCTATCTACTGCATCATGTACAGCCCCAGGAAACCATAAATATGACTAAAAGTTTAAAAAGTGTAAAGATCATTGGAAATAGTGAAGGCGGGAGCCAAGATGGCAGAGTAGAAACAGCTCATTCAAGCCACTCTGCCCCCAGATTTCCTCCAAACTATGTAAAAGGGGACTCTGAACAACTTCTGGAGCCCCAGCACCCACAAAACGACACAGAGAAGCTAACCTCCCACTGAGGACAGCCCAGCAGCCCTGCAGGAAGGACCAGCACAGCGGTCTAGGAGCCGGCAGCATGCAGAGCATGGGGAGCAGAGCCGAGTGGAGCCCAGGTCCCCGTGAGCTGAGGTTTTAGCCCCAGGGTAGCAGGGCCATTGGCCGGCTGGAGAGACCCCAGAACATCAGCAGCTGTGGCGATTCCAGAATTATCAACATAGACATGCCTAGGACAAAGTGATATGTTAGTGCCCTATGGACTTTGGGACCAGTATTTGGGGAATGCGTCGGCTTCCTCCCCTGGGGGCTAGAAGCCTCTGAGGAGACACTCCATTTTGGAGTTTTTAGAGGCAGCTCCAGCTCCTGGCCTAGGGAGATCCAGTGATCAGTCTTGGGGGGTAATCGCTCTTGCTTTAACCTCCCTGGGTCTGGATTGTGATCTGGGGTGGAGGTCGTGGGTGGGTTTCCAGCTTCCTGAAACGGAAGTTGTGCCCCACACATTCGGGACGAAAATTCCCGTCTGGCAGCAGAGCCATAGTGTGGCAACAAGCCCCAAAGTCAGGTAATTAAGTGGCAACATGCCAAGGCAAAGGAAACAAATTAAACAGAAAATGCAACCCTAGACTCCTATTTTGGGTGCATAGAGCGGGAAAAGGACTGTGAGGTCAGAAGTCCTGCTCCAAAAGCCCCAGGGGAAAACATGAGCGGGTTGCAGGCCATAGAGGACCTTAAGAAGGACTTCACAAATCAAATAAGAGAAGTGGAGGAAAAATTAGAAAGAGAAATGAGAAGGATGCAGGAAAAGAATGAAATGAGGGTCAACAGCCTGACTGAGGAAAACAACACCTTAAAAAATAGACTAGCTCAAATGGCAAAGGAGGCCCAAAAGGGCACTGAGGAGAAGAATGCCTTAAAAAACCAAATTTTCCAGATGGAAAAAGAATCTCAAAAGTTCACTGAGGAGATTCATTCCTTCAGAGTTAGACTGGAGCAAATGGAAGCTAATGACTTTATGAGAAATCAAGATGCTGTTAAGCAGATCCAAACAAATGAAAGAGTAGAAGGCAATGTGAAATATCTCATGGGAAAAACCACTGACCTGGAAAATAGATCCAGGAGAGACAATTTAAAAATTATTGGACTACCTGAAAGCCATCAAAGAAAGAACCTAGAAATCACGCTTCAAGAAATTCTTGGGGCGGCTAGGTGGCGCAGTGAATAGAGCACCGGCCCTGGAGTCAGAAGGACCTGAGTTCGGAGCCTCTGACACTTAATCCACACAAACAAAAACCTAGCCGTGTAACCTTGGGCAAGTTACTTAACCCCAATTGCTTTAAAAAAAAAAAAAGAAAAAAAAAAGAAATTCTCAAGGAAAATTGCCCTGATGTTTTAGATCCAGAGGGCAAAATAGAGGTTGAAAGAATCCACAGATCACCTCCTGAAAAAGATCCCAAAAAGAAAACTCCCAGGAATATTATAGCCAGGTTCCAGAACTGCCAGATCAAGGAGAAAATACTCCAAGCAGCCAGGAAGAAACAATTTCAATATTGTGGAAACACAATCAGAATAGCCCAGGACCTGGCAGCTTAGAAGTGTAGACACTGAGGGATCGAAGGGCATGGAATACGATATTCCAGAGGGCAAAAGAGCTGGGAATGAACCCAAGGGTCACCTACCCAGCAAAACTGAGTATTTTGTTTCAGGGGAAAATATGATCATTCAGTGGAATAGAGGACTTTCAAGAATTCTTGAGGAAAAAACCAGAATTGGATAGAAAATTTGACATCCAGACACAAGAAGCAAGAGATGCCTGAGAAGGTAATCAGGGAAAAGAAATCAAAAGGAACTTATCAGAGTTGAACTATTTAGTTGAACTATATGGAAAAACAATAACTATGACTGATGAAATCTTTCTCACTATGAAAATAATGGAAGAAGGGTGTGTGGTCATATGAATATATATGTGAATGTGTGTGTATATGGTTACAGTTATATATGGATAGAGGGCATAGGTTGAATTTGTTGGGAAGGGAGGATACTCAAGGGGTGAAATTATGAGGTGAGAGAGGAAAGTGGCAAGAGGAGATGGGGAGAGACAGGGTAGGGTAAACTATCTCATGTAGAAGAAGCAAGGGGAAGTGGTTGCAAGGGAGGGGGAGAATAGGAAGGCAAAAATGCAAAACCAAATTCTCATTGAATTTGGCTCAGGGAGAGAATGACATACATACTAAATGGGATATCTCAACCTACAGCAGAAGAGGGGGACGGGGGATGAGAGGAGGGCTGATGGATGGGAGGGCATCCTTGGGGGGAGGAGAGGTTGGAAGTACCCACTATAGAAGAGGGACAGGATCATGTGGGGAATGGACCAGGTGGGGGGTGGGATGAGTGGGAGGGAATAAAATTTAAAAAAAGAAGAAGAAACCTAATAGCATGCTAAAGACTCTGTCCTTGGCCTCTTCTTTTCAATATTTTATCCATACCTTGGATGAAGACAAGGAAGTAATATTTATTACATATTGTAATGACATGAAGCCGAGAGGGATAGCTATGATATAGAATGGAATAGGGATCATAGGCTCATAGATGGAGGATTAAAAGGAATTTCTGAGTCCATTTATTTAGTCAAACCCCCTTATTTGACAGATTAAGACATTGAGGCCCTTGGAGGTTGAATGATTTGCCTAAAACCACACAGGTAGGCAAGTGTCAGAGGTAGGATTTGAAGGATTAAAAATAAA